>JAGVSN010000058.1:0-600000 GCA_022651745.1 Parapsyche elsis
ATGATATTATCGAGTATAAAGTTTTCCATTCCATTCTATTCCATTTCCAATGTCGATGAATAAATAGAGGATGTATTATTAACACATTTTTGAACTACGAAACAAAACTAATCGTTTACCCGTTCTGTCGTGTAATTTGCACTGTATTATGATTTGTAACGTTCCACGAATAATATAACATTCTGCAAGTTTAGTATGAATAGGATTTGGAATACTGTGACTAACATAATATGACAGTTTTGTGTAGGAGTTAAATAACATATTTAGCAATACCACATGAGGTCTTTAAAAGATGATAAAAACAAGCCATTTTATTTGTAAAGTCATTACATACTTTGAGATAAAATCTTTTGATAACTACTTGTTTTTTAATGACTACTCTGTATATTGTTTTTTCCCACTTCCACATTGATTGCTTTAAAGAGCATTATTTGTAAAAAAAATTATATTATTATATTTAGCGATAGTACCCTCTCGAGTGATGTGTGTGTGTGATAAATCGTTTGTCTTAAATCAATCTTTTTATTTAAATTGTTACTTTTCTTTTTGTTTTCAGAAAATGTCGGATCTCCTGCGTAGACACAACTTTTATTTGTTTGTCAAAAGAAAAATTAAAATTGATATTTGAAAATACAAATTTGCTGCGTTACATTATTTAGTATTTAAATTTTTTTTTTGTATGTACTGTTATTTTATTTTCTTGTAATGTCTAATAAATTCGAAACAATATAAAAAGAATCTCATAACGAATAATCTTTTATTCAATTCTTCCTACATTATTTTGTGGCAAATTTTCGGTTATTTTAATACTCTCATGAAATGAAATGATTTCTATTAATATTGTACTTATTTGAAAACTTTACTTTTTTCCCAAGTTCATGGCTTCAATACAATACAATAATGCTAATTATTTTTGCCAATGCTTTTATATTTGCTAATGCAATATGTACAATAATGCTAAATTTGAATTGACCTTTACAAAGATTTATGGTGCGTTTAATTTATGGCAATTACTGCGGCGATTTTGAAACAAATACATCTAAATTGTTTTACTGTAAGCTACATATTATGTACATATGTATATGCGATTGCTAAAACTTATTGCTTCAACAAAAAGACATGCATTGTATTTATATTGTGTGAGAAAAGTAAACGATCTTCATGCTGCGTATGTCTTGTTTTTAGTTTTCCAGATTTCTTATTCTGCAATTGTAGCGCTAAATTATATATAAATCCATGTTTCCATTTATCCATTTATCATTCACTGGACTGATTTTCAATTTACTTATTTTTTTTAAATTGATTTACAAAATAAACCTAATCAAAACATACTTGTTTTATTTTAAATTTATGTGATAATAATTATTATTTGCAAAGCAATTAGTCTATTGAGTCAATGCTGGGATATTTGTATTGTTTCTAATAGTCAACCTCGGAATAATGTATCCGTAGTGAAGACGCGGGATCTTGATACTTTTACTATCGTCAGAATATATTTATGGTATGTAATAACGCTATAATAACAGTAAAATATAGAATCCTCTTAAGATAATTAGAAAAAATCAAAAGAAATATTCCTAATCAAAGAAAATGCAAAATATCTTGTTTACACGCGCAACTTTCACAAGAGTTCACTCAAAAATTTTTCCGAAAGTACCCCCTGTGCTACTAATTAAAAATAATTAATTTATTAGTTTTATTGTTCTTTGAAGAATAAAACTAGAATGGAGTGCTTGTGGAAGAATGAACATAGTTTTTAAATCCAACATTCCGCTATGCTTAAAAAATAAGGCATACAACCAATGCGTACTGCCAGTTATGACGTATGGATGTGAAACTTGGACGCTAAATTCAAGAATGCTACGTAAGATCCAGTGCACACAGAAGCATGGAAAGATGTATGCTTGATATAACAAGTATATCGTAAGAGGAATACATGGGTAAGAAGTATGACCAGAGTGGCAGATATAGCAGTACGTGTGAAAAAGTTAAAGTGGCATGAGCTAGAAGAATGGATGGCAGATGGACGCGAGAAATATTGGAATGGTATCCGAGAGGATGTGGAAGAAAGCAAGGTAGACCGAGTGGAAGATGGGCTGATGAATAGAGAAGAATGTGTGGAGTCAAGTGGATGCAGATTGCTCAAGACAGTCAGAAATGGAAGAGAATTGGAGAGGCCTTCATCCAACAGTTGATGGTGAACGGCTGAAAATGATGATGATTGTTATTTAAATGACCTATTACTGCTTGAACTAAATCCAAAAACCAATGAAGAAAATAGCTTTGAAATACATTAAGATGCATTTGATTTACATCTCTGATATTTAATTACCAAATATTGAATCACGTAAAGTAATTACAATGCTAACAATATAATATTAATTCCACATTCAATTTAAGAAGAAATCAAGATATGACGTACATACATATGTATATACCACAATTTTTCAACATGGCAATACTCGCCGCTGACCCTTGTATCTTCTATAATGTTTATAATAAAATATAAAGAATATTTGATAAATCTTTTTTTTATTAGAATTCCTATCATGTTTGACACGTTAAAGAATTTTTATTATTTTATTAGTGTCGTTCTCTTCTGTACTGTTCTGTTCAAGCAAAACTCCAAAAGCACATCCCGCCGCTCAAATCAACTGAATATATTGAATAATTTCACTTTAAAATGAAAGTTTTATATAGGAAATACATGTCAATGTATCGGCTTCTCTTCGAAAGTAATAATTCGTACCAGGATTTACACGAGGTGAGTTTATTTTATTAATTTTTTACCTTTAGTTCTAAAAAGTTCTTCACAATTTCAATAGACTAGGTATATATGAATTCTATTATGCATACATACATATATACATAGGTACACTTCGATTATTTTGATAGAATTGTTAAATTTCATTGAAATTCATCCCGACTGTTAGAAAGGTTTAACCCGTGAGTTCAATGTGTGATTAAAATAATACAAATTGGTATTATAACGTGGAGTGTAAGAAACTGTTATATTATTATGTACATTTATTATAATCATCATTAAGCAAAACTGGAAATTGTATGATTTATTCAATAAGAATTTATCAGAATAACCAGTTGTTTATTTGTCAAGCCTTTTTCAGACTTAATTCATTCGACGATGACGAAGATTCTTATATTTTTTAATCAGACTATATACATAGACATTCTTCACATTGAATAAAGTAAGTTTATTAGAATGTTAAAAGTCCCGCTGTTCAAGATAAACATGTATTTTGGAGATGAAATGTTCTCTCAAAGATGTGCCCTAGTAATATCATAATTACTAAAATTAGATTTAAATTTTTAGGGGAAATTCTATTGCAGTTAACTAATATCGACACTGAATCAATTATATAAACAAAATCTTTACACATATGCAGTATACAGTGTAGCACTGAGCCGACTGACACATCACTTGCTTAGAATCATTTTGAGTTTTTTTGAGATTTTCAGTCAGAAATTTCCTATTTCTATGCTAAATACAATGAACTAAGAAAAACAGCCGAAATTGGAAAAAAACCAAAAGCATTTTGTTCTAGATAGTAAGAGATCATACTGAAAAAACTTTCTACCATCCACGCTGTTCTTATTCCTTTTGGACCAATCAGAGACCGATTACACTGAGCAACAAAAACTCACGTTTTTGAGTTACCGGAGCGGATTATTACTAATTATGACTCACTGAATCCGAATACGATAATGTAATTTGTTAGTTAGCTCTCGTTTATGAGATGTGAGCATTTAAAAAATTGGACAATTTTTACATTTTTTTGACCTTTGCGGTCGTAACTCAAAATTTAGTACTTTTATTTTCAAAATGAGTATTGGAAGCAATAGTCAGATGTTTTTGCTACTAATTGTGATATTTGAAAGCTTTGTTCAAATATCATAAAGTCAAAAATATTAAATATTTATATTATTAAGATTTCGTTTTTCATTCATTTTAGTTTCGGAGATAAACGTTTTTGAAAACAACGTCAGATTTTTATAGACCACCCGTATAGAGTATGTATTGTCATATAATTTAAAACAATGTAAACACAATTTTTGCTTATGCATCCATACAATGTACATAATGCGTGGGCGACAGAGTAAAATACATATCTAATCGAATCGGTGTAGAATAGCAAGTCAACAAATTTTTCCTTTCATTTATTCTTACAATTATAATCTGTCCGCGTTATCTGTAAGAACAAAAGTCTTTATGTGGGGTTTGAATTCTCATCTTACCCATGAAAGAAGTAAGATAAAAGGGGTTATATTTCATATATCGGCATTTATATTTGCATGATTGACTCTGGCACTTTTGTGGTGGTCATCTTCCAGAAAGGACGCACTCTGCCTTGTATCCTGCAGCCTCTCCAGAAACAGCTGATATCGAATTCTGAACACTACATAAGGTCAGTGAATGTTCGTACATAACTAGTTCAAAGGGTTGATGGGACTTTTTGAAAGTGGCTGTTTTTGAAGTTGACTACAGGACATTTTCATTTTGTATAGTTTGTGCAAACAACAAATGGTCGAAATAATCAATCGGATTTGTCATATGGAAATATCTGCGAGTGAACAAAGTACATACTCGTATGTACTTACTTAATTTATTTTTATTTTTGTGCAATTTCTTATTAAGTGAACATGTCTTGTAGCTTTGCATATGTTCGAAAGATTAAAGTCGTTTTTTTATGAAACACCTCATCACTGCACCCCGGGGAAGTCACCCGATTCTCTTACGTATAATAATACTGCGTACACACCGATGAACCGAACAGCGAACGACGAAGGGCGAAGGCGAATTGTTATTGTTTGAACCGTTCCACACAATAGCAACCCTTCGTCGTTTGCTGTTCGGTTCGTCGGTGTGGCATAAGAACGGAATATTGGTCTATAGTCTGTTTTTCTTAAGTAGAAAGCATCTCTATCTTACAAAGAAACAGAGAAGAGCGCAAAACATTCTGTTTCTTGGAATGTTATGCTGCGTACACACCGACGAACCCAACAGCGAACAACAAAGGCCAATTATTATTGTGTGGACCGCTCCACATAATAACGTCCGATGATTTATGAACGTCCATACAGTAGCAACCCTTCATTGTTCGTTGTTCGGTTTGTCGGTGTGTACGCAGCATTAGAAGTTTAGCGGGTGGGTGGTGGTTTCCAATACAATAAAAAAACTCGAAAGTAAACATCGTTCTTATTCATACATATGTACATATCGCACACCTAGATCAAAACAGTATCAACTCAAAAATTTAGATTTTTTAGTTAATCATTTATTCGGATTCTACAAACGAAGCTGCACGAACCAACAAAACAAAATGAAATGTTTTAATCTGAACTTTCTTTAGTATGCCTGTTTTCAAAAAAAAAAAACCCGTAAATTCCTATCACTTATAGCGAATTGACAACAAGTTTTTCGTCGTTCCTGAAAAAAGTGTTTTTTTTTTTTAGTTGATACTGTTTAGATCTAGGTGTGCGATATGTATATACCTCATTTTACGTTTTAATATGACATCTGCACGAGTAATGCAAATTTTGTACACTATGAATGTCTATAAACAACGTTCGGAAGCTTTTGAGATGTGGTGCTGGGGCAGAATGTTGAAGGTGAGCTGAACTTAGAGGAAAAATATGTAAATGAAAAAAGGCAAATAATTGGATGGATTGGACAAGAAAAGGAATCTGCATAGGCCACGCTCTGCCACATGGTGAATTTTTAACATAGAGGCCAAGGTAGAAAGGAATAAGAAAATAATACATTCGACTAATAATAGAACGTGTAGAACGTGGCAACGATAATACATACATACATACGTACAATGCAGAACGTGGATGCGATAAAATAACGCAGATAATAGATTAATAAACTATGAGGTCATGAAAAGAATGGCTACTAACCGAAAAGGCTCACAGACAGGGATCTAATCCACAATTACATATGTGTATTTCAGACTGTACAAAGTCTTGTGTTTTTAATACACACGTTTGAAAGGAATACATTAATAGCTCCTTACTCTTTTGTATCGAAAGACGGAAGATACTACACTCATTCCCCGATTTACGCGGTACTTATTTTTTTAGGCGGTTTCACTTTAACGCCGTCAAGAAAAATGTATTTTTTTTTAATACTCTCAATGTGAATCAATCGTAGTGAATCAAAGTAGATGACGATAGATCCTGTAACAGTTCCAGAAATTTGAAAAAAATTCACAATTCTAGATTGTCTAAAGCAGGGTTTCTCAAACTATGTTCCGCGGAACACTTGTGTTCCGCGTAATGTTCCGTGAAAAATTATCAAAATTAATATGCAATTTGTGCTAGCCCTGGGTTTTTTCCCATCACACACAAAGGCGAATCTCTTCTGTAAATTTTAACTAAAATTATAACTACCTACCCTATCAAATAACCGAGGTGTTTCCATTATAAATTTTGGGATTTGCGAAGTGTTCCGTTGTAGGAAAAGCTTGAGAAGCCCTGGACTGTAAAGCATGTTTGCTTGGCATACAAAGAAGTTAGACCAACCACTTGAAACGCTTGTTGGAGACAAATATGGCCAGAAGTGGTTGCAAAAGATATTGTCATTTCATCAAGTAATGATGAATTTTCTTAAATTTAAATTAATCTGTCTAATTATGCCCCTAATTATGGAATTGAACTGACCAGTTCTTCTAATGAAAGTGATTTCGAACCAGTTATGAAGAAAAGGGTTAGAATGTTAGAATAGAAGACAGCAGCGAAAATGAGGATGAATTTTAAAAGTTATAATATTTTGTTGTTTTATAAAAAATATAAAAAAAGTAGCAATTTTAGCAATGCAGCAATTTTATATTATAGGTATCTTTTGAATATATTTAAATATTTTTTTTTATTTTCTTATAACGAAATGTGGACCACTTTTTTTTACGCGGATTTTTCGGAACGCATCTTCACATTTAATATGAAATCAATGTCTTCATTTACGTGGTTTTTCATCTTATGATTTTGTATGGGCTCCTTGCCTTTTTTGACGCGGTTTCCAATTACGCGGGTTCTTGCACAACGTATCTACCTGGGTGTACTTTAAAAAGTTCAATACAACTATCGACGGTATGGTCAATTACTCAAATATTTTGTTAGCAGTATTTCAGAGCCACGGGTTGCCGATTGCTGGTTTATAAGATTATATACATATTTGTTGCTGTTTAATAACTATACTACATATGTACGTATTAGTCAGGGTTAACTGTGAGTGCGTCGATGCGCGGATTTTCCTCAACTTCCTACATACATATGTATATCCGAAGACGTATCAAGTGGTACAACACCATTGTGGTGCACCATGGCCTCATGGTCATCGTCTGAACCGATAAAGCAACGAAAGGAGAGCAATTTCACGGCTGTGCATCAAACTTACCCACCTTGACCCATATTCGCGTATGTCCATCAACTTGGCGCAAACTTCCCCGTATGCGAACAGTAGTAGGTACCTTACACACGAGTATATCAACATATTTCGAATGGGTATCAATCTATCTGTTTTATTCTTTGGCCGCGGAAACGAGACGTTTTTGAGATCTATGCGGGGCCGTTCGAAAGCAAAACGTACAATACATGTACGCCGAATGTCAAACGTACGATTCTCAGTTCATTGATTTGTTAATAAAAATCGTAAAAGTGTAATCGAAAAATCGCCCACACGATAGCCAATGACTGACACGACACGAATTTAGGGCTATTTCGATCGATTTTTTTTATTTTAATTTGTTTATTCAAGGCTCGCCGTGAACGCGGATGTGTTTTTCAAATGTTGCGACCTTTCAAAGTCGCACGGGGTGGGCCGAAATCAATCACCTCATTTGCGTCGCCTTTGACCTTAGACAAAAACGAACCAAACCGCACATTTTAAACATCACAAAGTGTTCAAATACTTCAAAGTTTTTGTGGATGTGCATATTACTCAAATGCGTGCCTAAATTAATGATATTTTGATGCCATTTCAAATCGACTATTTCGAGAACAGTTCATTTTAGTCATAATTCCTTTAACCTCTCCAATTCTCTTCCATTCCTGTCTGTCTTGAGCAATCGGCATCCACTTGACTCCACGCGTTCTTCTCAATTCATCAGACCACCTTCCACTTGGTATACCTTGCTTTCTTTCATATCCTCTCGGATACCATTCCAGTACTTTTCGCGTCCATCTGCCATCCATTCTTCTCGCTATGTGTCCACTTCAACTTTTTACCCATGTAATCCTCTTACGATCTCTTCTCATTATGCCGAGCATACTCCATGCTTCTCTCTGTGCACTGGATCATGCGTTACATTTTTGAATTTAGCATCCGCGTTTCACATCCATACGTCATAACTGGCAGTACGCATCGGTCGTATGCCTTCTTTTTTAAGCATACATTTTAGTATATATATATACATATATATGTTTATATGAATTTTACAATTTAACGGATATTATAAATATTATAGACATTTGAAGTAGGGTGATTATTTTTGACCCACTTTGTATTCTTTGGGAATGTGTGTGTATGTATGTATATATACAAGTGCATCATTGATATGTAGTGAAAGTTTTCAACACTTGGTCCTCCCTAGCTCAGGGGTTTCCTTACTATTCATTTTGCGTAGTATATCGTCCTAGTTTCCTACCTGGCCGAGGTCACAGTGGCATTGTTCGCGCAATGACCTCAGGACAGGTTCGAATGTTAAAATTTTAACATTGACATTCGCACCGACAGGAGACCTTCCTACGAATGGGTTCATAAGCCGCACGTTGGCTACCTCTGACGCCAGTTTTACTCCATATCTCCGTAGTAGAAGATGCGTGATTTTTATTCAATTCAACACAGTGCCACGGTAGCTTTACCTTGACTTTGAAAAAAAATATGCGATTCCCCTATCATTATCGTATGGTGGTATTTTTTTCATAGTGCAGGTCGCATCAACCGTCACGTGCTTTAAAATGCATTTTCTGTATTTGCAACACAATAACCAAGTTATGTTGCTGAAATTGACAAAGAACACGCTCGGGTACAAATAAGGAAGACGCGATCGGTCACGATCAGTGTCGCCAGTGAAGCGGTCGTGCACCAATCGTAACTTTTACAAGTGAAATGTCTGAACAGTGTATAGACATGGAACCCGACATGAGTGTCGAGAAGGAGATTGAAGAGTTGAAGCCCCATGTTGACAAAATAAAGCAGGATTTGATCACGGCAGAGGCCATAGCCAGGGCTAGCATGATGACTCCAGCCAGTGCCACCGCTAGACTTCAGGCCAAAAAGCTTCAGCTGACAACCCTGGATGAGTACATGCCGCCTAGGGATGTGCTCCTCTACTTGGTCAGGTATAGGACATAATATAAAAAAAAGGACACGAGCTTTTCTAGCTAGGTTTTCTAACGATGAAAACTGACGTAGACCCGTTTTTGGTGCACACTATTGGTTTTCCAACCCTTACAAGGGTTTGCTTGGAGCGAACCGTGGATCTCGTATACATATATGTATATCAATAACCACAGTACAGCTATAGTATACTTTACGAGAAGAAGAACAAATACTACTCTTTCCGTGGATGAGTTTTCCATTGATGTGCTTTGTGCATTTTATGTATGTAACTAGTGGTACCCGAACAAAATTAGTTTGTTCGTTGTACATAGGATTTATTTATCCAAATCTTTCTTCGTCGAGCTATTGAAAGACTATGTACATATGAGTTTACCTGGATTAAAAAAATTCTTATCCCATGTTTATGTATGTAGATTCCTTTTTCTTAGTTTCGCTCATTGAACTCATTAGGAGAAGATTCGTCTTTGAATTTATTCGATATTCTTACAGGTTTCGGGTGTTGCTATAGCTGCTGGCGAAATATTGATGTTATTGAAACTGTATTCTGTTAGGATTTGCTGATTTTCTGATATTGAGTTAGTTGTAGAAACGATTCCGTAGAAAATTTGCACCACTTGATATTCTTCCAAGTAATTCATTTATTTCTGTGTTCTTACAAAGGGCAACAGGAATCACTAGAGCACAGATTCCCAACCTTTATCGAGTGGTGACCCCTTTTTATAAAAGCCAAGTGACCCGCGACCTCGATATATTTTAAAAGGCAAAAAAATATGATGAAAATTGCATTCATCATCATTTTCAGCCGTTCACCATCCACTTTTCTTTCACATCCTCTCGGGTACCATTCGTTCTACTCGCTATGCATACATCTTTCCATGCCTCTCTATGTGCACTGAATCTTACGTAGCATTCTTTCACGTTTCACATCCATACGTCTCAACTGACAGAAAATTGCATTACAGTCAATATATTTTTTTAGTTTAGTGTTTCAGTTGGCGACCCCACAGAAAAACCTTTGCGACACCATTTGGGGTCGCAACCAAACAAATTGGTTGGGAACCCGTGCACTAGAGAGTGTATGTATTTTCCTCATTATGTATATTATATCGCTTCAAATTAACATGGAAGAATATTCATCCAGGATACATACGCTTTCAGTGTATTCGAAATTCTCATAATAGTAATACTTTTTATGTACATACATACATATATCCGTCTCCCAAGCCCTAAGGTTTACCTATACATAAAATTTCAATATTGGATCAGTATGCAAGAAAAATGCTTTTCTATAGTCAGACGCGTAATAATGCACTATGTACATAGTACACGCGGATAAAAAGTAAACAGACACTGTTTAGTATTTATTAAAAATATTTAGTGATCTTTGTCACATGTAAATTTCAACGGTTTCAATTTTAGCTGAAAATTATACTTTACAATGTGCTGAAAAGTCGGTCACACTTAGTATATTGCTCAACATTATACCATGACCTTTTTTTGGAACACTTTTCAACTGTCGTAAAATCAAACGTACATATGTACGTACATGAAAATAATTGTATACCATTAAATACATACACGTAGGTATAGGTAGATAATTTTTTATTTATTGTTAAATTACACTAGCGTGCATAGCATTCGATTGACAGTGACTATGAAATACCTTTTATGATTAGTAGTGGAAACGAGGAAACAAATTCCGATTACGTGTTTTGACGAAAATTTACGCGTAGTAGGTACATACATAGGTATTTCTTCGATTAGCGACATTTCGCTGACGAATGTTAAAAAAGTGTTATAATCGCTAATTTTAGAATCCAAGTCGAACTATATAATCAATGCCAAGGAATATTAATTTTTTGATTAGCTTAAATCATACACTTATGTTTCAGGTAGTGATTGCATTTTTCAATCAGTGATTAGGTGGACTTATTAGAAGAAAACTTTGTATGGCAGGTAGTGAAAGAAAAGTTGCGTAAGACGCTCAGAATCGTCAGGTGTGACTCTGGAAAGTTTGGTCCTGGTTAGGAAATGTACAAATTGTTTTAATTGGATTAATCAATTTTTACATGTATAATATTATCAGCCCACTCATATTTTAATATATCTCGATAATAAATATCCGTGAATCGTCAACGAGCAACACACTAGTTAAAGTTGTATTCTCTCAAATTCCAGTTTACGTTCGAACCATGGTTTATCGAGGATCTTCGGAATCTGAAAACCAGTACATACTTTGATATATGAAATTAGTTTACATAACAAGGGAAATTTGTATTGTTACGTACATGTAAAAAATACATTTAAAATCTTCATACATATTCTCAAGATTTTAAATGTATGAAGAAACTTCTTCGTACTGAAACTCTTCTTTTTATCATCATCATTTTCAGCCGTTCACCATCCACTGCTGGATGAAGGCCTCTCCAATCCTCTTCCATTCCTGTCTGTCTTGAGCAATCTGCATCCAGTTGACTCCACACATTCTTCTCAATTCATCAGCCCATCGTCCACTCGGTCTACCTTGCTTTCTTTCACATCCTCTCGGATACCATTCTAGTATTTCTCGCGTCCATCTGCCATCCATTATTCTCGCTATGTGTCCACTTCAACTTTTTCAGACGTTTCGCTATATCTGCCACCGTGGTCATGCCCATGTATTCCTCTTACGATCTCTTCTCGTTATACCGAGCATACATCTTTCCATGCTTCTCTGTGTGCACTGGATCTTGCGTAACATTCTTGAATTTAGCGTCCACGTTTGAAATCCATAAGTCATAACTGGCAGTACGCATTGGTAGTGTTGTAAAATTCCGGGGAATAATCTTTTGAAGAATATTCTTCCAAACCGAGAATTTTCCTTTTTAGAGCATCCGAGGAGCAAAAATTGTATTTACATACATAATGCAATGTACTATGGGCTCCATCGGTCACCATGTATTTTAAATAAATAAATACTAATACTAACTGTACACTCTCAAATATACGATAAACTTCGGAGAGAAAATAAACTTTCATCAGAATTGCACAATAGGCTTACAAAAATATATATGTATGTATGTATGTATGTAGTAATTTTTGTTTGAGATTGAGTCTTTTTCGCGTCGCTTACTGCAATCGTGTCCTTGTCGTCTTTCAAAATAATATTTCTCTCTCTCATTTTGTGTGTAATTTTATTTGAAAACGCAGAATTCTATACCTTTTGTCATCCCGCTTTTCGTGATGAAGTGTAATATGTAAGTGTAAAAATTCTCTCTTAACTCTTGTACATACACATATTTTTAGTATCAGTGACAAAAACTAAATTTTATGGAGCGTGAATATGACAATATTTTTACGATCGAATGTGTTAAGTTTAAATGAATGATTAAAATATAAGTTGGAACAATTTCACTGGAATATCTTAACCAAAGCAATAAAAATATGTATAACTTATTGCTTCCAGAGTTAATAAGCATTGTATTCCTGTGAGAATTTCGCGGAAAACGTTCATGCTGGTAGTGCGTACATACATATGTATGTCATAATGACGAAATGACGCATGACGTTACATGACCTGCTCGCCCCACCCTCGGGTTTATCAACATTTTTTTACTTTTTTGGATTTTTTCAACTTTTGATATCCTCTCCAGCCACGCCGGACCTCCAAACTACCCTTTTTGGACTCCCACAAGCCCCCATTTGGACCCCCTAACCACCTATTAATTACACTCCGGGCAAAGCCAGGTAATAAAGCTAGTACTTATATAAAGTGCTCACTTTTTAAGTCTTCGATGAGCGGCCTTAAGGCCCGTAACACACTTGATTGACTGGCTGCGCAGCCATGGCCGCGGCAGCCAGAAAAACGTGCACCCAGTTCAAGCAGTTCCAAGCAATTCCAATTCCATTATAAAATTTATACTAAATTCAACGAATAAGATAAAATTATTTTAAAACAAAAAACCCGCTAATGAATTATTTGCATCTACATACATACATATATGTACATACAGTAAAAAAGGAACGGAAGCGCTAATTAAACTTCATTATTCATTATTAATGTATACATATGACTATTCCAAACTTCAACCACTCTATTTGAAAAGAATGCATCTCTAACAATCTTATTTGATTTTTCTTTTCCGAGTCTAAGAGTATGACCTCTTTAGATGAGGGTTCTCATTGAATATAATGAGATTGGTCATATTACATGAATAATGATTATTTATTATTTTTAATACTTCAATTAAATCACCTCTTAATCTCCTCGTCTCCAATGTGGAGAGATTCAGTCTTTTCAATATTTCATGATAAGGTAGTGACCGAAGTAAATATTGGATACGTTATTTTCGCCAAGTATTGGTGATACTATTTCCCTGCGCATGCAGATACGTTAGATTTAATAGCTTAAAAAAGTCACTTTTGGATGAAGATACATTAATTTTGATATGAAAAATCGCAAGAACACATCTAACTCATTTTTGTAATTTTTGTCAGTTACGTTAAGTGAGCTTAGGACGGCAGTATAGGCGCTATTATACGACCACCCGCCACTGCGTCTCGCGCGCTAATGCGAAACACCGCGAGTGTGTATGCGTTCGCGTTCGCGCTCTTTGTCGCGGGACAAAAAACGGGGAACGTCGCGAAGCGCGAACGCGAACGCGCACACACTCACATTTCGACACACACGCGCGGTGTTCGCGGCCATCTACGGCGCGAATGTAGAGCCTGCTTTACATATGTATGTATAAAATATATGCAAATTGGTTTCAATTGGATTCCAATAAGATTTTTTTTCATCCGGCCCTCTCTCTATACATTTCAAAATTCTGAACCGGCCAATTTCCCAAAAAGGCTGCAGATTATTGAATTGATCAAAATAGTAAGACGAGAGGTTAACACGTTTGACATCTTTTGAGTTCGAGGCGTTCGCAAGCGCATATCGCATATGTATTGCATATTGCATGGATGGCATCACATTGTTTTCACATCACAATCACATTCCGCCAAACTCCATATGAGTGAGCGGTGGCGATTGCGAAGTATGAAAAATTCGCACTGGCTATTCGGAATATGCCTACCGGTTTTTGTCGTATGCAGCCTCGCAGCTGATCACAGGCTATTTAATTTTATAAGAATATTTTTTGTATTATTTGAATTGAAGAATATACATATTTGGCGGCTAAATAAAAATCTTATTATTTTGTTTCGAGATCGAGTGTGTACTCGATTTGGTTTTTGTCAAATTGTATGCACATTCGGCGAGTGTGAATGAGTGATGGATTTATTTATGACTCGTACGCGATCAAAAACATTATATTATTTATTGGTTTTGGGTAGCTGTCTGGACTGGACTTGGCAGCTGAAAATTCGTAAATGCGTTTCGTGAATGCAATTAAACATAAAACTGTAGACGTACTCTTGCGACTCAAAAACTGGAATAGCACATTGTTTTTCTTGTAGAAGTCTAGATAATGTAAAAAATCGAGAATTTTTTATGAGAAAATTTTCAATGAATGAAAAATATAAAGCGGGCTGTGTTGAAACATTTAATGATATAGTTACTTATGCTCTAAAAGACGAAGAATTATCGGTTCTTTACGATATTTGTGGAACAAGTATCAAGTGTCGATTGTGAACGTGGATTTACATTTATTAAATACAAATAATTTAATGAGAATCAAATTATATACACATATTAATAGAAAACAGATTGACCTAGATGAAGAATATAAAATTTGAATTAATCTGAAAGAACGGCGTGAAAAACTATAAAATTTATAAATTTTAAATTTTAAAATAACGTTATTATTTCATTGATATGAGCCAGATTTTATTTTTTAGTTAAAAAATAAACATATTTTGTTGTTTACAATTATTTTTTAATGTTTGTTATATTTTGATATTATGTACATATATCTTGGTAAAGCAATTATATCAAGATTTTTTCAATCAATGATTCTTATGCGTCTTACCTATCTTAAAGATGTAATAAGCGTTTTGTCAAATAAACCATTTTTTTATATACATAATAACAGGAATTAATTAATAATAATAATTTTATATATTTAGAATTGCATAAAAATAACTTAATTTTATAACAGATGATTTTTTAATAAATAATCTATATAATTTTATGTATGTAGATTAGATTTGTCATGCTCAGCCTTTTGGTTTTCCGAGCACCAACCTCCTCGTCTTAGAGGGAACGTTGGTATTCCTTCATTTTCGTAAGCTCAGTGAGGTGTTTTATTCGGCGCTAAGTCTGTCACGAGAGTGAGGTGCGTTGCTGCTCTGTATAAGGAACAAACAGATTCAACTGTTAGTAGATTTAATTCCCATTGAACATTTGGTGATCTGTGGAAATTTTTACATCGAAAAGGTTTGTGAAAAGTAGTTAGAAATTCTATATACGTACATACAATGTAGTTACGTCAATTTGTATAAGTGCGTGTGATTTGAATCAAAGTCAAGTGCAAGGGTTAAGTTTTCATTATTTGTCAACAGACGATTACGTCAAAGTTGTCTTTAAGTGCCACCTATCTATTCTATTAAATGATAATCATTTATTTTTTGTTCACTTTATTGTTTACCAACAAGGAGCACAATTTGCCTAGAATTCGCCACCGATAAAATTACTGAGCAACAAAAAACACGATCACAATACTTTATCCGATTAGGATAAAGTAAAAATACCAGGGCGGAGACTAGTCTACATATCTTTACTAAGTTTGGCTAAGTTTAAATTTGTTGGTTAGTTCTTGTTTACGAGATATGAGCGTTTAAAAAAATGATCATTTTTTTTTTACTTTTGCGGTCTTTAACTCAAAATCTAGTATTGATGTGCTCAAAGTGAGTATTGGAATCAATAGTCAGATGTTTTTTCTATTGATTGTGATATTTCATTTCTTCAAAACACTCATATATATTTATCTAGCGAATTTTAAAAGTCAAAAATATTTTTTTTTTCCTTGCCAGTGTGCGTTTATTCGATCAATTTCATTTCGTTTATAAGGATTGGTTTTATATCTCAATATTTTTTGTTTTTATGTAAGTTAGCACACTTACATACAGCATTCGAGCGGTATATGATTTTCAATCGCGTTTAGAGATGCTCTCGATACCGTTTATTTGATTATTTATTTATATGATTTTTAGTGTGCGAGCCAAACGATGACTCATATTGAGAATACAGTCGACGTCGGAGAAAAAACCTCCGTTCTCTATTTGCTTGTGAATAAAAGTAATATTTGATAATTTATCAATTATTCTTGAGTGACATCTCTTCAGAATTTCGAAGAAACATCTTAGTATTTATTGGAAAAAACCATCCATTGTTTGAATATTAATGTTTACGGTTCTAGAACTCGCACTAAATAGGGTTCGATAGTTTCATGCTCCTTTTTATGTTAAAAACGACCGGAACGAAAGAAAGATTTTATAGCTTTTCCGTGATGTTGTGAAATTTTTGTTTATTTTGATTTAGTCATCTTCGTGATCTCACTTGGTTGACGCGTATTTTTATAAAGTTGTATGTATCAGACACGTTTATAAATTGTATTAGAAGTAGGTACATAGTTATATTTGTATTACGTGTGGTGGTTTATAAATTTATTTTATAAACATTGAATACCGATTTTAATTAACTTTTACGATTTTTTTCTTATTATTTACCATCCAAGAACAATATGAATAAAATGCATATTTTATTTTTTTCAATGAAAATTCCATATCTTAATATACATATTTATGTATATTGTTATCGGTACGCTAGCGGAGCACAAATGTGTTATGTAATTTAAAACCCTTTACATCTGAAACACGGATATCGGATGTCGCGTCTATTATTTATTACGGTCAAGATGGACTCTTCATTTTTTATCTAACTTCTTTCAAAATCTATTCTTGTATTACATAATTAGCCAATGCGCTATTGTACAAAAAAAGGACTCTTCCATTCAATAGAAGGGAAAGTTTTGGGACTCCATCTCAAAACTTTCAAACCTATTGTTTATTTTCACATTATCCTTCTATTAAATATTTTTGCTATTGTTAATTTGCCAGATGTTCGACATCTGGAGTTCAAACCCTACCACCCCCAAGTCAACATTCCTTATTCTCATTTTATTAAAAATCTTGTTGTGAGCTTCGAGCTGGACACAACTCTTATTGTGAGCTTTGAGCTGAACACACACATTTATAAACTAGAGTGAGCACACTGTCTCTGTACTCATTCGTTTAGTGTTAGTGTTTTGCGTTAAAATTATATATTAAAAGACTAGAAACAAGTCTAGTCTATAATTTTCCTGCAATCCTCTTGTCCAATACATACCAATGGTGGCTGCGTGTTAGGATACGATAGATCCACCACATAACAATATGACAAAAATGAAATCGAATAAATAGATATACCTATGTACATACACAATGCAAAAAAATTGTCACTGAAAATAAATTGTAAAAATATGAAGACTATGTACTTGTCGCGTTTGTGCTGTACTCTCAGAGGTTGCATGTAATTATGAGACAGTCGCTACTTACGTAAATACTTGCACTATCTCATTCTCGCGTCGTATTCGCCTCTAAACGCGATTGAAAATCATATACCGCTCGAATTAGCACGTTTAGATAAAAACAAAAAATATTGAGATAACAAACCAATCTTTATAAACGTGGTGAAATTAATAATCGATTGAATAATAGAACGGAAAAAAATCTGTAAAAAAAAAATATTTTTGACTTTTAAAATTCGCTAGATAAATAATTATGAGTATTTTGAAGCAATCAAATATCACCATCAATAGAATAAACATCTGGACTATTGATTCCAATACTCACTTTGAGCACAGCAATACTAGATTTAGAGTTTTAAGACCACAGAAGTCAAAAAAATAGAAAAATTTACCATTTTTTTAAACCCTCATATTATCATAAACAAGAGCTAACCAAAATAAATCATATTCATATTCGGACTCGGCGGGTCAGAATCAATAATAATTTTTGGGTTTCCGTTTGGGAAACTCAAAAACGTGTTTTTTTGTTGCTCAGTGTAACCATAATATAGACAAATTGATTAGTTGATAACATAAGTGTCAATCATTCGGAAGTAAAGGGAAGATGAAAAACTCACTACAGTAAACATTGTATGAATTCTGTAGGGACGAAGGGAGAGAAGGAATGGACTATGATTTGGTGAGTATACTAGGATTATTACTTTATCCTTATCGGATGTTACTTTTTATCCTCTGTGGATAAAGTATTGTGATCGTGCAAAAATTCGACCTCGAGATTTTGACTGATTTGTATCAGGTATCATCCCCTGATCACATGATTTCTGGAAAATGTCTGTATGTGTGTGTCTGTGTACCTCGGGTGTAGAATCGCTAATAACTTACCGTTTATCCTATTGCACTGAAACTTCATATTTATATATTTTTTGCCGGCCATTACAATCCATAAGGCTTTCAAAAATTTTCGTCAACCGGAAGTGGTACTTGGAAAGTCACCTAATTTTTGTGTAATCTTTGGAAGATTTTTCCAGCAAAATTATGATAGATACACATTAAGCTGAAATTTTGCATATGTAATATGTGTAACAACCTTCAAAACAATATAATTTTTAAACATTTTTTTTCCAACCGGAAGTAGTACTTACTTACTCTTGGTTTTCGGTGTTTATTATCTTTTTCACCGAAACTATCATGTTTGTCTATCAAGCTGAAATTTCGTATCTATTATTTTCACGTTTCAAATATTTAGAATCTCCATAATATTGTAATACTATAAACATTGTGCTAATTACAATCTGTCAAAAAAAAAATCATCAAAATTGCTCAACCAAAAGTGGGATTTTTTTCTTGTAAAAAAGTCAAAAATCCTGCTATTTTTCTTTGTGCACCGTTTTTTGACTTTTTCAGTTTTTGGTCACTCTTCATATCCCTCAAATATATGGATAAAATCATGGGTTTGCCGATTTTTTTGGATAGTGCTAATTTTGTGGCCTCGTCACAACTAAGATACATTAGTAAATTCTAGCAGTAGACGACCGCTTTGGATTTAGTAATATCTAGATCTTGCCAATAATGGCATTTACGATTGAAATTATTCGATGAAAGTATGTAGACCAACGCTCTGGCCACTGAGCTACCGCTTGGCTAATACTGGCATCAAATTTTGTGAAGTTTCTGTCTATGATCTTTCAGTTAATATAATTATAGTAAAGTTAGTGATAGGCACCACTGATCTCATATCATTCCATGTTTTACCTGATGTTTGTTTGATTTCAGAATGGGTAGTTTTGGATCAACTACAAGGCATCCCAGCCGAGATGTGGACTCGACGTTCCGCCTACCCAATAACATTTCTCGCGATCAACTCTTATTAATGTGTTGCACCCGAAGACCACGAGGAACAAAACTATTAGAAAGATCTCTAATAGCGGAAAATGCCGCTATAGGTATGTTCCATGATTTGACAATGCCAAAAATTCAGGAAGAGAAAAAAACAACCCAACGACGCCTCATCAAATTGACTATGCATTTTATAATAGATTGTATTATAGTGTATTGTATAATATAGTATAGCATAATAGTATAATAATAGATTGTATAATATAGATTTGCATAATAATAGATTGTATAATATAGATTTGCATAATAATAGATTGTAATACACATTACAATATAGATTGTAATATATAAAGATAATATATTACAATCTATATTTATGGTCGCAAACTCGATTAACAAATTCGCTAAAAAGGTGCTGCATACGGGTGTTATTCTCCATATTTTTTACCGCGGGCAAAGGGTTAAGGAACGCAGTAACTTTAAATGTATTTATCAACCAGTGAAAGCCGATCGCGTCGCGCTTACATTTCACGAGTTGTTTATTCGTCATCATGACATCGTTGAGCACACAAATTACGGCATTTATAGTAACACTGAAATGTTCTCATTGTCGCTAGCTATCAGTTTTAATCGTATTACATATGCAACTAATTACATAGCATTTCAAAGTATTACCCTGTAATTAAAATTAAGAAAGGTGTATATTGTATAAAATACCCGGTCAATTAATGAAGCGTTGTACATATATTGTATACATTGCCTGGATAAATTACTACTTTAACATTGATATTTTTCAGCTGTGGCGCATATAGAGCCACATATCAGAATACTACAATGGAATGTGCTCTCGCAATGTAAGTTCTTTGTAATTTTTTTTCATTGTGAGTCCTTTGCTATTTGATTATTTTTATTTTTTAGCTTTGGCATTGCACTGTGATGGGTTCATCAAGTGCCCTGCTCAAGTGCTTAATTGGGATATTCGCAAATACCAGATGCTTCAGGAGTTACTTCGTTGCTCTCCAGGAATCATGTGCTTGCAGGTGAGTGACCTACATACTTGAAGTTTTTACTGAAATTTCAATGGATGCGAATCGATTTTAACTTTCACCCTTTCAGGAAGTCGATCACTTCAGTCTGCTGAATAAGGTTTTGTTAACCCAAGGCTACAAAGGTTACTTTATGGCCAAGCCCGACTCTCCATGTATTTATATTGAGGGTAACAATGGTCCAGATGGCTGTGCCATATTTTATGATGTGAAAAAGTTTCATTGCAGAGAGGTGCATTGCTATACATTGAAAGTATGGAATATCAACAGCAATCAAGTTAGTATCAAAACGCTTTTCTTTTCGAGTTAAGGGATATGATTATAAGTTTCGAGAAGTTGTGGCACTATTCTCTAGAGCCACGGGTTCCCAACCTATGGGACGGGGCCCCAAATGGGGTCGCGAAGGATTTTCTGTGGGGTCGCCAACTGAAACAGTAAACTAAAAAAAAATTGATTAGTATAATCCAATTTTCTCTCAGTTATGACGTATGGATGTGAAACGTAGATGCTAAATTCAAGAATGCTACGTAAGATCCAGTGCACACAGAGAAGCGTAGAGAGATGTATGCGTGGTGTAACAAGAAGAGATCTGGCAACCCCTAGCCTATAGCACCCACACTAATTTAAACTCTTTATTCAATTTATTATAGCTATCATAATATTTAACACAAAAAGTAATATAGACAGTCATTAGATTTTGTACCATCGAATTATAGTATGAGAATCGTGCTATGGCGTTGCAAGACTAATAAACATTTGACCATTTGTCATAACGAACTATCCGTGTCAGTTTGGGTGCGTGCAGCTGCGATCACCCGGTGCCATCCGTCACGGTTCAAAGCCTTTCTATGTAGTACATTGGACGAAGTCTTAACCCGCAGAGCTCGCACGGGAGAACGCAGCGTTCTGAAATGTGTCAGTTGACACTAATTTAAGTCGGTTCGAATATGTACAAAATCAATATTTATATTTCTATATTATTGCAGGTGGCTTTGGGTCTGATTCTGAAACATTACGAGACCAACAAGGAGTTTTGTGTCGTGTCTACTCACCTGAAAGCTCGTCGTGGGGCTTTGCTTACTCGTTTGCGACACGAGCAAGCTCGCGATTTGTTGAACTTTGCCCAACGCATCAGCAAGGGACGTGCTCTTATCATATGTGGAGATTTTAACGGAGAACCGAACGAGCCGTTCTACCAAACCATGGAAACCCATCATAACTTGGGTGAGTTGATAACGACAACGGTTTCTACATCTATGTATATACATACATATGTACATACATATATACCCTGTCCAAAGCAAGAAGGATAGTGAGGATATTATACATAGTACTATACTGCCGTCCTAAGCCCAGTTAACGTAACTGACAAAAATTACGAAAATGAGTTAGATGTGTTTTAGGGGCTATGGGGGTGTATTCTTGCGATTTTTCATATCAAAATTAATGTATCTTCATCCAAAAGTGACTTTTTTAAGCTATTAAATCTAACGTATCTGCATGCGCAGAGAAATAGTATCACCAATACTTAGCGAAAATAACGTATCCAACATTTACATAGCAAATTCAACGTATCTGCGTGCAGATACGTTTTTTCGTAGGACAATAAGGATAATGCAGTTACGTTAGGTTAGCTAGTTGATACCGAAGCATTTTGCTTATCTAAAATAACGTAACTATTAAAATACATATGATTTCACGTATAGCACTTACGTTATTAAAATTAAATAGATTTCCTAAGCAAATTCAACGTAAGTGTGAAAAAGTGACGTACATAACTACTAAAATATTCATTTTTTTTTAATTTTTCCTTAGAATTATCAAAACACAATAGAAAATAACCTAGTGCACAAAAAAAACTTTAAATAAATCAGTAATATATGAAGAAAAACACAAATTTAGAATAAAACTTTCAAGTCCATATATCTCGATATTGTTGTTTTGTCAGTTACGTTAAGTGGGCTTAGGATGGCAGTATAGTCAGTGTGAGATGTTTTAGGCTCACACAAGCATACCACACGCTACGCCACACATGTCTTCCGACGAAATTCTAAACGTATGAATTTCTATAGTTTTATATGGCGTGGGAACATACGTGCCCCACTCCACGTCATAATTATAGCGATAGCGTCACGTCGAGCATCACATCACGTGTGGCATGTTTGTGTGTGCCTTTATAATTATAATAATAGTTATCTACTAGTGTCGTGAAACTTCCTAATTTCGACTTTTTGCAGGGCTTCAATCGGCGTACGCCACTTACTTGAAATATTACTATGCGATTGGAAGAGACAGAGAATTGAAAACCAAGTGGTTCGAGCTTCCTTTCACCACTACCAAGATTCGTGAAAGTGGCGAAGAGACACACACCCATGACTACATTTTTTTGAATCCACAGAGGTTTCATGTGTTGGGCGTGTTGAACCTTCCAACTGTTGAACAAATCGGAAAGAATAGATTGCCGTCTAGTAACTATCCTTCGGACCACATGTCCCTGGTGACCGATTTAATATTCCCTAGCGAATGATAATTGAATGGCCGATTGCCACTTTCAGGTATTGAATGAATACGGCGTAATTTATTATGTATACTAAGGCCCTCACTAACCCGAGCGGATTCGCTGCGTCTAGTTGACGTTCCCTATCGTCGTTGATTCGCACCAATGCGAATTATATCGGTGCGAATGGATCAACAATAAGGGCGTCAGTTTGACGCAGCGAATCCACTCGGGTTAGTGAGGGCCTTTAAGCGAAATCTGCGTGCTCAATGCTACTATAACGACCGATTAACAATTATCGCAATTATTACCCCTCACAAACCTGAGCGGTATCGCTGCGTCAAGTTGACGTCCTCTATCGTCGTTGATTCGCACCAATGCGAATTATATCGGTGCGAATGGGACGACGATAGGTGCGTCAGTTTGACGCAGCGATACCGCTCAGGTTTGTGAGGGGCTGTAATGTTTCGCCCGTACGGCGTACAACTGGGATACTAGCCTAGTGGTTTTATGACACGGCCATATACTAGCGCAGCGAGAAGACGCCTGTACACACACACACACATTATATTATAAATTAAAAATGCTAGCCTTTGTTTGTTTTGCGGCGAAAGCGCGTATTTTTTGCTATAGCGATTTTTTAGTGCGAGTACACTAGTAGTTACTGTTACGTGTTAACTACTATGTATATGTGTATGTATGTAGTTCGCTTACCATAATTTTTTTAGGAATCAATTCTAATTTTTGATTGTTATTTGATTTCAGATGACATGCGAAGAGTTTTTGTCGTCAGTTTTGAAGTTGAGCTTATGCTCCATATTATGTTTATTTTATAGTTACATGTGAAAAAAAAATATTTTAGAGATTTTGTGATGTTAAATTTAAAATTGTTTAGCGAGTTGGGCTAGTAGTATTATAATTTCTATTATTAAATTCATGATTTGTCTAGAAATCGCTTTGGGGTTTAGATATGGTTTATCCAGTCTCAGGGGGTTTTATGGAAGGTTATTGTTTTTTATAGTATGTAAGACCTCTTAGTGGTTTGCATTTAAATAATATCTAAATTGTATTATATTCGCTTTTTTGTGACGTAAGTTGCACCAAAGATTATAAATAAAGTAACAACTGCGAATAAATTAAATTGTATTATTTCTTATTACCTACGCATTTTTTAATGTGTTCATATTTGAATAAATTACACACACATATGAATTTTTAAATATATTATCATGGAAATATACTAAGAGTATTGCCTGTTGAAGCTCAGCGGGTGTGTATTATTGTTATGTGAGCCTCATTCAAATTTTAATGAAAGCAAAAGAAGTGTGTCGAGCCTTCATACTCTTGAAACAATTTCAATAGCGTTCTTCACAGACAAATATACTTTTAACTTTATATTGATATAATGCTGTGGACACACCGACGAACCGAACAGCGAACGACAGTGTGTATTGTATGGACCGCTCCACACAATAACGTCCGATGATTTATGAACGTCCATACAATAGCAACCCTTCGTCGTTCGCTGTTCGGTTCGTCGGTGTGTACGGAGTATAACAGTTGAGAGGTTGAGAGCCACCAAAATAAGAAAAAATTGATGAAAATGAATGTACATTAAGCTAATAACAATGTTCGTAAAGGCAATTTTTATTTTATAACCATTTTTTCAGAAAAACAACTACACAGAACATTGTGAAGAATGTCCAAACAATATATATGAAATTTCAGCTTGATAGACTTGATAGTTTCGGAGAATAAGTTAAAAACACTGAAAACCAAGAGTAAAAGTACTATTTCCGGTTAGAAAAAAAATGTTTAAAAATTATATTATTTTTAAAGTTCAACTTAATGTGTATTATAGTTTTGGTGGAAAAACCTTCCAAAGATTACACAAAAATTAGGTGATTTTCCAAGGGAAGTACCACCTCCAGACGACGAAAATTTTTGAAAACCTTATGGATTGTAATGGCCGGCAAAAAACTTATAAATATGAAGTTTCAGTGTAATAGGATAAACGGTTTTTGAGTTATTGGCGATTCTACACACAGACAGACAAACATTTTCCAGAAATCACGGAAACGTGATTAAGGGACGATACCTGATAGAAATCAGTCAAAATCTCACTGGTCGAATTTTCGCATGATCACAATACGTAATCCGATTAGGATAAAGTAAAAAAACAAAATCAAAGTTAAGAATAAGAATCTACATGTAATATGTACATACATATTATATATTATGTAAGTGGATAATCATAGATTCTATAGAATACATATGTATGTATGGTAGATATATGTACTTCATATTTTTCCATCGACAAAAATCGTCGCATTTTACTAAGAGTGTGTATGAATGGACAGACTCGAATAACAAAGAAGTGACCTTTTTTTTCGCTATAGAATAACTCACGGGCTCCCAATCTATGGGTCGCGACCCCCCAAATGGGGTCGCGAAGGGTTCTCTATTGGGTCGCCAATTGAAACAGTAAACTAAAAAAACAATATTGACTATAATGCAATTTTTT
Organism: Parapsyche elsis; assembly: GCA_022651745.1. Lineage (NCBI taxonomy): Eukaryota > Metazoa > Arthropoda > Insecta > Trichoptera > Hydropsychidae > Parapsyche > Parapsyche elsis. Next base: position 25,757 of record JAGVSN010000058.1, read on the forward strand.
GTCAGTTATGACGTACGAATGCGAAACGTAAATGCTAAATTCAATAATGCTACGTAAGATCCAGTGCAAACAGAGAAACATGGACAGATGCACGCTCGGTATAGCAAGAAGTATGACCAAAGTGGCAGATCTATAGCGGAACGTGTGAAAAAGTTGAAACGCGAGAAATACTGGAATGGTATCGGTGAGGATGTGAAAGAAAGCAAGGTAGACCGAGTGGACGATGGGCTGGTGAATTGAGAAGAATGTGTGGAGTCAAGTGGATGCAGATTGCTCAAGACAGACAGGAATGGAAGGCGATTGGAGAGGCCTTCATCCAACAGTGGAAGGTGAACGGCTGAAAATGATAATTGGCTTGGCTTTTTATAAAAGGGGTCGCTACTCGATAAAGGTTGGAAACCTGTGCTCTAGTGATTTCTGTTGCCCTTTCAAAGAATCGTTTCTACAACTGACTCAATATCAGCAAATCAGCAAATCCTAACAGAATACAGTTTCAATAACATCAATATTTTCGCCAATGGCTGAAAATGATGATGAATGCAATTTTCATTTTTAATTGGTGTTTTGATGTTTGAATAATATTTTTTGCCTTTTTCAAATATTTTGGGGTCGCTTGGCTTTTATATAAAGGGGTCGCCACTGAAAAAAGGTTGGGAGCTTGTGGAATAACTGCTCTACCAGTGCACTGTGCACTGGTCGTAGTGTAGACATTTTTTGGGCGCTGGGGCCCATCTATACTGCCGTCCTAAGCCCACTTAACGTAACTGACAAAACAACAATATCGAGATAAATGAACTTGAAAGTTTTATTCTAAATTTGTGTTTTTCTTCATATATTATTGATTTATTTAAACTTTTTTTTTAGTGCACTAGGTTATTTTCTATTGTGTTTTGATAATTCTAAGGAAAAATTAAAAAAAAAAAAGAATACTTTAGTAGTTACGTCACTTCATTATTCATTATTAATGTATACATATGAGTATTCCAAACTTCAACCACTCTATTTGAAAAGAATGAATCTCTAACAATCTTATTTGATTTTTCTTTTCGGCGTCTAAGAGTATGACCTCTTAGATGAGGGTTCTCATTGAACATAATGAGGTTGGTCATTTCACATGAATAATGATTATTATTTATTATTTTGAATACTTCAATTAAATCACCTCTTAATCTCCTCGTCTCCAATGTGGAGAGATTCAGTCTTTTCAATCTTTCATGATAAGGGTAGTGACCGAAGTAAATATTGGATACGTTATTTTTGATATTGGTGATACTATGCGCATGCAGATACGTTAGATTTAATAGCTTAAAAAAAAGTCACTTTTGGATGAAGATACCATTAATTTTGATATGAAAAATCGCCAGAATACACCCCCATAACCCCCTAAAACACGTCTAACTCATTTTCGTAATTTTTGTCAGTTACGTTTAGTGGGCTTAGGACGGCAGTATATATGTTATTCTATACCTATGTGGAAAATTGAATACATTGTATGTACATACATGGTAAATTGACCCATGCAAGTGTATTGAGGGGGTTATTGTGTCTGTAGGAATGGGGGAATAAGAGGGGGATGAACGCATGCGTTGCGACAACCCCTATGGATCGGCGAACACCCCTAAAGTATACGCATGCGCTTCCTCCCCCCTTCTAATCCCCTTTCCTACACCCCCATACAAGCGAAAATTCTTATAAATATGGCTATACGTGCTGCAATAATCGTTCGGTGCATGTCGTCACTCGATATTTAGTGCACTAGAATTTCTAAAGCAAATGTGAAGCGAATCGTTGAACCGTTCCATTGGACGTACATAGCCTTTCTGCACCCTTTTGTCCCCCACATGATTCTGCACTGCGAAAAGGAGGTCATAGGTTAGCCCATTTGCAATGAACACTTACACCTATGTTTGTTTATCAATTGTACACTTTCAACATTGTATTTGGTCTCCGGCCATGTTGCATAATTGTTGGGTTTGAATTTTCCATTCACATTGAACGAATTTAAAAAAGTGGCCTATTCCACAATTTTGCACTGTAATTAGGGAGCGGGAGCTCGGTTGCAAAATGTTTTTTTGTGCGTTTATGACATCAACTCAATTATTGAAATATTGACTATTTAACCATCGACATACTGTCTATACATTTTTATAACAAAAATGTGTACCGTAAAAATTATTAAATAATATTATTTGTATATTTTTCACATATCCAAAATTGAAAAGCTCGTATTCTGAAGGTAATAAATACTTTGGTATGAAAATAATACATATGTATAGTGCATGGAATGATGTATGTATGCTCGGTATAACAAGATCGTAAGAAGTATGACCAAAGTGTCAGATATAGCGGAACGTGTGAAATACTGGAATGGTATCTAAAAGATGGGCCGATGAATTGAGAAGAATTTGTGGAGTCAAGTGGATGGAGATTGCTCAAGACAGATAGGAATGGAAGAGGATTGGAGAGGCCTTCATCCAGCAGTGGATGGTGGACGGCTGAAAATGATCAAGTGATGTAATGCTTAGTACTGGCGCTCATTATAACAAATATGTATTTTCTATTGTATATCTAGTATATTTCTGAAAAGTCAATTTGAGTTGAAAGAACGTGATGTTTATAATAAATTTATTTGCATTACATGTAAGCATTTCAATACAGTTGATCCTTTGGTGTGTAAAAAATGTATTCCAATATACATACATATGTAGAATATGTACATATATTAATGTCTTTAAATTGATTTGTTGCAAGAATTTGAATATCAAATGAGCTTCTGAAATGACAAAGGCAATCATGGATCAGGGAATCGGTGATAATTGGGATCCTGGTGAGTTACAGTTGCCATATTTTGTATGAAACAGTGTACTGTTGAATTTAATTAAGCATTGTGATCGGTTTGCGAGCAGCGCTATCTCGGCTGTTGACGTCGTTGAAAGAAGTCAAAGGCGGCGAAGACGTTTCCTTCTTGAGCGAACTGTTGCAATCGAAGCAGCTACATGCTTTGGTGCACGTCCACAATAAAATAGTCGCCAAGGGTAAGGATGAGAGATTCTTCCCGTTGTTGTCGAACTCGATGGAGGTCGCTCTCGAAGTGTTGGAGCTGATCTCGGACACGTCGCACCCGGAGACTGCCTACAAAGAGCTATTCAAATTGCTACAGACACCACACATGCAAGTGAGTCACCATAATAATACATATAATATATGAAATGGCACATAAAATGATAATCTTAGTACAATAGAAATGTCAGTAGATCTCGGAGAAAACCACTACAAATATGCAATAAACACAGCACAGTATTTTATTCAACGCACACTTAAATAGTGAATGTTCAGTATTTTGCAATTAGAATGCAAAGTATTATCAAATGTTAAAAATGTTGTTTTACTTTAAGTCGGCTAGTCTCCATTAAAATGTTAAAAAGTCATCAGATCTATCAATAAAGATAAAAAAAATAGTAACAACTGATGGTTTTGTATCGATTAAAGACTTACTGTCATCGTGTCATCATCAACAATTTATAAACTTGTACTATTCTATACTGGGAAAAAAATATTTTATATTGAAATATTATATGTACATTAGTTAGTCTTTCTCGGTATAAATTGTCTTCAAAGCTTGGAAAAAATCTGAATTGGATTGATTCCAGGGAATATTATGTGCACACGATGCTATTGCGCAGAAAGATTACTATCCACATTTACCAGAAGTGCCTCCCGATAGCGATGACAATGAAGAGACTGTGAAGATTGTTCAATTGGTGAAGAGTGATGAACCCTTGGTAATTACATATTAATTTTAAATTACACAAAAATTAATATAAAATATCATAGGATTCGATAGATTTCAGTAAAATCTATCAATTTTAAAATGTATTATTTGTTATGGACATTAATCCTAGAGTATAACAAGTTAAAATAGGAAAATATGTACACTGAAAAATGTTTTTTTTTTATAATTTTGATTCATATTTCATAAATGACTTACATAAGTGAAATTGAATAATATTGCATTCAAAATGATAATTCGAACGATTACAATCAACAATAAATTGATGCTTTATATTCCGATTGCATGGAATAATTTCAAGTGGCTTAAATTGCATCAAATCAATCGTTATAGTAATATATATATGTAGAAGTGTCAATGAAACATGCAAAATATCATAAACAAATACATTTTATACAATCCACAAGCTTACCGAGCTTTCACTAGAGGTCGTTTAATGTCCATTAATTAACGCATTAATTCATTTTATTGTTATTACAAATCAAGCTTTTGAAAATACAAATAAATAATCGATAAAAGCACACTGCATTTTATAAATATAAATACAAACGTAAAAATGAGAAAAAAATATATCTGAAACTAATTTACCATACACGCTTTATTTTATTGAAAAAAAAAGTAGAAATATTTATGAAACGAATTCAATTACACGTTAAATGCGCATAAATTGTTCACGCTATCGTTAAGTATTTTTATTTTTAACAAAAATGTTTATTTGTTTGTTTTAACGATTACTTTTGTGGTCAAAGGGTGGTGCTCAGAGCGCAGAGCCCATAGTGGTAAGTTAAAAGATGAACATGGAAGAATCAATATTTTATTTTTTTTTGTTATCAAAAGCTTTGTTGCTCCAATTTCAATTGCCTCACTTATGCCAAAATGTGCACCTCCGCTTGCTGTGCTTCTTTTCCTTATGTTTTTATCACATTTCATCACCATAAGACTAATTGTTTCGTACATCAAGTACATACATAACAGAATGAATGCTACATGTCGAGATCATTGTATAATAAATCTATTTTATTTATTGTTTCAATATTTAATTGTAGCTGTCTTGTTTTGATTTAGACTGTCATGTCAAACAAAATTCATTTTAATTATTATTTATAATACAAATCATCCATGTAAAGATCATCCGTAGAAAATTTGACTTTCTAAAATCATAATAGATTTTGCTATTGGATAGTATTCTTGTATGTAATTATAAAAAGCGTAAATGCGAAATGTATTCACATATGTATATACATACGAACTTTTCTTATTGAAACACAATTAGTTCCAAATTTTTTTACAAATAATATAGGGTCATTTAAAAAAATAGGGTTATATATCTAAAAAAATGCTACAGTGCTCTTTTTTCGCATATGTACATGGTTACTAATTTTATTTAGATTATTTATTAGCATTGAGTACTGTGTCTTTATGAAAAGTTATTTGTAAATGTTGCGTATTAGGTGGAAATACCCTATATTTATGATTGGAATAAAATTTATCTCTCATTAACTAATTTTACAGTGCAAAATTACGTTAAAGTTAAATTTATCTAAATGGCACTTGTATCTGAATACATTTTGCACATTACAGGCAATTTGCACATCAACCATTAAAATGTTTTAGGAGAAATTTATGTAGAATACTATGTCTTCCTATATATTCAATAACATATAGACAGTGATGTTCCCATTTCAGAGTATATATGTACATATATACATACTATATATATATATATATATAATTTGTTTACCGAGTCAATGCATCTAGAACATTGCTGCATATATGTATGTATGTATAGTTTTGAATTCAAAATTTTCCATAGTAAAATCTTTAACTTGAAATGTATCATATAACAAAATAGTTTCATTATGAGTGTTATTATGTGTATAAAAATCTATGAAAACCTTTTCATAGCTATCTGTGTATGATGCTAATACTGTGACCGATTTTAAAATACAATTTGTAATGACAGGGTGCAACAATCAAAACAGACGAGGAGACTGGAAAGATAGTCATAGCTCGTGTGATGCACGGCGGTGCAGCAGATCGATCCGGTCTCATACATGCCGGAGACGAAGTCGTCGAAGTCAACAGGATAAACGTCGAACTGAAAACACCAGCCGACGTGCTCGCCATTCTGGTTAAACATCAATTTGATTAGCTTAACAAGGGCGGATTGTGAATTATGAACCCAAAAACTGAAAATCATAAAGCCAAAAATTTGTTTGCCATCACTTGTCAAAACACTAACCATGTAAACCTAACTCTAATGCCGCTGTAAAAAATTTTCATGAAAAACACATTGATTTGATAAAAATTATCGTCTGCGGAGCATTTTCGTCGAAATTGTGTAATATTATACATATATATAATAGGCCAATTCCGTCTGTATGTCCGTCTGCTGATAACGCTAGTTCAAATTTAATTTAAAAAAACACAAACGTCGCGAGTGAGATTTGAACCCGAGGATTAAGGATTTTATTTTTAAATTTGTTTATGACCAAGAAGGTGTAATGTTATTATTATTATTATAAAAGTCTGTCTCCAAAAATGTCTGTCTGCATGTCCGTCTGCTGATAACACTCGCCTCAGTAAAGGCTGAGTTTCAAATTTAATTGAAAAAAACGATTGTTCTTGTTTTTTAATTATTTACCGAGGCGAGTCTGTCTGTCTGTGTACCAAACACCGGTGATGGGAGGACTACTATAATTTCAAAATATTAATCCTCAGTAGGTTCACGACTTTGCTAAATCCTCACGTAATCAATTACGTCAAACACGTCCGTTGATATTCAACGGGCTTACACTAGTTAAAAAATAAAATGTAACGATTTTTTGATGGGCCCAATTCCTACATGGATCCGTCCTCAGTTACAAATTACATATTGAAATTAACCATAAAAATGTATTTTACTTTTACCGTCGTAGCAAAACTCGGAGGGCACGATAACGTTCAAGCTGGTGCCGTCGTACGGCAAACTCGGTATGCGAGAGAGTAAAGTTAGAGTACGAGCTCACTTCGACTACATGTCCTCATCCGATCCGTACATTCCGTGCAAGGAGGCCGGCCTAGACTTTAAAAAGGGGGACGTGTTGCATATAGTGTCTCAGGACGACGCGTACTGGTAAGACCGTCTCAATAATGGTAAGGTGCAATGTTTCAAATCGTTGATGTTATTGTTGAAATAATTCAGGTGGCAGGCTCGTAGGGAGGGTGAGAAGGTGATGAGGGCCGGACTTATACCGTCACGGGCCCTGCAAGAGGGACGGATTATATACGAACGACAGTCTCAACAAACTGCTCGCACGCTAGATGGTATTATTGCATTTCACATTTATTCTATCTGTATTTGTATAAGCGCTTATCGGATTTTGATACAACATTGCGACTTTTGTTTTTTTTTATAATATGTACATATATGTATATTATTAAGGAATGGGGTGATGAATTGGAAAAAGGAAAAATTATAACTGGTGAATCTTATACTACAACCATAGATATGCCCATTAATACATTATAGGTATATATGTATATAAATGATAGCCACCCCATAACACTGTCAACGGGCATTGACTAGTATGTACATACATATAAGCTGTTTGCCATAGATATAGAATACATAGATATGCCCCTTTATACTTTAGTAGGGATGAATGGACAGAACCCAAGACTCGAATAACAAAGAAGTGACCTTTTTTTTTTTTTCAACACTTCGACTCCCACACGTAGGATTTTTATACCCGAGTGTCTTAGTTAGAGTTTGAACATTTTTAGAACGTGAGGGCACATCTATGACTACAACTTAACATCCTCAACAGTTTAGTAACAAGTCCTATTGCACTGGCACGACGATTTAAATATACTCGATGCCTTTAAGCTAGGAATAGTGTTTTTGGTGAGTTTATTGAGTTGTAAAGATGGTAACGCACTGACTGTCTAATAAAAGTGACCAACCTTAGCTGCAATTCAATAAACTGGCCGTGTAAACCTAGCTTAAGTTTGTTTGTCGGTGAGAAACGCTCAACGTACACCTTTTGATACAATTATGTTTTTTTTTATAATCCATAGTTATCGCTATTAGCCAAATCTAAAGTTCTATAATAAACACTACACTGTCAATTTCTCTTAACTTCATATGATTTACATACATGGTGATATTGTTAGATCACAGTCGAAATATATACAAAACCTTTTAGAACAAAGATTTTTGTTTCATTGAATGTACTTCTTATAACTATAACACATTTTAACAAAGACTTATTTATTTATTTTTTTTTTTTTTACCTTTGTGTTTTTTCTAATTTAATATATTATGTATTTTCTTTATGTGTAAGAACCCTAATAGGCGTTTAATAAATAAATGAATAAAATACATACAGAAATGCCTTCGTTAAAATGTACACATAAAAATATAATGGCAATTTAAAGCAACAATAGTAATAGTCAAATAAACGTTATTAGTTTCATCAGAATGATCATCGCCCTGTTAATTTATTCGTGTAACTGATTGTACTGTGCGACTATTGTGTATTATAATGGCGTTATTGTTCTATATGTACATAATAATATGCTAAAATGTATGCGCAACTATTATAATTATGATTATTGTATTGTCGCTAGTGTAACTCGTGTATACGATTTCAACTAATCTATATCATACGTAAAATTGTTTAATTTAGGTACGGTATGCTCGGCTCCAGCATCGCCGGTCCTCTGCAATCCGGCAGCGGCTGTGCAATGTGCTCGAGCCATGGGAACGGTCAGTGTGGTCGACGACACCGAAGACAAAGTCGAAGAGACTCCGGCTACCGAACTGACCGATGATGCTGCAGGCTCCATATTTCCCTGCAAGCCGTCGGTGAAAGTAAAAAAGATCATGTACGATCTGGGCGAGAACGACGATTTCGACCGAGAGACCATACCGACTTATGAGGAGGTGGGCCGGTTGTATCCGAGGCCGGGTCTGACGAGGCCGCTCGTCCTGATCGGTGCTCCCGGAGTGGGTCGCAATGAGCTCAAGAGGCGTTTGGTGGCCACTGATCCCGACAAGTACAAAAGTCCCGTGCCGTGTAAGTCCAAATTGAATATTTAAGGATATTGTGAATAAGTATACATACATACATTGAACATTTATGATCAATATCGAGTTTATAATCATATGAAGCAGTCAGCGTAGTGATGAAATAAATGATCTCAACAATTCGACCAGCTATATGTCATCATCTTTTTCAGCCGTTCACCATCCAGTGCTGGATGGTGAACAATCCTCCCCCAATCCTGCCTGTCTTGAGCAATCTGCATCCAATTAACTCCGCACATTGTTTTCACTTCATCAGCCCATCGTCCACTCGGTCTACCTTACTTTCTTTCACATCCTCTCGGATACCATTCCCGTATTTCTTGCGTCGATCTGCCATCCATTCTTCTCGCCATGTATCCACTTTTTGACACGTTCCGCTATATCTGTCACCGTGGTCATGCTTCTTACCCATGTATTCCTCTTACAATCTCTTCTCGTTATACATCTTTCCATGCTTCTCTGTGCACTGGCTCTTGCGTGACATTCTTGAATTTAGCATCCACGTTTCACATCCATACGTCATAACTGGCAGTCTTTTTATCGATGCTAATAACGAGTAAAGATACTTGAATGATGTAACTTGACTAAATGTGCGTGAAAACTAATCCAATTATTTACAATATTCAGGAATATCTGATGTTGCAGATACATCACGACCCCAAAAACAGGGAGAGCAAAATGGAAAAGAGTACATTTTCGTGAACCGGGAACGCATGGAGCAAGACATAGCTGGCGGGAAGTTCATCGAATTCGGCGAATACAAAGGCAACCTGTATGGAACATCGTCAGAAAGTGTCGAGACTATAGTCAATGCTGGTGAGATTATTTATTACATATATTCTTTAGACTTTAAAGTTTTATGGTTAGGTTAGAAATTTTTTTTAAATCTCTTAACGGTGACTACTTTTTTCTGTTTAGGTTACGTTTGTGTATTGTGTCCTCATCAACAGGCGTTGAAAGTATTGAGAACACCTAGTTTACGGCCTTTTGTGATATATATTAAGCCGCCTAGCATGGATGAGCTGCGGGAGACGAGAACAGCAATGCGAGCTCGTTCCACATTCGACGAGACCAACTCTAGAGGATTTACTGTGAATCATATCAATAAAATACTAATTAAATTAGGGTTGCTGTGTGTTTTAGTATTCCAGGACAAACTGATTAACTGCCTTAAAACTGTTGATTTTCTTCACAGACTTCAGTTAATCTGCCGAGTAATAACAGGTGGACATTAAGTCACCTTAATTTTTGTGTTTACTACTATAACTTTTTCAACTATTCGATAAAAATCAATGCAGTAAATTTTAGACGTTAGTTTAACTTATGGGGACTATATTTATGATGAATACGAAAAAAATGTGTTTTGAAAATGTCTGCCATCTTCCGCTCAAAATCTACTTTGACCGAAACATATGGTATAATATACATATGTATATCATTTTTACGTAGAAATGAGAATCACAAGGCATTTTCTACACTAGATATTGTATTTTTGGTCTACTTTGCTCAATGCTTATTGATCAATCACACTTTTATAGTCTGTCATCTTCCGCTCAAAATCTTCTTTGACCGAGACATTTATCAATATACATATGTATATAATTTTTACGTAGAAATAAGAATCACAAGGCACTTTCTACAATAGATATTGTATTTTTGGTCTACTTTGCTCAATGCTATTGATCAATCACACTTTTATAGTTAGAATAATTTTGCACATTATTATTAATCAGTTATGTAGTTCTAGATTTGTCGTGTAATAGTTTTAAAGGTAAAAATGTCAAAGCTTTGTCCTAGATTTTGGATCACTATATTTTTTATGTTTATATACATATAATTTTATATTAATTTTTATAATAACACTATATAATTTAATGTTTTTAAACATGGCAATCCTATGTTACTATACATCGTATGAAATCCAGGGAAAGTGTAAAAATTTTCATCTGCCAGAGTTGCCTAACCCGTTTTGTTAGTTATAGGGTAGTTTTCACGCGATATTTGAAGAAAACTTTTCCACTTTTTTGTGAATAAAAATTTAACCACACAGCTCAGTGGATAACTTTTATTACAATTATAAACACGTAGCAATATTAATTGTAGAAAGACTGTCACAAAAGGTTATTTTGAAAATGGAAAATTTAAGAAAACGGAATCGTCACTAACGCAAATGAAGCATTTCAGTACCAATTTCAATCACAAAACTAAGGATATTATAATAAAATCAATTAAATACAGAATCATTTGGGATAATTCAAATAAATCAAAAGACAAAAATTTTTCACTGTGTTCAAAGTAAATGCAGAATATATACATACATACATACGTCACAGTCTTCTACAAAAATTCACTCAAAATCAACTTTTCTAAATGATATACAGATTTACTTATTTTAATAATCTAAAATAAATTTCAATAAAATAATACATCACAACAGCAATCCTAATGAAAAACAAAAATGTCTGTTAAACGTAATATCGCCTTTACACCCTGTCTAGATTTCGTAGGATGCATTCACTAAATGTATAAATTTACTTACTTTCATCCCTATAATGTTATACTTTGACAATTCACAGGATGAAGAATTGAACGAAATATTGAGAGCTTCACGGAGGATCGAATTCCTCTACGGCCACTTCTTCGACGAGGAGATAGTCAACGGCGATTTGGCCACGTCTCTGACGACCCTTCTCAAATCTGCATGGAAAGTACAAACTGAGCCGCTGTGGGTTCCGGCCACGTGGGTTCAGTAAACTAGTCGTCACAGGGACTAGTCTAAATTAATTTAATCGAATTTGTTGGAGCCTTATTCAGGAACTTATACACGTTTAATTGAAAACCAAAAAAATAAATATATATATATATACATATATATATTATAATAGATTGGATGTTATATTATTATGCTAAGCCTTGTACACACGTTGCGAGGCGATCTCGCAATATGTGTGTACCATTTTGCCTCGCGAGGCACGGCGGCCACTTTGCCTCGCGAGGCTTCCTCGCTACGTTGCCCCGCAGCGGGTGTACACGACTTTATTCGTACGATTATATACAATCATTGTTTTCTTTTTCTATATTTCCTAATCATTCCGTAACAATTTCTCTATAATAGTAATAATATAAATAGCTAACATAAACATATTATAAATTTAGAGCTCAAACTTTTATTTATACATATACATACATACATACATATATATAAAAATATTATTACTAGCTAAATTATTTTTTAAATAGTTGATTATGCATATAAACACATATTTAATGACGCGCACGCGCATTTTCGATATGTTACATAATAATATAATAGTAGTACATAAATGTATAATCTTTGTACACGTCGGCATTAATTATATCTCGCTTACGATAATAACACATGGAATTTTAAATTCATAGCGAGTCGAGTGTTTTAGATTTTCGAATGAGATTAGTACAAAAAAGTAAAGCGCAACGTTTAACGCTAAACAATCAATCGTTCGTAAGTTACACGAAACGAATAACACAATAAATAGATAATCGTTGTAATTTTGATGTAAGAATCAAAGTTTACAGTTTCAATTTTATATACATTTATTAGATTATTATCTAAATCCACAAAGCAATATATTATACCTATTATACGTCGTCGTATATAACTAAATTCGTCATAAAGTTCGGTTTTTTTTTTCAATTGTATAATAATACATATATATGTATATAGGTATGTTACAGGCAAACTGTGAAATCTCACATATAGAATAAAGAATTTTGTTGTTCGGTTGATTTTTTAACTCACTAATCCGAAGAACAATTTGAACTAGTTTTTTTCATACATGCCATTTTTATTTAAATTTACGAAGCATAGTACGTGTTGCACTTTGCCTGGCCATTTGGGGTTTTGCTTAAAATTATAGGCATTTTATAAAAAATGTAGGATTTTACACTTTGCCCGTGACATATAAAACACTCAAATACGCTTAATACTCACTGCCAAGTGATAGTTTTAAATTTTTCATCGCTCGAACAATCATTGTAAATAATTTGTCAATATACACATATACACACACATACTGATTCTAATTGTAGTCGTTAAGTATGAATAATTATCTTCGTACGGTGTGATGTTGAATTTTGGCCTATTTGTGTACGTGTTAATTAAATTAGGCTTTCAGTTGGTATATTTATTACATATTTAGTTTTGTTTTCAATTAATTTTTCAATGATGAAATGAGGTGCGTGTGTTGATTATCTATGCCTGTTTATATGTGAAAAAAAAAATGCATATATCAATTTCATGTTAAATATTTAGGAAAATTATCTAAAAATGTATGACCAGTGTTGTCAAAAAAAACAAGTATTTTCAAAAATAAATAAAAATAATGTGATGAAAATTTGTCTTTATGGTTTTTATTTCATATCCAAATCCACACACACATACATACATACTAAACTAAAATCTCAAGTTAAGACAAACACAAATAGATAAGCGTACGATAGCTCGTTCTTCGTTCTTGGCGATAAAAATAAAGCTAGAAATATTCTGCAAATACGCGATTACAGTTTTAATGAAACATTTATATTGTACAATAAAAATTTAGGAATTTATAGTTGAATATCCTTTCTAAGAAAATTAAGAGCACGATGAATTATTAACAATTTTTTGATTGTAAAATGCACAAATCATCATTTTCAGCCATTCACCATCCACTGCTGGATGAAGGCCTCTCCAATCCTCTTCCATTCCTGTCTGTCTTGAGCAATTTGCATCCACTTGACTCCACACATTCTTCTCAATTCATCCGCCCATCTTCCACTCGGTGTACCTTGCTTTCTTTCACATCCTCTCGGATACCAATCCAGTATTCTCGCTGTGTCCACTTCAACTTATTCACACGTTCCGCTATATCTGCCACCTTGGTCATACTTCTTACCCATGTATTCCTTTTACAATCTCTTCTTGTTATACCGAGCATACATTTATCTATGCTTTTCCGTGTGCACTGGATCTTACGTAGCATTCTTGAATTTAGCATCCAAGTTTCGCATCCATACGTCATAACTGGCAGTACGCATCGGTCGTATGCCTTCTTTTTTAAGCATAGCGGAATGTTGGATTTAAAAACAATGTTCATTCTTCCAAAAGCACTCCATCCTAGCTGTTTCATTCTTCGTTTTATTTCGTCTTCTTTACAACCAGTCATACTACGTTTTGGGTGCAAAATTCGTTAAACATAATTTTAGTTTTATTAAAATTAATTTTTAATCCTAAATTTTAATTTCAAATAGTGTAAAATTTCTTAGAATGAAAAATCATCTTTTAATCTAGAAAGTTTGATAACATTAATTCTAGGCGTTATTTAATAGCTCAATGGTTAGAGCGAAGGTTCGATGTTCGATTTTCGTAGGCCAAAATGCAAGATCTGAATATTACTACATCCGAATCGGTCTTTACTCTGTAAGAATTTGCCAATTTATCTAACTTACGTAAATGGTTTCACCGCTGGAGAATATCTCTCCCTAGTTACTTCACTATGACGGACGGTAAAATGTTTGTCGACAAATACAAAAAATCAAGTAAACTGCCTTCCGTATATCATATTAAAACTATGTCGCAATATCGCATTCTCAAATCTATTTGTATGTTTATTCTTCGCAAGCTACTATAATAAGTATATAAGTAATATTATAATAAAGCAAAATAAAATCGCAATGTCGCATAGCTAATAATGTACATACATACATTCACATTCCATGACATTTAATTAATGCAAAGGAAAAAAAAATACAAAATACAGATACAATGAAGTCATAAGTGACGCTCGCTCGCAATCCAAAGTTTAAGTCGCGAGTAAATAAGCTATTAACGAATTATCTAAATTTTTTAACACTTGGCGTGTTTAACAACGATGAGTGTGTGGTTTTGTACTAATTTTTAACATACTATGAAAGTATGTCGTTTGAGCATTCAGTGTGTCTATAAATATTAATGAAAAGTCACTACATGAATATTGATCGATTGAAAGGGACCTGAAATACAAAAAATGAATAAAAAATAACATGCATTGCAAAAAACAAATTAATAAAAAAACACACAAATATATGTTGCCCTTTTATTTAATAATTAGCAGCATTACATATTACAAAAGTACAAAAAGAAGAATAACGTTTAATGTGAGACATCCCAAGTGTAACTTTCATTTATTAATATTATTTTAACCACGTTAGCACCAAAACGAATGAACTTCTAGTATGTGTGCAAAATACATATATAATAAAAACAGTGTGAAAATTAAAGACGCGCTGTGTATATTATGTATAATGTGTCATTTATAGTTTATATATCAACATGGGCAAAAAAAACGATATCAGTTTTCAAACGTTTACAACACCGAAACTAATAATGCTATGGTGACGACGGAACAATATTCAATATATCGTATGAATGTTCAATTCTCGTTCTATTTTTTCCAATTTCGACATTAATAGTCATTAGTTTGGTAAAAATCACCATCAACATCATTAGAAGGAGGATTGAGGTGTTTTTTATTTTGATCACTTGTATATACATATAAATTTTGTTTTGTGTTGTGTGTGTGTGTGTGTGTATGTATATAAAATTTGAATTACATTATTTTTCCTTTACAGGTTGGAATGGTAACGCTTGAATTCGGCCAAGCCAGTGCGGAGTCTGTTGCCGAGATCGGCATCCACGTTTGCAAAGTTTTTGACGGCGCGATCTTGGATGAAGCCAGCGGCTCCCTTCAAGTTATCGACGATGTTACTAGCGAGTCGTTTTTTCGCATCCTCGTTCAAAACCTTCTGCCAGAAGACGGTGGCTTGTCCGTAGTTGTCTTCGGACTGGCCGCTGTCGTACCGTTCAACATCACCGGTCAGATGCTCTTTGATTTGAGAGCGAGCCGCACGAGGGCACTCGAGCGGTCCACTGAAAGAGTTCGGGAAGTAGTTGGGAGCACCAGCTTGGTTGTCGGTGTAGCACTGTGGTCCGTCGCGTTGATAATTCTTGGGACCGCTCGTACGGAACGGACAGTTGACGGGCAGTTGGAGATAATTGGCACCGAGACGGTGACGGTGAGTATCTCCGTAGGAGAACAGCCTACCCTGGAGCATTTTGTCCGGAGACGGTTCGATGCCGGGCACCAAGTGAGCCGGACTGAAAGCGATCTGTTCCACTTCGGCGAAGTAGTTCTTGGGATTTCTATCCAGACACAACTTACCGACGGGCATCAACGGATAGTCCTTCTGCGGCCAGATCTTGGTCAAGTCGAACGGATTGAACTTGCACGACTCTGCTTGCGGGAAGGTCATCACTTGAATGTACATGGTCCAAGTGGGATAATCCTTCTTTTCAATGGCATTGTACAAATCCCTGATACTATAGTCGGGGTCGGACGAAGCCAACTCGTGAGCTTTGGCTACGGGTAAGTTTTTGATCTTCTGGTCAGTTTTGTAATGGAATTTGACGTAGTGAGGCACACCACGTGCGTTGACAATTTTGAACGTGTGCGAGCCGTAGCCATTCATGTGCCTGTACCCGTCGGGGATTCCGCGGTCGCCGAACAGGAACATGACCTGATGTATGGACTCTGGACGCAGGGAGAGGAAGTCCCAAAACATGTCAGCATCTTTCAAATGCGTCGCCGGGTTTCTCTTTTGAGTGTGGATGAAACTGGGGAATAGTGTAGGATCTCTGATGAAAAAGATCGGGGTGTTGTTGCCGACCAGATCCCAGATGCCGTCTTCGGTGTAGAATTTAACGGCGAATCCACGAGGATCGCGAGCAGTGTCAGCTGAACCACTCTCCCCACCCACAGTTGAGAATCTGACTGCTATTGGCGTTTTCTTTCCGACGCTGTCGAAGATCTTAGCGGAGCAGTATTGACTGATGTCGTGGGTAACTTCGAAGTAGCCGAAGGCTCCGGCACCTTTAGCGTGGACTACACGTTCTGGGATTCGTTCCCGGTCGAAGTGGGACATCTCATCGATGAAGCTCACATCTTGGAGGAGAGCTGGACCCCTGGGACCCACAGTCTGGATGGCCGTCTTAACACCGATGGGTGCACCATGACCGGTGGTCAGCACTCCACCGTTTCCCTGCAAACAAAACAGACACAATCGTCATTACAAAGGTCAAGGTGGACAGACAAGTTAAATAATACATTATCATTATCATAGTCGATTGTTTCGCAGTATACTACATATGTACATATGTATGTAGAAGCGAGTGTTTCGTGGCAAGAGTTATTCGAGTTCAATGCTCTCTCGTCGCCATCGACATACCCAAAATGAGACAACGTCCTGAATTCGTATGAGCAGCCAGAACGCAATAAAAATTGCAACGCGTCCATGTTTAACGAAAAGAAACGCAACCAGGAACGATTGCGTTACATATGGCTTAGTACTCGATCTGTTTCGACTGGCAACGTCGTCAATATCTGTAAAATTTGCAGAACCAATCGAAACAAAGCTTCGTATGGTACAAAGAAAATGTCCTATCGCGCTCAAGTGTCACATACAAAGACTGGCAGGATCGCGGGGAATAACTCTGCAAAGTTAGATACCAATTAGTCAAACGGTGTAGGAATAAACAGACATATGTATGTACATACATACATAAAATAAGATTAACGCAATTAAGCAACGAAAATATGAAATTAGGATTAAAAATTAATTTTAATAAAACGAAAATTATGTGTATTATGAATTTTGCACGCAAAACGTAGTCACTGTAGATAAGCATATTGTAGAGACAGTTGATAGTTATTTATACCTACGACAATATTGGTGAATGTGACTGGTTGTAAAGAAGAAGAAATGAAACTAGGATGGAGTGCTTTTGGAAGAATGAACATTGTTTTTAAATCCAAAATTCCGCTATGCTTAAAAAATGAGGCATACGACCGATGCGTACTGCCAGTTATGACGTATGGATGCTAAATTCAAGAATGTTACGCAAGATCCAGCATGGGAAGATGTATGCTCGAGATCGTAAGAGGAATACATGGGTAAGAAGCGTGACCAAAGTGGCAGATATAGCGGAACGTGTCAAAAAGTTGATGAATTGAGAAGAATGTGTGGAGTCAACTGGATGCAGATTGTTCAAGACAGACAGGAATGGATGAGAATTGGAGAGGCCTTCATCCAGCGGTGGATGGTAAAATAAATCGTGACATATCGAATGCTCGTTTGATTATCCATTCCAGATGCATCGTACATACATACATATGTTGAATTTGTTATGAACGCCTACAATGTGTGTACAAAAACTTTCCTTTTGTTTTGCGAACGAAAATCGATCTCAAACGATTTTGAGCCAAGTTCCAATTTTACACAAGCGAAATAGTCCTATTAAATTTTAGTTTAAATCGATTCAGCTAAAAATTGTTTTAGCACTATATGGACCCACTGGAACGAACATTCGCATCCACTTGGTTATACATACATACATACAGTGTACATACATACATATAACGAACCGTTTAATACCGAATAAGCATTCGAATGCGTGAGAAATGAAATAAACATATATGTACATACATACATAGCTTAAAAAGAAGAAAAAAAATATTACAAAACGGAAACCGGTCTTGTTTTTTAAATTATCATACAGCGGAGGTGGTTCGGTCAACAAATCGAAAACGCATTTACTTATTCCGCAAAAAATTACGTAAATTCGCACGATCATAAAAATACTAAGCCGGTTTTGAGAGTGGGAACGCCATAGAAAATCCATGGAGATTTTTCCAGATTGGTCAGATTGTATATGTAGAATCTATGTAGATGTTTAGCTGGTGATCTTCGATCAAAGACCAGGCGTTTTCTAGAGCAGGTTTGTCCGGAAAGTAAACGGGTTTCAACGGAGAAAACGGCAAACAAGCCGCTAGCAACAAGACTATCTTGGTCTGCTGGCAACGTGATAAGCGATTCGGAGCTGGCCTTTGCTCCAGCAAAATTATCGTTAAGGAGGTGCAAAAAAATGTTGTTTTTTTTAAGGTTTGCGCCTCTGTGCCTTCTGTGCCATTTTCAGATTTCCGAAAATGGCACAGATAAGCGTATAGGAAAATTAACCAGTGCTAATGACCCAAAACTAGGACGACTCTACTGCGAAATCTATTCGCCAACTATACATTGTACTTTCGATCTGCTCATGCTAAACATAACCAGTTATATAACAACAACACCAGCTGAGGTGAATATCCCAATTGTTATGCTGCGTACACACCGACGAACCGAACGGCGAACGACGAAGGGTTGCTATTGTGTGGACGTTTGTAAATCATCGGAGGTTATTGTGTGGAGCGGTCCATACAATAACAATTCGCTGTTTCGGTTCGTCGGTGTGTACGAAGCATTGAGAACAGTTTCGAAACATACAATGAAAATAAACGCGCATTCCACGAGATAAACTTTCAATCGACGTTCAGATTTGGCCCTATTGCACTAGGCTTAATTACAAAAACATTTTAAAATGCATTATTTCTCGCACATTAACAAATTTCTACTGAAAAAAATAATCGCCCGTTGACAGTGTCATGGTGTCGTGGTTATCATTTATGTATGTATGTACATACACATCGCCTCAGAGCACAAATGTGACATGTCCATAATAAGTAAATTGTTCGGGGCAGCAGTTTTAAAGGTTGAAATGATCATTATAAATCCTACTTTCAACGAATGTATGAAAGTAGGATTGAAAAATTAATTTTAATAAAACTAAAATTATGTTTAATGAATTTTGTACGCAAAACGTATTCACTGTAGATAACCATAGTGTAATTATTTATATCTAGGACAAATGGTGAACATGACTGGATGTAAATAAGAAAAGACAAAACGAAGAATGAAACTAGGATGGAGCGCTCTTAGAAGAATGACAGACAGACGGATTTCGGCTATTATATATATGTATAATAATAATAGAGCTATCATACTTGTTTATAATAAAATTGTAATAAAAGTTATGCGGCGTCGAACTTCCTAATATGTACTGACTGATCGATCATTTCGTATAAGTCACGAGATTAATACTCGTCATATGTGATAAACTGTCTAAATACTATTACATATAATATTTTATATTTTCTATATGCGATGACACAAGATAAGTATTGTTTTCAGATTAAGTAACACACTTTTGACGTTTGACGTGCGATAAGCTGCTCATTTCACACTTTTTTTTAAATATTTTACATCTACATTAGATATAAAAAGTAACTCGAACGCGATAAAGAATTCTCGCGTATTTTCTCGTGGGTAATGGAAAACAATGAAATAAAAATAAATTCAAGGATGGAAAATATCTCGGTTTTTCACGGCTGATTCGTTTTGCGGTCCAACGAACAAAGGAAGGAAACGCTTCAGGATATTAATAACGGCATAACTATGCGGATAAATCTATGCTCGGGTAAATTTGAAAATTAATTCGTAATTGGTTTTAGAGCCGACGAGTCACGAGACGTTCAATCGACCTCGATTTAACTATTTTAAAACTAATAGTTACGGTAAAGTGGGCTTCGTTGTTAATTATTACAACCTGGACGTTACAATATTGAAGAAATCCGAAATAAATAAAATTTTAAAAACCGATAAAACGATATTAATCTGCATCTTCGTTGTCAATTGGTGACACTTCATCATCATCATCATCCACTGCTGGATGAAGAACTCTCCAATCCTCTTCCATTACTGTCTGTCTTGAGCAATCTGCATCCAGTTAACACCACACATTCCTCTCAATTCATGAGCCCATCGTCCACTCGGCCTACCGTGCTTTCTTTCACATCCTCTCGGATACCATTCCAATATTTCTCGCGTCCATCTTCTCGCCATGTGTCCACTTCAACTTTTTCACATAATCCGCTATATCTGCCACCTCGGTCATGCTTCTTACCCATACGTTATCAGCAGACAGACAGACAGACGGATTACGGCTATTATATACATGTACTAGTGTAAGCCCGTTGAATATCAACGCCCGCTGAATTTTAAATATCGTAAAGCGCTTTTTTAATAGAGATCCCTACTAATTGATCGAAAAAAAAAAAACAATTAAAAATTGTTTTTATAGCACCAACTAATTGAACGCTTTCGATACCCACTCAAAAAAAAATTTTTTTTTTACTTTACTATTTATATTATAATTATTAATTATTATTATTATTAATCACGATCCCTTTTGTAAATAAACGTCACGATATGTTAAAAAAAAAAAGGACTAAACCGACCAAGGGCGATAGAGTATAGCGTTAGCGTGATGACTCTCGAGCCTAAGGTCATGGGTTCGATCCCCCACTCGTTCTAGTGGTTTTTTAATAATTTTTCCTCAGCGAGCGTTATCAGCAGACAGGCAGACAGACAGACAGACGGATTTCGGCTGTTATATATACACTAGTGTAAGCCCGTTGAATACCAACGGAGTGGTTTCTCATCACCCGTACTGTACCCGAGTGTTTGTGTGGCTGAGTGTGTACATACATATACATATGTGTATTTAATAGTTTTTACAGTTGTTGTATAGATGGCGCTAATAACAATTTAGCAAAGTCGCGAACTCTTGCGAGCGTTATCAGCAGACAGACAGATGGATTTCGGCTATTATATATATATATAATATAATATGCATAATGTAAGTTACATAGATAAAGTTGGCAAATACTAACAAGACTTGCCAATCTAGATTTTGCACAATGACATTAATAAGATCGATAAATAATCGTCGACATGCGGGGATCGAAACCCGGACTTATCATTATCGCCTGAAATGAAGTATTGCCAGTTGACAAAAGCACGATACAACAATGCATTATAATAAGGCGACCAATTTTGCTTATATGTATGTACACAGACGTGCCAGTTTATTTTGGCAGTTTTTAAACTACACTCTTTGGTGGCGTGAGACACTGGAAAAACTCCAGGGGATTTTACGAGCTTTATCTAATCGTTTAACCCTTTAACGCAATAAAAATATGACCGAAACATATGTATTAGGCGTTCCCGTAACCGTTATCAGTCACCGTGTTAGATCCTCTTCAGCTGATAGACTTGTGTAAAGCGATGATAATAATAGATAACGTTCGCACACTACTTTTTTTCCCGACTCAAATGACAAATTTGTTGCTAATTGACCCCGTTTAACGTAACTACATATAACCAAGGGAAGTCTCACATTACACACGCAAAATTTGAAGAAATAAAAATTTGACAACTTAAGAGTATAACTTTTAATCATCATCATCACTTTCAGCCACTCACTATCCACTGCCGGATACAGGCCTCTCCAATCCTCTTCCATTCCTGTCTGTCTTGAGCAATCTGCATCCACTTGACTCCACAAATTCTTCTCAATTCATCAGCCCATCGTCCACTCGGCCTACCTTGCTTTCTTTCACATCCTCTCGGATACCATAACAGCATTTCTCGCTTCAACTTTTTCACACGTTCCGCTATATCTGCCACTTTGGTCATACTTTTTACCCACGTATTCCTCTTACGATCTCTTCACGTTATACCGAGCATACATCTTTCCATGCTTCTTTGTTTGTGTATGTGTACATACATATATTGCCTAAAAAAAATAACACAGCAATGACGATTCTGTATCATCGATGATCAAACCCAAATATTTTTAGTATCAAACATTGATTTATTACAGGATAAATTATTCAAAGCGACCTTTGTACCTGATATAATAAATTCCTGACAATATTTTCAATATCGGGCTATAAACTTGATATAGTCAGATGATGATCTCTTATTTCTGATTAAACCCGATTTAAGGCCCTCACTAAACCCGAACGAATAATTTGACGTTTGACGTCTGCGACTGACGCGCCCCTATTGTCGTCCCATTCGCACCGATATAATTCGCATTGGAGCGAATCAACGACGATAGAGGGCGTCAGTCGCAGACGCCATGCGTCAAATTATTCGCTAGGGTTAGTGAGGGTCTTTAGCTAAATCTGAAGTTGAAAAAGTCAGTGGTACTAATGAAATTTTACTGCACAATCACGACTAAATGGAATATAGCTAAATATCCACCCTGATTAAAATCGGATACATTTAAAATTTCTTCTTGACAAGTGAAATCTACATCAAACACATTTACTTTTAATGGATCTATTAATCAATCTTTAAATTTATCAGGTCTCACTCTGTCTTTCTTATCATTTATGTCAGCAGTTGTAAGCTGATATTTTATCGATGACAATTCTGATAATTGATGAAATTCTTCCTGCAAGATATTTTGCTTGAACAGAGACACATATACATAGATAGATATGTATAGCCTTTTTACAATCAATAAGTGTCACTAGCTATGCTTAAAAAATAAGGCATACGACCAATGCGTACTGCTAGTTATGACGTATAGATGTGAAACGTGGATGCTAAATTCAAGAATGCTACGAAAGATCCAGTGCACACAGATGTATGCTCGGTATAACGAGGAGAGATCGTAAGAGGAATACATGGGTTTCAAGCATGACCAAGGTGGCAGATATAGCGGAATGTGTGAAAAAGTTGAAGTGGACACATGGCGAGAAGAATGGATGGCAGATCTAGACGCGAGAAATACTGGAATGGTATCCGAGAGGATGTGAAAGAAAGCAAGGTAGACCGAGTGGAAGATGGGCTGATGAATTGAGAAGAATGTGTGGAGTCAAGTGGATGCAGATTGCTCAAGACAGACAGGAATGGAATAGGATTGGAGAGACCTTCATCCAGCAGTGGGATGGTGAACGGCTGAAAATGATGATGATGACACCAACTAGTAACCATAAATCTCTTTATGAAAAGGATAGCTAAACTGCATACGCTCTCTGCATTTTTCTATCGATAATTTTTAGCACTTTAATTGGACACGTAGATATTGCTTTAGATATAAAAGTAATCAATTTAGCCCTGTCCTTTTCTAAGCCCCGACTCTAGGAATTTACGGTTACTGACCGATGTACTCTGCATTAGCCGAAAGTATCAAAGTTTGTATAGCAGATACTCGGAAGAAAAACGTCCCATCACACTCAAACATCATAAACCCGCGGGATCGTAGGAAGTGCGTCTGCGAAGTTTGGCTCCGATTAGTTAAATGTATAAAGAGTTTAACTAAACTTTAGACCGATTCCAATATGCCGTCCGATGAATTAAAATAATCGTATTATCTTTGCTACTGCATTGGAAATCGAAATATTTGGTCTTCGATTGGTCGTTCGATACAAATTTGAAAACAGGACGTTCAACGCGGTAAATTATGATTATATAATGTACACATGCGAATAAAAATAGTTATTGCGCATTTACACTTAGATAATTGAGCAGATTTAACATTAATGGTACACATGGCTGTGTATATGTATGTACAACAACAGTGATCATTTTACACTATGTACATACGTTTGATTATACTTTTAAACAATAATATACATACGTTTTTTTCGCATACAATGTACATGCACCTGTTTAAATTAGACATACACAATATGGGAACAAATTTAATATTTGAGAAGCGTACACCAGCATTGTACGCGCACAAGTATTTATGCAACAAACTGGATATGCTAATTATCCGGTTATAATAACGCCATTTGTGCAGTGATGATTTTGTTTTTCAAAGTAGGTAATTGTATCTATGTACATACATACATACATAGATACGTCTGTCTGTTTCTTTACCTATCTGTCTGTCCATAAAACATTCAGCCGTTCACCATCCACTGCTGGATGAAGGCCTCTCCAATCCTCTTCCATTCCTGTCTGTCTTGAGCTATCTGCATCCACTTGACTCTACACATTCTTCTCAATTCATGAGCCCATCATCCACTCGGTCTACCATGCTTTCTTTCACATCCTCTCGGACACCATTCCAGTATTTCTTGCGTCCATTCTTCTCGTCACTTGTCCACTTCAACTTTTCGACACGTTCCGTTATATCTACCACTTAGGTCACACTTCTTACCCATGTATTCCTCTTACGATCTCTTCTCGTTATACCGAGCATACATAAATTCGCCCTTCGTCGTTCGCTGTTCGGTTCGTCGGTGTGTAGGCAGCATTATGATGATGGAACATTTCCAGTTCATACAAACGGTTTTTTTGGTTACTTCCGGGATACACCTGGTACTTCGGTTAGTTACACATGTAATAAAGTGTAGTACCGATACTGAACCGTTGATAAAAAGCGTCGATATCGACAAC
This sequence comes from Parapsyche elsis, assembly GCA_022651745.1. Taxonomy (NCBI): domain Eukaryota; kingdom Metazoa; phylum Arthropoda; class Insecta; order Trichoptera; family Hydropsychidae; genus Parapsyche; species Parapsyche elsis. The sequence continues at coordinate 50,806 of JAGVSN010000058.1, forward strand.
GTGTTTGATTTGCTGCGATTTTATCAATAAAATAAATAAATAAAAAAAAAAAACCCAGCGGCTATTTTTGGCCACGGATTTAACCTTCGTTCGTTAATGAAAAATTGATTCGCCATTATGTAACGATGATGAAGGTGATGACATTGTATAAATATCTACATACATATGTAGTTTGAATACAATGATAATAATTTCAACAGTGAAATTTACGTACATATGTATGTATATGTAAATATTCGAACGCTTTTTTTGTTCAATCTATCCATTTCTCCATTGTGTATAATAAACAGTATTAAGATTCAATGTAAGCAAAATAACAAACCGTAGATCTGCCATAGTCCTTGAAAATTGTTTATATAACATACATATGTATAAGTTTTTTCCAATGTACACGTATTATATAATAATTTTGTGGAACAAAAACAGATTATGCGGCCGTTCGATGATAAGAATTCAGATAAGGCAAAATTGAATTGAATTATATTAATAACAAAATACAGTACAGAAGTTGAATGGTGCGGAATGGAAAATAAACTATTATTGAACACTTTCAATACGAATAAAATTCGAGATCACAAATCAAACAATCGATCAATTTACTATAATATTGATATTACATTAGCATGGAGGTATTGATTAAAAGACTAGTACTAAAAGTTTTTCGATTACTATCATAATGCAACGTAAAACTTTAACACGTATGTATAGTAGGTTGAAAAACGGGTTTTGTATGTAGCAATAAATTATATACGCCAACAGCCTTTATGTTTATGTAATTTAAAAAAATTAAACATTAACGGATAAAGTCACGATTACGTTTCAACATATGTATGTACATACATATATTTAAAGTTTCAACGTGAAAATTAATTCTGGAAAGTTAAATTACAAATTATGATCAATATACAAATAATGCGTACATCATCATCATAATTTTCAGTCGTTCACCATCCACTGGTGGATGAAGGCCTCACCAATCTTCTTCCATTACTGTCTGTCCACTTGACTCCACGCATTTTTCTCAATTCATCAGGCCACTCGGTCTACCTTGCTTTCTTTCACATCCTCTCGGATACCATTCCAGTATTTCTCGCGTCCATCTCCAACTTTTTCAGACGTTCTGCTATATCTGCCACTTTGGTCATACTTCTTACCCACGTATTCCTCTTACGATCTCTTCTTGTTATACCAAGCATACATCTAACCATGCTTCTGTGTGCACTGGATCTTACGTTTCACACGTACACACGGAATGCGGAATGTTGGATTTAAAAATGAAGGCCTCTCCAATCCTGTCTGTCTTGAGCAATCTGCATCCACTCGACTCCACACATTCCTCTCAATTTATCAACTCACCTTCCACTCGGTCTACCTTGCTTTCTTTCACATCCTCTCGGATACCATTCCAGTATTTCGCGCATCCATCTGCCATCCATTCTTCTAGCTGTGTCCATTTCAACTTTTTCACACGTTCCACTATATCTGCCACCTTCTGTGTGCACTGGATCTCACGTAGCATACTTGAATTGAGCGTTCAAGTTTCACATCCATACGTCATAACTGGCAGTACGCATTGGTCGCATGCATTATTTTTTAACCATAGTGGAATTTTGGATTTAAAAATAAAGGCCTCTCCAATCCTCTTCCATTCCCGTCTTTCTTGAGCAATCTGCATCCACTCGACTCCACACATTCTTCTCAATTCATCAACTCACCTTCCACTCGGTCTACCTTGCTTTCTTTCACATCCTCTCGGATACCATTCCGGTATTTCTCGCTATGTGTCCACTTCAACATTTTCACACGTTCCCCGTGTCCCCGATTTGGGTGAAAAATAGCATGGTAAGCGTACCTTTGAGTTACGCATACCAAATGTACAAATAATGTATTATTCATAATGTTTCGTGCAATAGGAATACAATTAAATATATTAGAATAATTGAACTTTGACCGAGCGTGAACTATGGTCACTAGCAAAAAAGAGTCATTGTTACCGTGCGTGTATTGCGCACTTTATGCACACCAATGGGTATATGTATAATATATGTGCATGTGTGTGTGATTTACAACTGTCAAATAGTCTGACAGATGGAGGAAACTCACTTGAGTAGCTCTGGTGTGATTGACGAGCTGATCGGTGGATGGTTCACGTCCAGCCATGTTGATGATAATGATCTGATGAGGATCCGATTGAAGAGACCGCGACGAACTGCGAGACAGCAACAAATGAGCCTGGAGAGTTACACTGTGTGGTTTTATAGCTCGCGACAGGTGGCGCCTCTTGTGGAAAGTTTGAAAGTGCGCATGAACGACCAGTGGTGCCAACCACAAATGCAAACGTAAACGGGCCTGTACTGCCGTCCTAAGCCCACTTAGCGTAACTGACAAAACAACAATATCGAGATAAATGGACTTGAAAGTTTTATTCTAAATTTGTGTTTTTCTTCATATATTACTGATTTATTTAAACTTTTTTTTAGTGCATGAGGTAATTTTCTATTGTGTTTTGATAATTCTAAGGAAAAATTAACAAAAAAAATGAATATTTTAGTAGTTACGTCACTTCATTATTCATTATTATCGTATACATATGACTATTCCAAACTTCAACCACTCTATTTGAAAAGAATGAATCTCTAACAATCTTATTTTTTTTTTCTTTTCGGGGTCTAAGAGTATGACCTCTTAGATGAGGGTTCTCATTGAACATAATGAGGTTGGTCATTTCACATGAATAATGATTTTTATTTATTATTTTGAATACTTCAATTAAATCACCTCTTAATCTTCTCGTTTCCAATGTGGAGAGATTCAGTCTTTTCAATCTTTCACGATAAGGAAGTGACCGAAGTAAATATTGGATACGTTATTTTCGCTAAGTATTGGTGATACTATTTCTCTGCGCATGCAGATACGTTAGATTTTAATAGCTTAAAAGAGTCACTTTTGGATGAAGATACATTAATTTTGATATGAAAAATCGCAAGAATACACTCCCATAAACTCTAAAACACATCTAACTCATTTTCGTAATTTTTGTCAGTTACGTTAAGTGGGCTTAACACGGCAGTGTAAACGAGCAACATTTTTCAGCAATATTGCTCGTCAACTGTCCAGAAACATTTTCGGCATCACATGCGCAATGTGTGGCTCAATGATTGCCGGCAAATAGTTGCTGTTTTATTATTGCCCAGATTCGCCGAAGTTCAACACTCGTGTTTATGTCGTGTCCGCACCTCAGCGACAGAGACCTGCGTATGTGAGAAAGCAGGAAAGCAACATATATTGCCGCGTATTTTCGTATAGCGAGCGATGTCATCGACAATATGGCAACAGTACTCGCCATCACACGGCCATACCAAGAATATTGGAACAATAGTGTCGGAAAACACGACTATATTTCCGGCCCACATCACCATATTGCAGTAGTATTACAGGCAATACATTGCTGTGAAAATGTTGATCGTATACAGGAACCTTAAGCTTTAAAGCAGGGGTCAGCAACATAACATACGGGGGGGGGGGGGGGGGCACTATGAGATATTGGGATTTGTCAGGGGGCCACATTAGAAATATTTCTTTTTTACTTACATAAATGAGATTTTTTAGGTTTTTAAATCAATTAAATTTTTTTATAATAAAAATGGTATAAAAAAATATAAATTAAAATAAAAAAAGTTTAGAAGTGAAACAAACAAATACAAATTAATGAGAGGTTTAGTGTTTTTGTAATTTTTTTGTCAATTTAGTAAAATCAACGCCGAAACTAGTGGTGCTAACTCGAAGCAACGAACGTACATAAATGACCATCTGTAATAATTCTATTCTGATGTTTATTTTTAATATAATTCAGCCTTTTTTTTGTCCTATAGAATTTTACTGATAGATGGAAAGCGGCCGAAGGCGAGGTTTTCAGGATATCAGGATGGTTTACAGAAAAACAATTTTTAGATACTATAAATAAACACTATATTTAACAATTTAAACTACATAGAAAGACAATACAAGTTACGATAGTGCTTCTCAGAGATCACCACAATATATAAAAAGGGTGCAACCCACAAGTGTCATTGCATAAGCATACATAGATTCACCAGAGTGTCTTTACAACAATTGAACATGCGTATACATATATACTATAAGAAATGCCAGGGTTGCAAAAGATTATATCAGATAGATTACATCACATTATATCAGACGCTCCCTTTAGGGCGTGACGTCATCTATTTTTTTTTTATATATTTCATATTCTGATTTAACATTTTCGTCTTTAACCTTTCTTCATACAATCATTCTTGCAGTGGATGAACCGTAGCGATAACCAAAATAAAAGACAACAAATGATGATCCAGTTGCAAGATACCTGAAAAAGATAGGAATATATAGTTAATGCCGTATGTAGTGATAATATATTTTTTTGTTTGTTTCAGCTATGTACACAACTTCAACGCAAATGGAACTCTTCGCTATTATTGCAACTGAATGAAACAAATTATGTTAAGACTGGGGCTGCAACATCTAGCCAGAAACAATTTGTGTATTAATTTAATTAACTATCTTTCTCGTCGGCATTAACGGAAACAAAACCAGATACTATTAAATCAAAAGCATGAGTCATTACAAGAGATTTTGCAAACCATTGTTGAAAACACGAAGAATAAAGAACAAGGCATATATGTAAAATAGTCTAGATATGCCCTCACACTCTAAAAAATGTTCTAACTAAGACACTAGGGTATAAAAATCCTAGTTGTGGGAGTCAAAGTGTTATATATAAAGATATCTTCAATATTCATAAAGATGTTAAATTAGATACGAAGACAGAAATGTTGTCTAATGAAAAAATATAAACTGTATAAACCAGCAAGTGCGCCTCCACCTCATTACGGATATTATCCTCAAATAAACCCGCTTATTTCAGGTCCATCACGTTCCTACGCTCTTACATCTACTTAGATTCCAACCCTATCACTTCATTCAACTCCTCACCTCCATTCTATTCCGCTCGACAACTCCATCACCGGCTCCTTTTTCTCATTCGTGTATATTTTTATGTTTCAAGTGGTCCTCCATCAAATGAAGTAGTTGATTGAATGATTTCAAGCTCATTCTGAAATACTTGAAATTTTTTTCTTCATGCACTTTAAGCTCTTCAAAAAGTGTATAAAATTGTCCATGGTGCTGGCGAGATGTCAATATTGAATGCAATTACTTAAAGCATGTCATGCGAATAAGTTGAAGAACCAACTTGTGGGTGACAGTAGCTCTAGTTGTGTTTCACAAATTAACTAGTAAGTCAGAATAGTCAAAAATAGGAAGGAAGACTCTGGTGACACAGAACGTAGGCAAAGCCGACACACAATTATTGAAATGTGTTCTTTTTCCCAATGTGAATTTTAATATGTTAATTTGTTACAAAACATTTAGAACTGATTTTTCTTCAGTGTGACATTTCATATGTAGTTTTAAATTGCGTTTTATTACAAAACATTTTGAGCAAATTTGACATTTGTATAGTTTTTGCCGAGTGTGAGTGACCATATGTACTTTTAAGGATTGTTTTATTCCAAAAGATTGTAAACAAATGTCACATTTGTACGGTTTTTCCCCAGTATGAGATTTCATATGTTGTTTTAATTTGTGATTTGTTGGAAAACATTTTGAGCAAATTTTACATTTGTATTGTAATTTCCCAGTATGAATTCTCATATGTTTTTTCAAAGTGCTGTTTTCTGTTTTTTTCCTAGTGTGAATTCTCATATGTCGTTTTAAATTGGGAATTATTGAAAAACATTTCGAACAAATTTCACATTTGTACGGTTTTTCGCCAGTGTGAATTCTCATATGTCGTTTTAATTGGGAGCTTATTGTAAAACATTTCGAACAAATTTCACATTCGTATGGTTTTTCCCCAGTGTGAATTCTCATATGGACTTTTAAGGGTTGTTTTGATACAAAACACTTTAAACAAATTTCACATTTGTATGGTTTTTCCCCAGTGTGACTTTTCATATGTCGTTTTAAATGGGAGTTAATTGCAAAACATTTCGAACAAATTTCGCATTGGTATGGTTTTTCCCCAGTGTGACTTCTCATATGTACTCTTAAGGCTTGTTTTGTTACAAAACACTTTAAACAAATTTCACACTTGTTTGTTTTTTCCCCAGGGTGAATTCTCATATGTCCAATTAACGTATGTTTTGTTGCAAAACTTTTTGAACAAATTTCACATTCGTATGGTTTTTCCCCAGTGTGAATTCTCGTATGTACTTTTAAGGCTGGTTTTGTTACAAAACGCTTGAAACAAATTTCACATTTGTATGGTTTTTCCCCAGTGTGAATTCTTATATGTCGTTTTAAATGGGAGCTTATTGCAAAACATTTCGAACAAATTTCACATTCGTAGGGTTTTTCCCCAGTGTGAATTCTCATATGTACTGTTAAGGCTGGTTTTGTTACAAAACACTTTAAACAAATTTCACATTTGTATGGTTTTTCACCAGTGTGAATTCTCATATGTCGTTTTAAATGGGGGATTATTAGAAAACATTTCGAACAAATTTCACATTTGTTTAGTTTTTCCCCAGTGTGAATTCTTATATGTACTTTTAAGGATTGTTTTATTCCAAAAGATTGTGAACAAATGTCACATTTGTATGGTTTTTCCACAGTGTGAATGATCTTGTGTAGTTCTAAGACTTGTTTACTTGCAAAACATTTTAAACAAATTTCACATTTGTATGGGTTTTTACCAGGTGTGTTTAATTGCTCTATGTCCATCTGAAAATCAAAGCGACCAATAAAAAAAATATATTTATACATATGTATGTATGTATTACAAAAGATGTTCAAATGAAATTCTACATCAACTCTATGAATTAATATTTTGATAAAGCTAAACTAATAATTTAAATTTCGCCATTATGGAAATATTACCGGTGAACTTTTTTGTTCATCATTGTATTGTGTATTGCACAGATTGGGTGGTTGATCATTTACTTCGTTTGTAGTAATTTTTTCAGAATTACTTTCACCATCAACAGGCGACTTACACAGTTGTAATTTTTGATCAAAACCATCATCTTCCCAAACCAAATCGTCTAGTAAAACTTCTTCCACTTTAATATCCAAGCATTCGGTTAGTTTCAGTCTTGCCACTTCATAATTTTGAACACAGGTCTTTTTAAAATCGATGAGCAATTTGAGGTTAGATACACAGGAAAAACATATTGTATCTGGCAATCTGTCGTGATTTTTCACCTGCAAAGTAAATATACATTAAACTATTCTTTTCGCATCCGATTTAGGTAAGAGTATTATAGCATGTCATGCATAGATGTAGAAGTCTAAATATGCTTTCACGCTTTAAAAATGTTTCGACTCTAACTAAGACACTCGGGTATAAAAATCCTAGTTGTGGGAGTCCCATAGCGTAACCACGACCAGTGCACTGCTAAGCGAGTAGAGCAGTTATAAAAAAAGGTTACTTCTTTGTTATTCGAGTTTGTCCATTCATCCCTACTCTTAGTAAAATGCGGCGATTGTATTCTATATCTATGATTCAGGGTTGCCAAATTTCCAAAATCACAGATCGGGACAGTCACCGTTTCGAACAATCACAAAAAGAGTTATAAGGGATCAAGGAAGAAATAGATCATTTTCAGCCGCTCACTAATCAATCTGCATCCACTCCAAACATTCTTCTCAATTCACCAGTCCATCGTCTCCTCGGTTTAACTTGCTTTCTTTCACATTCATTACCATTCCATTTTTTCTTGCATCCATCTGCCATCCATTCTTCTCGCTATGTGTCCGGCCCATTGCCACATTAACTTTTTCACATGTTCCACTATATCTGCCACTTTGGTCATGCTTCTTACCCACGTATTCCTCTTACGATCTCTTCTTGTTATACCGAGCATACATCTTTCCATGCTTCTCTGTGTGTACTGGATCTTAAGTAACATTCTTTAATTCGGCATCCACGCTTCACATCTTCGTATAAAAGTTTAAAATTAAGAGAGCCTTTTTTAACTACATACATTTTTCTACATATAACATTTTTGTTAAATCGGGATTTTCGGAGGCAATGTGGGACTCAGGATTTGTCTGTTGAACTCGGGACGTCTGGCAATCCTGCTATGATGTCATGTGAATAAGTTATTGAACCAACCTGTGGCTGACGGCAGCTCCAAACGTGTTTCACTAACAAGTCAGAGTATGAACAAATAGGGATGGAATACTCTACTGGCACAGAACATAAGCAAAGTCGACACTCCATCGTAATTCAGAGAGCAGAGACGTCAAACCACTAACTCGGATAGGTCATGACACGATGAATCCCGGCCAGGTATCAAACACTTGAGCCAGAACATTCTGTAAATTTATCAGGGCTGTAGAGTCGTTAAAAAAAACGCGGCTCAGACTCCGATATTTTCCCACAATCCGATTCCGATATTTTCCCACAATCCTACTCCGACTCCATTTAAAAAAAATTTTAAATGTCAAATTGAATTTTTTTTTCATTTTTTGTTCCCATATGTGTATCTAATACCATTTCCAGGTTCATAAATACAGTAGTAATTTCATCAATCAATGCGACGAATAGGCTAATTTTCAAATATCTCTGGCGTACTATAAGGAGGTGATCGGAGCTAGAAATGGTATTAATAGAGTGAGGCTCCACTAACTTTTTTTGGATTTTTTCAACTTTTGATACCTCCTAAAGTCATTACGGGCCCCCAAGCCCCCTCAAGCCTCGGCGGCCCCTTTTTTGAATTCCCTCAAGCCATGCCGGCCACCCGCCACCCCCCAGATCCAAATCATGCCCCGGTGGCCTTTTTGTGGACTCCCTCAAACTACATCGCACCCCCTAACCACTCCCCAGACCCCCCTCAAGTCCCGGCGGGCCCCCTTTTTGAACTCCCTCAAGTCAAGAAAATTCAGCGGGCGTTGATTATCAACGGGTAATACTGCCGTCCTAAGTCCACTTAACGTAACTGACAAAACAACAATATCGAGATAAATGGACTTGAAAGTTTTATTCTAAATTTGTGTTTTTCTTCATATATTATTGATTTATTTAAACTTTTTTTTAGTGCATGGGGTTATTTTTTATTGTGTTTTTATAATTAATTCTAAGAAAAAAAAAAAAATACTTTAGTAGTTACGTCACTTCATTGTTCATTATTATCGTATACATATGACTATTCCAAACTTCAACCACTCTATTTGAAAAGAATGAATCTCTAACAATCTTATTTGATTTTTCTTTTCGGCGTCTAAGAGTGTGACCTCTAGATGAGTGTTCTCATTGAACATAATGAGGTTGGTCATTTCACATGAATAATGATTTTTATTTATTATTTTGAATACTTCAATTAAATCACCTCTTAATCTCCTCGTCTCCAATGTGGAGAGATTCAGTCTTTTCAATCTTTCACGATAAGGAAGTGACCGAAGTAAATATTGGATACGCTATTTTCGCTAAGTATTGGTGATACTATTTCTCTGCGCATGCAGATACGTTAGATTTAATAGCTTAAAAAAGTCACTGAAAAATACACTCCCATAAACACATCTAACTCACATTTTCGTAAATTTTGTCAGTTACGTTAAGTGGGCTTAGGGCGGCAGTAATCTTCTTCTATATATATAAAAATCAATGTCTGTTTGTCTGTCCGTCTGTCTCTTATAGGCTCCTAAACCACTCAACCGATCGCGATGAAACTTTCAGGAATTATTGTGATCATGCCGGGGATGGTTGACGGGACCGGGATCTGGAACGGGAACGGAAAGGGGAACGGGATCGGGATCTGGAATGGGAACGGTATCGGGCATTGCAACGCATGCCGGGTCAGCTAGTCTATATATATAAAAATCAATGTCTGTCTGTTTGTTTGTCTCTTATAGGCTCCTAAGCCACTCAACCGATCGCGATGAAACTTTCAGGACTTATTGTGATCATGCCGGGGATGGTTCTTGTGAAAAAAAATCGGGAAAAAACGGAACGGGAACGGGCCCGCTCACGCGTCAGATAACGTACTAGGAACGGGAACGGGAACGGGCGTTGCAACGCATGCCGGGTCAGCTAGTAGTGAAATAAATAATAATTCCCGTTCAGTTCGTATAATCGAGTTTCGTACGCTTCGCGGTGAATGGTCGCGTCGGCGCTCGTGTTGCGACCGCAAGCCGCGGCAAATGCGACCTGCGACAGTGTGCGCGCGCGCGTACGTGTGAGCATATTGGCGGGTGCGCGAGAGTGTGTGCGAGCGAGGCGAGCGCGACAGTGGCGGCGCCGAGCGGCGGCTGTTACAAACAAAAAATCGACGTCAAACATGTCAGACGGGCGAGAGGCGCGGCGTGCGCCCCGCTAGCGCCCAGCTCTTATGGGCGCCCAGCACGCCAAAGAGCGCCCAGCGCCCGCGCCTCGACCTCCGAGAGCGCGAGCAAGACACCCCCCGCACCCCCGCTCCGGACCCGGATCCAACATATTCACAGAACACAGCGGTGAGACATACACACACACACACACACACATACACCCACCCCCCCCCCCACCATTTTCAATATCTCCGTATGGGGTGCTCCGCCCCTTTTTACCCCCTCCCCACTCCTACGATGAGTGTATCGTTCAGCGTAGCGTTCGATTAACCCTCCCCTCTCCCCACCACCCCTTTCTCTAGTGACTAGAGTCTAGTTCGTATGTGTATGTATGTATATATATATATATATATATATATACATATATACATATATACAGTAGAGCCTCGATTATCCGAACTAATTGGGAATAAGGGTAATCCGGATAACCGAAAATCCGGATAATAAAAAAAAAATAATAATCAAAGCGGTTTTTTTTTTATTTATTTTTTTAATAATAGAAATTAGTACAATCTTATCAACGTTGATAAATTATTACTATATATGACAATGCTTAAATTGAGGGACTTGTTTTGGTTTACTGAATCATCATTCAGTTCCTATTTAGTACAATTCAATCAATCGGTCACCCAAACAGCTCAGATACATACATATTACAATTAAAACTTACACGAGCCCCTCGAATAACTCAAATGACCAATTCGTGGGGTTTGGCCCTTTTGAGGCGTCTTTTCTCGTGGGTTGTATCTAAGTGTTGGTATGGCCTCTGTGTTTGTGTGTTGAAGCAGTCTTCGTTCGTGCGTCGCACCACTTTCTTGGACCACTTCGTCGATCCACTTGATTTCGAGGTCCTTGTGTGTTTCTTCGTTAGTTATAATAGCGGTACGCATTAGTAATAAGTCTTAAAAATTTACTTTGACATCGTTGTGTGACTTGTCGATTCGTCCGTTTGGCACAGCCCCACAGTTGAATGCCGTACGTCCAAATTGATTTTATTATGGACAGATAAATTAGGCGCTTACAGTAGTGGTTGAGTTTGAAGTATCTCCCTATCAACTGATACATTTTTCTTTGTTTTAGTCTGATTTGTTCAGCTTTTCCTTTGATATGGTAATTCCAGTTTAGTCTTGAGTCTAGATGCAATCCGAGGTATTTCGCTGAATCAGATAATCAAGAGGTGAAAAAACAATATATCTACATATTATTGTGAATGTTTTTTATTGAATTGCCCGGCATCTCTCGGGCGGGTGACATTTATTCTCCTGTACAAAGAAAAATTGAAACAAATGAAAACATTTATTCTCCAGTACAAAATTTTTTCAAATTAAAAATTTTGTATGGGTCCCCCTTGACCCCCTGATCCGACCCCTTCCAAAACCCATCTACGGTCTGACTTGGGGTATCATGAGATAGTATACCAAGTTTGGCGGTTCTAAGTTGAAAACTGTAGATTTGCATAGCGGAATCACAAACAAACAAACAAACATTAAATTTTATATAGTAGATGTACACGTACATATGTATGTAGATATAAAACTTTACTTTAAAATTATTGACAATTAAAAAAAAGTAAAAATCAATAAAAAAGAATCAATAAAATGACTCGGTGGGCAGAAGATGAGCTGATCCAAAGAGTTAGTGAGACATTTTTAGAGCTAGTAAGTTAGTAATATTTTTCTCATTGCAACTGGACGAGTCCGCGGATGTACAAGGTTTATCCCAGCTGCATGTTTTCGTTAATTATAAGTTATTTAATCTGGATATTTTTAAGTATCATCATGTCCATTAAAACTAGTTTGTCCTTCTAAAACGTGGGTCGCGGTACTAAAAAGTTTGGGAAGCACTAGTCTACGCCGAAGGTCGCGGGTCGCACGGAGGGGGGGGAAGTCCCTTTTTTACTTTATCCCAATCGGATAAAGTATTGTGATCGTGTGAAAATTCGACCTCGAGATTTTGACTGATTTGTTTCAGGTATCATCCCCTGACCACGTTTTCATGATTTCTGGTAAATGTCTGTATGCCTGTGTACCTGTGTGTCTGTCTGTGTGTTTTCTCCGAAACTATCAAGTCTATCAAGCTGAAATTTCATCTTTTATTTTCACGTAAGGTGTAAGAGACATAAGGAATTTGGTCAACGTCAGTCAACCGGAAGTAGGGTTTTTTTCGTGTAGAAAATTCAAAAATCTTGTTACTACAGAATATTTCCGAAACTGCCCCGGCGATCAAGTCGAAATTTCATATCTATAGTTTTCACGTTAGCCGTAAGAGATACTGTGATTTTAGTCAACTTCTGACGAGCGAAAGTGGCAGTTTACTCTTGAACGATTTGTTGTTGTTTTTTATTTTTTTCGGCATTTTAAATATATAATATTGTAATGTTGTTATCCTGAGAGAAATTGCTAGTTACGAAAAAATAAATCATTAAAATCAGTCAACCGGAAGTAGGGTTTTTTTTTTTTGTCGAAAAGTTTATAGAATATTTCAGAAACCGACCCATCGATCAAGTCGAAAATTTATATTTATAATTTCCATATAAAATTTAAGAGTAAGATAAAAAATCCGCCAACCGGAAGTGGTAGTTTTTCCTATTTGAATATATGCCGAAGATTACAGTATTTTACATACATACAACACAGTAATTTCATGATATGTATGTATGTATGTATGTATGTATGTTGGTTGGTGTGGTGATGTGCATGCGTTTTATTTACTTACGTACTTGTAAAATTAATTTCGTTACTCTTTGTACTTCTCCAATATATGGATAGTCATGGGTTGGCCACAGCCGAATTTTTTTTTTTTGTAGGTGAAGGGTGTAGTGCTGTTGTCGGTACCAACCAGTGCATTTTTCATAATCGTCGTCGTATTCAGCCGTCGACTGTCCACCGCTGGATGAAGGCCTCTCCGATCCTCTCCCGTTCCTGTCCGTCTTGAGCAATCTGCATCCACTCGACTTCACACATTCTTTTCAATTCATCTTCCACCACTTTGCTCATGCTTCTTGCGCACGTATTCCTCTTACGATCTCTTCTCGTTAGGGAGTCAGCACATCTGATTGCATGCAAATGCAAATAAGCAGATACAAGATAAGCAAAATAAGCAGATGCAGATACAACATTTCATATTTAGAATGTAATTTTTATGGAAATTTAGCAGAATTTTAGCAAACTCTGAAGAGAAGTCTGGGATGTGCTGTATTAATTTTTAGGACAACATGTCGTAATACCCAAAAGACGAGAGCTTAGATTTTGCTGTAAAAAAAAAAAAACAAAGCACTGTTTTTAGAGTACAAGTAGTACAGGGTAGTTATATTGTAATTACACAAACGAAAATCACTTAATTTTATCTTTTCTTCGTGCCAAAAATATGTCAATTAGTTTATCGAAATTCAATAATTTGATAGAATTGCAAAGGAATTAAGCCTTTCTTGACTTTTTGAAGCTAGATGATAATTTTTAATAATCTTCAATTTACTGAAGCAATTCCAATGGGGAACGTTAAGAATATTTGTAATAAAATGTCTATATTTGGGAAAACGTCCCTGAGTATATCTATTTCAACGAAATATTGAAGTATTTCCATTTGGTGCATATCTTTGGTACCAAATTGCTTAAAATGCATTTTTAAAGATTCCGCCGCGGCGCCCCTACACTTTCGGCGCCCTAGGCAATTGCCTACTTGCTGTAATGTTAAATGTCTTGAGTTTACATCACAACTTTTTGCAAAACTAACTATAGCCACAACTCCATTCAATTTTTTTTTTGAATTTGTCGAAAAATCAAATGTTCTCTATATGTATATTACGCAGTGAATCTCGACATACTTTTTCCACTTCTGCCTTGAATTTTGAGAAACCCTAGTTTGAGATAGTATATACATATATGTACATATGTAGTACCAGATCAAGTGAGATCAATAATTTCAAAGCTAAGGCAACATACGTTAAAACTAGAATTTTTTTAAATGACAACAAAGCAATGAAACGTTTTTCTTAAAATTTTAGATATGTAGATAGATAGATGATCTTGTGGATCTAAGAAAAGTACAAAACTCGGAATTTTATGTTCTTAAATTTTGTTTTAAAAAAAGAATTACCCAGGTTACCCAGCCAGGCAGATCCTTGCGCTATTACGTATAGTTATGCATATGAGTGCAATTATTACCGCACGACAACACTAAATTTGTACGAGAATGTTTTACAAGCTTCAATGAATATTATTTACAAACCAGAATATACACAATCGTGTAAGGTTTCATACTTGCGGTACAATCGCACGACAAAAGGTCAATTTGTGTACACTCGCTAACTCGTACGAATTGACTTTTTATCGCAAATGTTAAACCACTGTCTATGCAATTTCCCCTTCTCGCGAGTATGTACGAATACTTCATAAAGGCTTCGGAGCTTAAGCCACCCCTAAAATATTTTTAGTCAAATAAAAAGAAATTGCGATCACTTTCAGATAAGTGTAGCTGAAACGGCATGAATCTACATATAATGGTTGTGACCGAACTATTCTTTCCAATTCATTATGCTCTTCGAGAAATATTAGAAAAGTTCATCATCATCATTTTTAGCCGTTCACCATCCACTGTTGGATGAAGGCCTCTCCAATCCTCTTACATTCCTGTCTGTCTTGAGAAATCTACATCCAGTTAACTCCACACATTCTTCTCAATTCATCAGCCCATCGTCCACTCGGTCTACCTTGCTTTCTTTCACATCCTTTTGGATACCATTCCGGTATTTCTCACGTTCATCAAGAATGTGTGGAGTAAACTGGATGCAGATTGCTTAAAACAGACAGGAATGGAACAGGATTGGAGAGTTTCATCCAGCAGTGGATGGTGAACGGCTAAATATGATTATGATTATGAAAAATGCGGACCACCAAAATTCTCTCGCTGACCACCAGTTGGCGACTGTTGGTTTAGATTATATGTATGCTTTGTCAAATGAATGAAAAATAATTTTAATTGTTGTACAACCCAAACAGTTGTAATTAGATCAATTTATTGAACTTGCTGAATACTGATCTACAATCCACAAACGACTCCATCCTAAGGGCTTAATTTAGAATGTGGTATAGAAGTTTTGAAAAATCGGAAATAATGCTGCTCAAAAACTCTATAAATACACTATACATATATCGTTGCGACAAATTAGCTTTTCCAAACGTTTTTATTTTACTAAAATTACTAGCGACACTTCCAATCACTACTTGCAGCAATGAACGATGATTTTCATTTTCAGAGGCTCTCTTGCAAAGTAGACCTTTGCCGCACATTCCCGATGTAGCCGACGGCGAGAGTGTCTTGAGTGGAACGGGAACGTTGAGTGGAGCGGTGACGGCAGCATCCTGCGTCACCACATCGCTGCCGTTCGACTCCGCTAACCGTTGGACGTCTAAAGAAAACCTACTGACGCACCATGAAGATGACGATCCGCAGTTGTTCGTCGCGCTGTACGACTTCCAAGCGGGCGGGGACAATCAGCTAAGTTTGAAGAAAGGTCACTGTTCATTTTATCATTATCGTATTCGAGCTGCGGCAAATCCTTTGCTGGGTGTGATAGTCGCCCAATCCTCTTCCATTCTTCTTTTCATCATCTGCAGATTTCATCATGAACTCTGGTCTAATTAGTCACTGGGTGGATATTACTTATGTATTTGTTACAGTAGTTTATGTATGCGAGCCGGTGAATGAAATTTTAGTAAAACACCACTTACTTGTAATGTATTTACATAAATCTAAGTATGTGCGGTGAGTGTTTGCGAGCGTTTCACGGCTACCCAGCCAGCCAGACAGACCCTTGGTCGAATTGCTCCAATACAAAAAGGCAACAAATTAAACCATTTGTATGTTTTCAACTTGTAATATGAGAGGGGAGACTAGTCGGTTCCTTCGAATTTATATTTTCGAAAGATCTCACACTATCTGGATACAAACAATGCTTTTGAAACTTTTTTCGTTCTTTTTAAGTTACAAGATATAAAATAGATGTAAGCATTTTATTTCAAATATAACAGTATATAGTTGAACCCCGATTCGTCGTTTCTCAAGCCCCCCCTCCTCCCCAAAAAAAAACGATGAATGTGATGATAGATCGGGGTTCCACCAGTGAAACCCTGATTCTTCGTTTCCCCCCCCCAAAATCGATGAATGCGGGAAAGTCTCTAAAATCAAATAAAAAAACTTGTTTAATCATTATAAATTTTAATACATGTATGTATGTATGTATGTATGTAATAATCAAGAGAATCGGAACATTCATTTTTTACAAAGAAATCTTCCATAGTGAGTTGTTCGACAAAAACGATCAATCGGGGTAAAATTTGTGATGGGAGTATAATATTTACACGATAGATCGGGGAACGGTGAATGTGGGATTATTTAACACTGTTCTTATGGGTGTTTGGTCGGGACTATGAAAAAAAAACGATAGATCGGGGTTCCACTGTATTGGATTTTAAAACTACATTCATTGTTCCATAACTGCTCCATTCCAATTTTATTCTTTGCTGTCATGCAAACAATTTTCTCCAAGTACAAGTAATTATCCACTACCTCTACAATGTGATCGTTAACATTCTACCGCTGTAATATTTTTGAACGCCTATATGTGCATACACGTTGTGAAATGTAAGTACGCTTTTTATTTTCAGGTGAACAAGTTAGAATATTAAGCTATAACAAAAGCGGAGAATGGTGCGAAGCTCATTCGGCGTCCGGTCAAATGGGATGGGTTCCTTCGAATTACGTGACACCGGTTAATTCATTGGAGAAACACTCTTGGTATCACGGACCCATATCGAGAAATGCCGCCGAATATTTGCTGAGCTCGGGAATCAACGGAAGCTTTTTGGTATGTTCATCTCAAAATGTGAGTGTACAATCATATGTTTTATGTACATTTCTCACGAATTTCATCTTACGTTCTAGGTTAGGGAATCGGAATCTAGTCCCGGCCAAAGGAGCATTTCTCTTCGATACGAAGGTCGCGTTTATCACTATAGAATTAATGAGGACTCTGAAGGTAAATGCTTTGTAACGGCCGAGAGTAAGTTCGGCACATTGGCCGAACTCGTGCATCACCATTCCATGCTCGGAGATGGACTCATCACGCAACTCCTCTATCCGGCTCCTAAACACAACAAACCGACTGTGTTTCCGCTGAGTCCTGAGCCAGATGAGTGGGAAATAGATAGAACAGACATAGTCATGCGGCATAAACTAGGAGGCGGCCAGTACGGAGACGTATACGAGGCTGTTTGGAAACGTTACAACATGACGGTAACACATACATGCTTTCACTCAATTGCAAATGTATTGTTTGAGTAAAAACTTTAATGTTTGTACATTTTTTTATATACGACTATTTACAGGTTGCCGTGAAGACGCTAAAAGAAGACACTATGGCTTTGAAAGATTTTCTCGAAGAGGCGTCCATAATGAAGGAAATGAAACATCCCAATCTCGTTCAACTCCTTGGAGTTTGCACCCGCGAACCACCTTTCTACATCATAACCGAGTTCATGAGCAAGGGTAACCTCCTCGACTATTTGCGCAACGGCAACAAAGAGCAAATAACGGCTGTGGTTTTGATGTACATGGCGACGCAAATCGCCAGCGGCATGAGCTACCTCGAAAGTCGGAGCTTCATCCATCGGTATGTTTAATAGAAATGGAGGAAATGAGCGCTAGCATGGCCCGAAACTTCATATTGGACATTCATTTAAAATGTAGAAACTTTGTGTATGTCGAGGCAAATGCCTGGTGTACATCACTTGAGCGTTTTAGGCAAAGTGTGGATTTTGCTTTACGAATGATTTTTTTTTGTCGATTTTTTTTTTTTGTCGAACGATTTTTTTTGATCTTGAAGATTGATCGATTTTTTCATGCGGTTTTTCTCAAACTTAAGTATTTCATATGTGCCATTTCTATTTTAATTTATGAAACGTTGTACATTTTGCATCTCACTGACCATTTAGGCGTTATGTATATGTTACACTAGCTTACACGTTATATGTTCATGTGTATACTAGCTTAGCCAATCACAGTATACACAGGGGAATGAATAGACATATTTGCTAGTCAATGGATACATTAACCACATAGACATAGTTAAATCTTCCAAACAAATCAATATCAATATCAAATGTTTGTAAAAAATGTTGAATTACATATGTATCTTACGTAGAAATTAATAAATGAAACACGCCTCAGATGCCAGTCATCCTGCAGCCGAAATAGGGATGACTGTGAGAATAAAGCTTTCGGAAGTAGATAGCTTTTTCAAAAACAATGGATGTTCGTGCGTGAAGAACAAACTTTTGTGCAATTCGAAATGGCACTCGGGTATGCCATGCTGCAATAAATAGTTTCCTTGATAAGCTTACTTAGTTTGTTAAAAAAAGTAAGTGTTCCATAAAATGAATGATGTAAGACGACATCACCAGCTAATCATTAATTTGACAGTTGGTACACCCCTCGGGCCTATCCTAACTCTGGCAAACTCGCGCAAGTTCCAGATCTGGCAACCCCGCGCAAATCAACCCCTACCGAGAGTTTCAAACTCTCGGTCATTCTCATCTCGATCAGCAACCAGACCAGACCTTCATCTCAAACCCCTCACGGTAACCCACTTTTTGAAAACTATTCAAATCAACTTCACCCGAGAGACGACTTCTTCGTATCTTCGAATACGGAGAATACGTGCTCTTACAATGATGTTTTACTAGCGCTTGTCGGTGAGTTTATACACTTGCTAGTTAATTCGTACATTGTCTAGTCATATTTGATTTTGGTTGATTTTTTCCATAAAAGTAACATTCCATATATGAAATGGTAATTACACTTGTATTTGTACTTCAAGTTATTTGCAAAAAAATTGATATTACCTTATAATGATAATAAAAATTATCTATAATAAATAGACGATATATTCATTATTCATTATGAAAAATGGGGACCACCTAAATTCTCTTGTGGACTACCGGTTGGCGACCGCAGGTCTAGTTAAAGTAAATGTGGAATGTAATGTTGTGAGCTTTAACTAGAACTTTTAGTTAATGTATACATTGACTGGCGAGTGTACGTACGTTGACGAAATTTATCACTTTAACTGTAAACATATACAATGCGGTATTTCATACTTTGCCTGTAATGCGTACATTATGTTCGATTGATACGGAACGAAGGTGTATGTGCATAGATTGAGTACGACAAAGTGAATTTGGGCCACGCTAAGTGCATATGTGAATATGTTCTCATCTCATAAAATATCTTTGGATTTCAGGGACTTGGCTGCTAGGAATTGCCTCGTCGGCGAGAATCATCTGGTGAAGGTGGCCGATTTTGGCTTGGCACGTTTGATGCGCGACGATACGTACACGGCACACGCTGGTGCCAAGTTTCCTATCAAGTGGACCGCGCCCGAAGGTCTCGCGTACAACAAATTCTCGACCAAGTCGGACGTGTGGGCATTCGGTATACTTTTGTGGGAAATCGCCACTTACGGAATGTCGCCATATCCCGGTGTTGATTTGACCGATGTCTATCATATGTTGGAAAAGGTAAATCTTTCGAATCTTTTCAACTTTGAACACAGCGATATGTATAATATTTATATATAGCGAGCGCTTGCAGCGATTTTTGTATTTTTTTTTTACTATTCATTTGAATTCCATGTTTTTTGTATATGTTTTTATTGTATCAAGTTATAATAGGGCTCTGTTATATAGGTCACATTTGATCTCTGTAAAGTTTCTGAGCAAATTATATTTCATTCAAATAATTGTAGCTAATACGTCAATTTCGTACGTTGTAATTAATAGGAATACATTTAAACGTTTTTTGTTCTCGATTTTTTCCGATTAAATTGATGTATTTGTCTGCAATTTGTACTATTTACTATTATAAAAAATGATTTATTTTGCAATTGTGCTGTTTTAGCGTCGGCGCGTTTTCAGATGTTCGGCGATAATGTATTTTCAAACGCACTTTTTGTTGATTAATAATTTTTAAAATATAAAATATGAAGATACATATGTAAATTCGTATATTGTCAATAGCGTTGTATGTAATGTGTGACAACGGCATGTCTAGTATAAGTGAAAGGCTATTTAATTGTTAATTTTAGGGTTATAGAATGGAATGTCCACCGGGTTGCCCCCCGCCGGTGTATGAGCTAATGAGAGGATGTTGGCAATGGAGTGCCCAAGACAGACCGTCGTTTCAAGAGATCCACCATTCGCTCGAACACATGTTCCAAGATAATTCCATCACCGAAGGTTACTTTTGAACCAAAGTTTATCCAACAGTGTTTTAAATTGTTATTTTTTTTTGTTAAATTTTCGTTTTTACCATGTAATAACAGAAGTGGAAAAAACTTTGCAAGAGGAAAACATTGAAGATGTCGGCGTGAGAACCGGTGGTGGCACTCCCCAACTTTCGCTCAGGAGACAGCAGAGTTCGCAAGATCCGATACCCAATCAAATGGTCACATTCTCCTCTTCCAACCAGCGAGCGTCGATGAAAAGTTCAAATGCGTCCAGCAACGCACCACCACTTGTGGTTCAAATGCGACGATCGACTAATCGACGGGGCAAACATCCACCGGCTCCTCCCAAAAGGACGAGGTAAACGACATGTGTCTTCATTTTATGATAATTAATCTGCGTTTATTATTATACATATATACTAGTGTAAGCCCGTTAAATATCAACGGAGCGTTCTCATCACCCCTATTAAAAAATAATATTAGATTTAATAGTTTTTATAGTTGTTGCCTATGCAACAATATGTTGCGCCATCTATGGCGCGTAATAAGAACAACGTAACAATTTAGCAAAGTCGCGAGCCTATTTTTTATTATATTATATTCGGCTATATGTAAATAGTTACGTTGAAGCCTGCCTATTATCATCTGGTTTGGCTCACCGTTCAAATCCCACTCATGCGACATTCTGGTTTTTTAATTATTTACGTTATCAGCAGACAGACAGACACAGCCAGACGTATTTCGGATATTATATTTGTATATAATTATATATGTATGTACATATATATAATAATATATGTATGTATGTAATAGCCCAGATCCGCCTGTCTGTCTGCTGATAAAGTTCGCCTCAGTAAATGATTAAAAGATACGAACCATGTAAACAATGTGATTGTTGAGGCTAGCAAAGATTTCTACGATTCAAGCATAGTATTGTTCTACTGTCTCGTTAGTCTGTTTCACTTGGTTTAAGTCTCGAATTAAGGATACTTCATTTCGTTTATCTGAGTAATGAGTAATTTAATTTACTCCTGATTTCTTGCCAATCCGTATATATTTAGCACTTCGTTGGCTTTACCTATTACTTTCGATCTAATTGCGCTGAGAATTATGTATCCATAGTCGGAATGGTCTAGATTAGGAATTATTTTAAATATTTTATCTACATGATTAAGAAAACCATGTAAAAGACGTGTGTTTCCGTCGAACTTCGGTATAAATTTTTTTCGCATCTGGTATTCTTAAATTATTATATTTTTCAAGGGACCGTAAAAAAAAAATTCGGGTGTGGCCAACCCATGACTTTATCCATATATTTGAGGAATACAAAGAGTAACGAAATTAATTTTTTAAGTACGTAAGTAAATAAAACGCATGCATACCACCACACCGACCAAAATACATACATATATATCATGAAATTACTATGTTGAGTGCGCGCGCGTATGTAAAATACGATCTTCGGCATATATTCAACTACCACTTCCGGTCAGCGGATTTTGATCAAAACCAACTCTTAATTTTTATATGAAAATTATAAATATAAATTTTCGACGAGATCGCCGGAGCAGTTTCAGAAATATTCTGTGGTAAACTTTTCGACAAAAAAAAACCTACTTCCGGTTGACTGATTTTAATGATTTATTTTTTCCTAAATAGCAATTTCTCTCAGGATTACAACATTACAATATTGTGACGATACTACACATTTAAAAGGCCGAAAAAAATATAAAAAAACAGCAAATCGTTCAAGAGTAAACTGCCACTTTCGCTCGTCAGAAGTTGACTAAAATCACAGTATCTCTTACGGCTAACGTGAAAACTATAGATATGAAATTTCGACAAAATCGCCGGAGCCGTTTCGGAAATATTCTGTGGTAAAAGAATTTTAGAATTTTCTACAAGAAAAATGTTCACTGATGTTGATAAAATTCCTTATGGCTCTTACACCTTACGTGAAAATAATAGATATGAAATTTCAGCTTGATAGACTTGATAGTTTCGGAGAAAACACACATACACATACATATGTAAATAAAATGTGTTTTGTAAAATTAAAATAAACTAATAAAATCATCAGAAATAATCAATAATTACAAGTACATACATATGTACATAATAATCATCAGAACATTCTTTTTTTTACAATCTATCATGGTAAAATTTGTGACAGGACCGTAATATTTAGACAATTGATACAGAATAACGATATACAGTCACTTCTCGACTTACGACGGGGTTCCGTTCCGCAACTTCGGTCGTAAGTCGATATGGTCGTAAGTCGAATTTCATAAAAAAATATAAAAAATTAATTTTTTTTTTTTTTTTTTTGTGTTTTCTTCTATTTATTTTAGCAGTGATGCGCGGTTGTTCCGGCCTTGCTGAACAACCGTCTGTTCCCAACGGAAAGGTCATTAGTAGAGCTAGGAAAGATGGAGCGCGAACGTATTGTTTTTTTTTTTTTGCTTACAGAAACCCGTTTGCAGGGCCGTATTGGATATTTTTAAAATATTTCTGTATAAAATTAAAATTCATTTCCACACAACCCAGGAGGTAGAATTTCAGTGCGTTTTATTTTTACGTGGTCTCCCTCAGAGGCCTAATCCACGAACGAAAAAAAATTACATTTTACAGTTAATTTCATAATGCACTATTACATATTGTTCTAGATGTTCTATAGTCATAGTTTGTCGCCGTTCACTAAATATCCATTTCAACTTGGAAAATGATCGTTCAACATCGACCGAGGTTACAGGTGAAAAGTAAAAATATGGGAAATGTCTAATCGTGTGTATATTTTCATTCCAATGTCTCCAGATAACGTGTTAAATGATATTATTCCCGCATTTGTCAGTCGTTTCGTCTACACTCACGTATAAATATTTATCACAGAGATCTTCTTTAATATTCAACATTTTTTCACTATATGTACATACAATCGCGGTAGAAATGTTGTTTCAGAAGGAATGACAACATTTCCGTATTGCTGTTTTAAACATTTATTTATAAAAGATTTTAATA
Organism: Parapsyche elsis; assembly: GCA_022651745.1. Taxonomy (NCBI): domain Eukaryota; kingdom Metazoa; phylum Arthropoda; class Insecta; order Trichoptera; family Hydropsychidae; genus Parapsyche; species Parapsyche elsis. Next base: position 74,492 of record JAGVSN010000058.1, read on the forward strand.
CCGGATGCTCGACTTTAACCCATGGAATATTGCACTTTATTAGCATTTCCGCTAAATCAGTATTAAAATTAGAATTAATGATTCCGGTGTGAGATTTTCTAGCTATGTGTTTTTTAACACTATACCTTTTCATCACCACATTAGTTTTACATTTATTGCAATAAAGATTTTCACCATTAAAAATTATTTCGGGGTGATCTTTTATCCATTCATTCACAAGGGTGAGTAAAGGTTTTTTAGCGGGAGGCATTATTTATATGACTATAAAACTCTATAGTACGTTATACTATATGTACTGTTATAAAATATATAGACGAAGGATTTGAATTGAATCCTTCCGCTCGCCTCCAATGTTGTAATTCAGAACGGCTCAACGGAAGCAACGGCTCACTCACGACTAAAAAAATTTCAATTTCAAACAGCTCATTTTTTTTTACCTGCAGCTAAGAAAAGCTTTTTAAGTACAGCTGAGTCAAATTTCCAATGATTGGATTATAATTTAAGTACCTCTTAAATATTACGAAAAATTTCCGATGCTGCCCTTGCCTTGGGTTTTGCCCACGCGCACTGGTCAGTCAATACGTTCGCGCCGTATCTTTCCGGGCTCTAGTCATTAGACTATATTCGTTGAGGGGGTGGTGGCCTCATGTAAGAGGAGAAAGGAGGAGAAAGGAGGTGCAGGTGCTCTCCTCAAGGCGGCTTATATATAATACAAAATAATAGACATTTATAGTTATGTAGCTTTTATTTTTGATTGTTAATTGTTAACAAACATATAAGTAAATAATTACATACATAAATAATATATTTATAAGCATTATTCTGGATTATCGTCATCATCTGCACTACTGATATACTCGTACATTGCTGATTCTTGATATTTATCAACGAGTGCAGTGATAGTTTTTTTTCTTAAACATGTCTAATTTTGTTTGGAAAGTTTGTTGTTTCTTTTTGTTATAAATTTCATTATAACGGGCAAGTGCTTGGTGAATGTTACGTTGTACCTTCGAAAATCTATCGATGTCTGGATCCATATTTTCAAATTTTTTAATTACCTCATTAATTGGCTAAAAGCTGCAGCCATTTCTTTCAGCGCTAATTTTTTAGGTTCATTGAGTTCTTCTAGCTCCATTACATTATTTTCTCCAACTTGTTGTTCCTCAATCTCAATCAAGTCTTGGTTTGTGAGTTCCTCCACATCATTTTCCAAAAGTTGATTTACATCTTCATTGTCAACTTCCAGATTGAGTTTTTGAGAAAATTGTACAATAATATTATTCACTTCACTTCTATTTCCTTTTCTCTATTAAAGTTCATATTGTTATTAAACCTTTTTAAGAGTTTGTTCCATATGCCGTTCATACTTGTCGTCGTTACATTGGACCATCCTTCTGAGATATTCTTAATTGCATGAAGAATATTATAATTTTTTCAAAATTCTCTCTCTGTTCCCGCAATTGCTTGGGCAAAAGTGATAATTAATAATTAATTAATAAAAGTGTAATAATCTTAAATAATGCACTTTGAAGTTAGCAATACCCCCTTGATCCATCGGCTGTAGTATGCTTGTGGTATTAGGAGGTAAATAAACTACTTTATGTTTAGATGGGACTCTCCTATGTAAGTGTGGAGGGTAGCCTAGAGCATTTTCAAGAATCAATAAAATTTTAAAAGCAATGTCTTTTTCATCACAATATTTATCTACTTCTGGAATGAATCAGTTGTTAAACCAGTCTTCAAAAAGGCATGGTGTCATCCACGCCTTCTTATTGGAACGATAATATTGCGGTAATGTGGCCTTACTGATTCCCTTGAAGGCTCTAGGATTTTGGGAATGATATATCATAAATGGCTTCAATTTATAACCAGCGACATTTCCACCCAACAAAAGGGTAGCACGATCTTTAAATGCTTTAAGACCGGGCATGCATTTAGCTTCTTTTTGAATGTATGTTTGGTTGGGAAATTTTTTTCCAATACAGCGCAGTTTCATTTACATTAAAAATTTGTTCCTGCATATAATTTCCTTCAAGCATCGCTTCCAAATTATCCTTGAAGAGTTCTGCAGCTTTCGAATCTGCACTTGCTGTCTTTCCACAAATCTTCACATTATGGAAGTTTTCACGTTTTTTAAATCTATCAAACCAGCCGGAGCTTGCATTGAAACTTTGCTCATAGTTGTCACCCTCCTTAAAATTTTCGAAAAGACTGCGCGCTTTAGTTTACCAAATTTACACTGTGAGTAAACAATTTACCACCGTACACAAGCACACGCCAAGGGTAACTAACTGCATATTTTTTATTGTTTCTAAAACTACATATGTAGGTGATGCATCGATTGCATGATCTTCGATTTACGTCAGGGGCGTACGTAAGAGAGGAATATATGACGAGAACTGTAAAAAAAAATTTTTTCCGTTGTAAGTGCGAATGGTCGTAAGTTGAGGTGGTCGTAAGTCGAGAAGTGACTGTATAGGAGAACGATGCAAGCGAGATTATTTAACACTGTTCTTATGGGTGTTTGGTCGGGACTATGAAAATATAGCGATATATGCGAAAAAACAATGCATGCGAGAACGTTATAAAGGGGTTCCACTGTATTTCAACTGGACTTGCCTTTTTTATTTTATTATTTTTTTCAATATTTAAATTTAATTCTTTTCTTTCAATATTTAATTTTATTTCTTCGAACTTATTAACTAATAATCTACCAATAAATAGTTGTGGGGCTAAGGAGAGGATCTACGGAATATTTTCATTGAATGAGAAAAACTGTCAATAAAGAACACTCACGCGCTCAGCATTATGATCCAAAACAGCATCTTTTCCGATAATCCGTCGGAGATGGATGATGTCGTCCTCCTTTCTGTTGTCTGTAGGTCCTTGGACGTAAGGGGTGGAAACCCGCCAGAATATCTGCTTGAAGAGGATTTCCCAATAATCTGTTGAGAAGATCCAGACTTTGAAGATATCCTACGGACTGCGCCAATAAAAGGTTGCAGACGAACGGTTGGAATAAAAATATATCTTTGATCTATTCGGTACAAGAGTTGATTACGAACTAACTTATCGCTAACATTTAATGAGCTTAAATACTCTTTACAAACAATGGCAGTGTTGAAGACACGTGTCGTACAATTTTGGTTAGTTGGTTGATAAAATGTGTGTCACATCTCAATGATGCTATTCATTTAAAATTAAGCATGCCTTACGTATGGTTAATTGTGTTGTTATCATTACTGGTTAGTCGTCCTGTTTATATTACACATATACTGTGTTGATGAGTAATTCGTGGATTTCGTAGAGGGCTGTGATTTTAACCCATGATCACTATGTTGGAATGATGTAGTGCTAACTAGGGGCATGTGCAAATTTACCGCTAATTCGGTAAAATTTGAAGTTAATACCGGTTTTGCCAGTAATTAAAAAAAAATTATAAATTTATAATAAATATATTTTAACGAAGAAAAAAATTATATGTGTTATTTATTAAACAATTCTCTTTCAGAAGAAGAATTAAAGTGAGCCCTTAAAAAACATAACATGTTTAATGTGTCATGATTTAAGCTGGATCTAAGTGCAAATCACTCCTGCTGAAGAGAAAGCTTACTCCGATTCTACACTAGTTGGCTGAATTTTAGCAAGATACATAATTAAATGCTAATTGTAAATATTTCCCTCGAATTTTTTCTTCATTGAAGTATATATGTATATCATTTCTCTTCTTACTGCCTTTGCCAAATCGTTCGTTATGTTATTTGTGGCTTGACTTTTTGTGTTGTACTGAGCAACAAAAAATCACGTTTCTTAAAACCCAGAATGGAGATTGGTCAATATTTACTAAGTTTGACACACTGAATTCGAATCCTATAATGATTTTTGTTGATATGCTCTCGTTTATGAGATATTCGCGATTTAAAAAATATCCATTTTTTTGGCTTTTGCGGTCTATAACTCAAAATATAGTATTGCTGTGCTCAAAGTGAGTATTGAAATCAATAGTCAGATATTTTTCCTATTGATTATGATTTTTTATTGCTATGAAATACTTATAATTAATTATCTAGCGATTTTTTAAAGTCAAAAATATATTTTTTTCCCATGCTATTTGGCATTTATTTGGACAGTTTTTTTTTATTTCACCTCGTTTATAAGGATTGGTTTTCTATCTCAATATTTTTTTTTATTTTATCTAAACGTACTAATTCGACTGGCAAATGATTTTAAATTATGTTATGAGATGTTCTCGGGGTTGATGTTGAAAACATTTTTCTATCGTTTAAATCACTTTCAAAATTAAAAAAATTATATAATAAAAATAGATAGAATAAAAATTATTGAGCTGGGTATTGATCCCACGTTTCACATTGCCGAAAGCTGGTGACTTACCGATAAGCTATCGCCTCTACATTAAACTGTGCTTCAATTAGTAATATAAACTATTCAATCTGAAGTTGACTTTGGATAACATAAATCAATTCTTAACTATCAAAGAAAATGCTAAATGAAAAATGACTATTACTATATATAGCCTGGCCGGCCGTCTGGCTGGATAGCCGGGGATCGCTCGCATACATACTGCACATGCACGTATACTCACCCACACAAACACTCATAGTACGGGTGATGAGAAACCGCTCTGTTGATATTCAGCGGGCTTACACTATTTTTAATATATCATGGCAATAGCATAAGACGGTAGAATCTCGGTTCGATTTTCTTACAGTTCTTGTAACGATTTGCCAATGTATCTGTCTAAATTGTTGAGATGATTCGTTAAAAAATTTGCACCACGTAACATTCTTCTAACAAATTTTTAATTTATTTTCAGCCTTTTATCTTCGTGCAGTTTATTCCGAGAATCGCAATATACCCCGGATGATTCGCATATTTCTCCTTCTGTCATCGAAGACGATTTCAATGGTTTGCCCATGTTTGACAAAATAATGATATTTATAACTTCTGGCTATTATAGAAAGTTCTAATTGACAAACTTCACAAATAAGAATAAGCAATTTTTTAAAGCCAATTTAAACTTATTTCAGTCTGTAATATATTGTTGTTTGGAATTAAAATATGAAATTTTTACTGTAGGTGTCGTCCGAGATGCAAAATCTAATAACATTGGTGGAAAAGCTCCGTCGTCTGATGGTTCTCTGCAAGAGCACACACCCGACACTGACGATTCGCAGATAGACGACATATCTAATCCACTTTCGACGCATGCATTCTCCGTTCCTGCAAAGTGTGCTCCGGCCATTGGAAATCGCGGTATTCAACACCGTGGCAAGAAAGCGCGAACTTATCCACCCAAAGAACACGATCAAAAAGTAATCACGTATTTTAAAATTATATTTTGGTCGATATTGCCATATTAACGTGTGGTAAAAAACAGTACAATAAATGTTTTGGTGATGCAATCAAAACAATATATAATATCTATTAAAATGGATGATTTTCTTTTTTCAGATTGTACAAGTTGCCGCTTTAGAAGTCCAGAATGTGAAAAGGGCCATCAACAGATATGGTACTCTACCGAAGGGCGCGCGCATAGGAGCGTTTTTAGAGTCGTTGAGACAAGGAAGTCTATCTCCGGGTCCTAAATGTCAAGAGGATTTACCTGGTAACGAAGAAGATGGCATTAGTCAAGTATCGTCGCCTCATCCTTCTTTGCGGAACACTTCTCACATGATACGTAGCAACTCGTCTGGAGGTGTTACCGCACCGACTGTTCCCATTCCTGCATCTCCGCCTGCTCGAGCTCGTAGACCTATGGCGGGCGTACGCACTTACTATCCGAACGATTCTTTGAGAAGTGGAAGTCCAAGTAAAGCCAATCCTTCGTTAGCCGATTTAGAATTTCCACCCCCACCGACTGATTTGCCTCCTCCTCCTGATGATTTGAATTGTCCTCTGTTGACTTCCTTTCAACGGCAAGATGAACCGACACTTTCTTCCTTTAAAAAGAAATCTCGTCAACCCAGAGAAGTGTCTAATGAATCTTTTAAATCGACAACTTCATCGAAATCCAAAAACAAAATTGGCTCTACTTTAGAAGGGAAAACTTCGCTTTCCCTCGTCAATTCCGGAGAGGGCAGTTTTAATCTCAATGCTGCCGATGAAACGGGAGACGATGATATTAAATGTGAAAATTCAGCTTTTAAAAGCAATATGAAAGAAATGCTAGAGCTAAAGTTAGTCGTGGAGATTAAAGAGAGGGCAGATAAGAAGGGCTTGAAACAGCCGAAAGAATCGCCTCCTAATAACGGGGTCGACGTTCACTCTTCTATCGGTGATCCTGTAGCGAGGCTCGTGTCGGAACTGTCGGAAAGCTTAAACATGGTGCCCACCAAATCCCACGAGCTGCCCGAGCCGGCAAATATAACAACATTTGGCGACGCTAAGTTGAGTTTGCGAAAGACGGTCATCGGCGCAACATCAAACGAAACCAAAAAGAACACATTCAAGCAATTGTCGAAAACTGAAAACCCCACACCAAAAAATAATGTTAATTCTAGGAAAATAGACACAAACACGTCTACGACGATTATCGATTTCAAATCGAGACTGCGAAAAGTAGAAACGTCGTCGTCTAACGGAACCTCCAAGAAGAACGACTGCAATTCGCCGCTGGAGGAGAGTCAAGTGTCGAAGGACGTCGATGCCAATGTCGACAACTCAGATCCGAAAAAGTGCGAATCTAGCAGTAACACCGACACATCCAAGGGTGAGGATGAGGACGACAAGCGGCGAAGCACAGGTAGCATAAGTAGCTTAAAAAAATTGTGGGAACCGAAAGAATCCATGAGTGACGTGACCACCTCACAGCTTAGTCCAAAATTATCGTTAAAAAACAATAAACAGTCGGTTATCGAGGAGAAAAACGATGAGAATTCGAAAGTAGCACATGTGGATCACGTCGTCGAAGACTCGGCTGTTTCCAACATCATGACCCGAAGCCTCAACGCCACCAACAAAACGGCCGAGAGGAGAGTTTGGCCGTTGGGCGTCGACGAGAAACCTATCGTTCCCGTCAAACCGATGGTCAAACCGGTGAAGCCGTTATTAGGTGGGAAAGGCCCCGGAGCAATCTATGCCACTCCGATAGCACCGGTTGTGACGACCGCCAAAGCACCCGTCAAACCCGACGAACCTAAAGGCGCGCGAGAGAATATTGTCGAAATATCCCAAGCTCTCGAATCCAGCATCGGTAGCCTGAAGGGAAACAATGCGATCAGCTCCTCGTCGTGGTTGCAACTGTCTGATAAGGTGGATATGTTCCATGCTGCGTGCGTCGGATACAGCGCTGACATCGCTCCACCACATCAACGTTTTCAATTCCGTGAGGTGACCGCAAAGTTGGAGAGTCAGACCAGAGCTTTGAGATCGGCGGGGGCTCGCAGCAGCAGGAGTGCGACAGAAACTGGAAGCGATGCACCCCGACTTCTCGCCGACGTCGCCGCCACCGTTCGTGATGCTATCAGTGCCCTTAATCGATAAATATCATTTTTGAGTATAATTAGTTCGTACATGAATTAATGGAAATGCATTTACCAGAGATTTTTTCTTTTTCTATATTCGAAATCAAAATTGTATTTTATTGCATGCTTTTTATAAAAAAAAAATTGTTTGAAATTAACGGTATTCAGTATTAATGATGATTTTGTCGAGCAATCTTCTATTAGTGGCCTATGTAAGTGAAGGTTTTGTGGTAAATTGATTTTTTGACTTTGGCTGGCCTAAGTATTATGACAAAATTTGAGTGGACAATGTTTGATCATCATACTGAATCGTCTGCATTCTTTTTGAATTGAATTTATTTTAATCTCCTACAATTTATTATCCATTGAAATTTAGTATGAATGTTTATTTTATTTTTTTTTTTAGTAAGGACAATAATATATATATTTTCCTTCAGATATTTTAATAATTATTTAATCGCGCAATATATATATATATATATAATGCTTTTTAACGATTTTTCGTCATTGTATCAAATCTACATATTTTACATTGTATGTAAAATATTTTTAAACAATAATATTATACATTATATGTGACTGATATGTTATTGTCGATATTTATTAAATGTTCTTTTTTCGTATATGTATGTAACTTTAAAATTGTTTCAACGAGTGTACTATATTTTAATTGCACACTAGTTTCGATTTTGTTTCGTACCCCTAGTATCATCTAATCGTAAGTTAATATATTATAATATCGATAATTTGTAACTTTTGGAAAGGCTTTATTTTCTCAGTAACTCAAAGACGCAAAGGTAGCCAACACGAGTTTAAGTGAATTACAGATGTACCATCAATTAACTTTAATATGTACGTATTTAATATATATTCTCTGAAACTTTAAGATGCAAAGAAAGCCAACACGTAGTTTAAGCGAGTTATAGTATTGACATTAATGTGTATTTCCATTTAAGAATTTAAAAAAAAATCAGAAAGTCTCTTTTTTTCATTGACGATTCCCAGATCTCGAATCCGGGGATCACCGTGTTAGTATTGTCAGCTGTTTAAGTATGTATGAACTCTTAGCATTGTAACATACCACCGCTTTTAACATATTTTTCAATAATTAGTCTCGAGTCACACACGTATATATGTATATTTTTAATTTGCTAGAGCTATTAATTGAAAAGTACCCCACAGACTGCTGTATTATTAATTTATATACGTGCGAAGATTCTCACCATATATATATATATATATATATATATATATGTATGTATTTTGAAACTTGTGATACCTGTAGTCCTAAAAGCTTTTTTTTTTAAATCATTTGAACTTGCGGTCTTATATAAAATTCACATTTTAAGTTTTTTTTTTAATAAAGTTTGTATTCGCACAGATGTATATCAATTTTACAGCGACTCTGTGCCATCGCGATTTTTTAATGATCGTTTTCTTCTTATTATAGTGTTTTGTCGATTTGATTTTTATTTGTATGTATATTGTGTTATATTTTGTCGACAATGATGCAAAACCAAAACTGTTAAAGGTGATTCAAACCTGATGCATTATCTTTTTTGTCGTAAAAGTGTGCAACATTTCACTTTTCATTTTTTATGTTCAGCCAAAAAAAGAGGAAAAAAAAAGTGAACTGAAACTTTCTATTTTATTTGTATATTTTAGTGTAAGTGACTGAAATTTTACACCCGATGCATTTCTTGCATGGTATTCGAAGATATTATTATTAATTTAATACTCCAATTATTTAGCTGTAGGTTTAACGATATTTTATTTTTCAAAATCAACATATTCCTACATACGAGTGACTAAAATAGCATGTATTATTACAAATTTCTTCATTTATATCGATTTCTCTGTATAAATTGGTGTTATGAATGCATCAAAAAAAATTTATGCATTTATAAAAGAAATCATTTATGTATATGTTTTGCCAATGAAGTAAATAAGTTATATTATACTATATGTATATGAGTTTTTAATTGAAAAAAAAAAAATACTTATAGAAAGGTAATATGAGTGAAAATAATCAGTGAAGATTATTTTTATATTAATTTAAGATTTTTTACATATTCGCAAACATGTGTTTTACATATAAAATATATGTGCATTTATGTATTCATTATGTATATCAGTAACATACCACTAACGGAAAGGAAGCCTATTTATTACATTCCCAAAACTTGCATTTGCTCATTATTATTATATATTTTTTAATACAAATAGTTCAGACCATACATACGTGTGTATGTGTGTGTATGCGTGAATGTGTGTGTGATTTTAATTAAAGTCGATGTGAGTTTTCAGACATGTGTAATTATACCAATGGTCGTAACTGCCGATAACTCCTAATTAGCTTTCGTCGAAACACACGGCTAACAAGTCAAAATATTTTTAAATTTCCTACGAGAAAATCAATTATTAAAATGTGGTGCATTTTTTCTCTGTAAAATTCACTAAAACAGAAGATGGGAGAAATCGGCAGTTCACGGTCGATATGATGACTTGAAATATCGTCGCTATCGAAGATCCGTCATTCGAACGAAGAACACGGATATTTGTCCTTATTTATTGAATTAACAGTATATTTGTTTTGCTCTGTACATGTCCCGAGTTTTTGAACACACACATACATATTTTTCATTATATAGCGGCTTTTTGTGCTCCCAAATGTATTTACACATATATATATATATATATATATATATATATATATATATATACACATATATATATATATATATATACATATATATATATATATATATACGGCTCCTACGTGGATTATATCTTATATATATGTATATATATACATATATCGTTAGTCCGGAAAAAAACGTCACAAGTCAAAAAAGGTGCAAAGGATGTAACACAACTGAGTTATGTTGTTCTTTTTGATGATGTGGTGAACACTTCCCAGCAAGTAAAAAAAGACACTATTGACACTGTGTCAACCGTAACTTGAACTAGACAAATGACATTTTTCTAGCGAAAAGAATGATTATTTTTGAGTGTATGCAATCGATAACTCAAAAATCGTTTTATTTTTTTACTTGTGACGTTTTTCTTTCGGACTGACGATATGTATATATATATATACATATATACATATATACATATATATACATATATGTATATTCATATATACATATATATATTGTATATACATATATATGTACATATATATATATATATATATATGTATATTCATATATACATATATATATATATATATATATATGTATATTCATATATACATATATATATTGTATATATATGTACATATATACATATATATATTTATATACATATATATATATATATATATATATATATACATATATATGTAAACGCATACACTTAATGCTCCTAGTTGAGGTGATACTGATTTATGCTAGTCTTCTTTATCATACGTGCGAGTGGTTTTGTTTTTATATGTGTGCGCGCAATGGCGCCAACAATATCTACCCTATTATTGTTTATAATATTTATTTGTTTCAAATCGTACCTTTTTTCATTTTCTACAATGCAATGTACAGTAATATTTATTTCTTTGTCAAATGAATGTCGCCGTTTGTATTTTGGCTCTGTACGTCCCAGAGTTTTTGCCAAGAAATATTCGGCACATCTCGGACGTTGTGTATGTTTGCGGAAATGTGCGCACACATTTGAAATTGTCTGAAAGAGAAATGCGTAATGCAGTGATAGTTTTAGTATGGTAGTAACAAACTATAATAAAAATGTATAATTTCTTAGTTTTGAATATGTGATGAATATAATTGAATAAAAGGGTTTACAAACTCAATACATATTGTCTTTCAATCAATGTACTCCCGATTTTATATGATCCCTACTCTTTTATCGGTCTGAATCGGGATTAGATCGAGCGTTGCCAGTCGTAATAGATTATTACCACTCACATTTTTGTGGGTGGAAATTAAAAATATTTATGTAATTAAAAAAAAAACTCACCAGACTACAGCCACTTAATAAAGCTTTATACTTTACCGAATACGAAGTGTGAACAATGTAAATTAAATTATAGAAAATGTACGTACATTTATATATGTACATACATATGTATATTATTTCACCAAAACACTTGAATTTATACACACCAATATATATGAATTTATGGGTGTATATATTAGGTTATTAGTATTATTATTATAGAAACTGTATTATATAGATGCACAATTTACACGGTTAATTTTTTTAAATTTGAATAATTGTTAATATCACTATTTAGTTAGTCACGTGCAGTAATTATAATTCACACAACTTGAAAAATGTTGCTAGAAAAGTGTTTGTTAGTGATTAAGTACAGTAATAAAATATAATTAAAAAAAATATATATGAATAAAATAATAAATAAGTGATTCCCGATGATAGATTGAAAATGACGATGATGACACTTTTTGTAGCATTATAGGTTATGTCAGTCGATAGCTCAGTAATAAGAATGTTAGTTTCTCGAGTGAAGGTGCATTTGCGACCTTAAACATCATCATTGGCAAGATTGTTGAATCCATCTCCTGCTAGAATTTGTACATTTGTCGTATTTGTGCGACGGGTCCACAAAATATCCTTCCTACCTACGAATGCATTGTCCGTTGCTTCTCTCCCCATTAGAAGGTAGTGGTTTCACTACTGCAGAGTATCTTTTCCTAGCTTATCACTAAGACACGACGGTGAAATGTTTGTAAAATGGTATAAGGCCAACGGTTGATATCCTTTGGTAAAGTAATGTTTTAAAGACAAATTTTCATCAAAGTAAAAAGTATATCAAAAATTGTCAATTATCCCATTTTCTGTACATTTATTAAATATTAAATATTTATAGACAGGTGTGGGAGTGGGTGAATGAATAATAAACAACTATTTGGTAGCATCTGGTATATTTCAGGAAATAAATTGTGATAATTTTAATTCTAATTTTCATTCTATGAAAGTAGTCATCATCATATCCATATTATATTGGCATTAAAATCACATTTTAACACCAAGTAATTAATCTCTTTCAAATAGATTTGTATCAAATTATTCCTGAAGTTGGTAGGTTTAAATTTTTTCACACGATGCTCCAAAAAGTATTTATTAGATTACAACATCCATACAAATATAATATTGTTCAACACATAGTATGTAGTATAATGAATAATGATATTAATTAATAGTTTTTTGAAACATGCATTTCTTGTATGCTATATAGATACTTTATGAATTTACGACTAGTTTTTATTGAAACATTTTTTTATGATGAATCATCAGTTAGTAAAGAAAAACAATACATATATATATTGTATATAATTTGGATTTGATTAGACAATAGGTTCACTATTATTAAATTTACCCTACCGTTTTGGACCCAACTGTATGTAGTACACACTTACCACAAATATCGCCATACCGGCCATCAATTTTGTTGTGTATTGTTTATTTTTTATATATGTTTTTGTTACAGTTGATGACTATTTGAATAACATTTATATGTGAAATATTTTATAAGTGAAAAGACTCTTGGACACGATATCGCCTACTTTACTTCCCACTTATCAGTTAACTGAAATGACAATACAATCACCGAGAGCGATATCGTGCAAGTTGACATTTTTAAGTATTATGCTAACGAGCTTATCGTACTGTCACATGAATATAAATTTGCATTCGTGATATATTATAGCAGGCGCTTATAATAAAGGGGTGCGGAAGGAATCCATGTGTGAATCCATATGGTCTTCCCAACGGAGCACATGCCACGAAATGTTTGCAACACCCAGCTTCTAGATGTACATACATGGAAAATGATGTACATATGTACATACATACATATTTTCGTATAGAGCGAGCTCGTTAAAAGTGTGCAAAAACATATAGTTTCAGAATTTTCAGCACCCCCTTTTAGAAATGCGCCGCACGGTACAATAGATTTGATTTTCAAAATGGGTAAGAAGATTGTAGAGAATTTATATGATGATAACTTATATTGTATAAAACGAAAAATTACATTTTATCATAAACATTTAATTGTTTTTATTTAGACACATTTCATATGAATATTTTTTTTTTCAACATGCAAGTACATACATAATACATATATGTAAAACATAAAATTATTTTCATAATGAATGAATTTCACACCAACTTTGTTACGATAATTTAAAAACACATATTTTCACGGTTGTGACTAGAAAATGAAAATTGTACACATACATATAATTTTTTTTTTATTATTATTAATAAAACATCTATTTTTTTTTTATTAATATAAACTTAAAGTCAAAATATTACACCAGAGATGAAACGACAATCACTATCGCCTATTATGTATTTAAATTGTAATTAATAAAGTTGTACCGTTAAAAACACATCTATTAATTTTTTTAACTAATAAAATAACTAGAAAATGAAAAATGTACACACCATATTTTTATTTATTACTAGCTGATCCGGCGTGCCTTGCAATGCCCAATCCTGTTCCTGTTCCTGTTCCCGGTCTCGACCCCGTTCCCGTTCCCGGTCCCGATCCTGTTCCCGTTTCCGTTCCTAGTACATTATCTGACTCGTGAGCAGGCCCGTTCCTGTTCCCGGTCTCGACCCCGGTCCCGATCCCGTTCCCGTTCCCGTTCCTAGTACATTATTTGACGCGTGAGCAGCAGGCCCGTTCCCGTTTTTCCCCGATTTTTTTTTACAGGAAACATCCCCGGCATGGTCACAATAAGTGTTCTATAAGAGACAAACAGACAGACATTGATTTTTATATATATAGATTAATGAAACGACAATTACTATCGCCTATGTTATTTAAATTGTAATCAATAAAGTTGTTCCGTTAAAAAGACATCTATTAATTTTTTTAACTAATAAAATAACTAGAAAATGAAAAGTGTACACACATCGTATTTTTATTATATTATAATTGAAACATCTATTTTTTTTTTATTAATATAAACATAAAGTCACGATATTACACCAGAGATGAAATGACAACCACTATCGCCTATTATTTTTAATTGTAGTTAATAATACAATATATAGTTGTTTGGTTACACACACATCTATTAATTTCTTGATTGGATTAAATCTATACTTCAATACAATAAACATATACGTATACTGATATATTGAAATTATTTCAATTGAATATGATAATTAATAATTATGTATTTGGCATGTCATCAGAGCAGGTGTAATTATTGCCCTCTACACAGAGCAAATTGCACATTTTCAAACTGGCAAACAAACTTTTAAGTTAAACCATTCATTGCCTCTTCGTTCCCATGTAATATAATATACTTAACAGTAAAATATTTGACATTTTGAGATGTATAGTTATATTTCCGTACAGTAGTAAAATTATTATACTTTCACATTAAATCTACTCTATAATACACATATCTATGCATATGTATGCATCTATTATCTATTATCTATCTTAAGCTATCTTAAACGTTAATTTGAAACCATCTGATGCTCTTTCTATCAACGGTCACCGCAAGTGCTCATACTGGTCTTTGAAACTCCCCCGTAACGACTAGATACAGTGATATATATTTTATATATCGGGTAGACATTAAGTCAACGACCTTTTTATTTATACTATAATTTTTTTAATTTGATATATCTTTCAGTTATAAACAAAATTTTGTATAATAAACAATAAGACAGATCAATAGCTAGCAAAAACTATTTAATTTGAAACATTTTTTAAATTTAAACCTCATTCTATTCAAATCAATCTGCAAGTTTTTATCTCAAGCAGTACGAAATATGCCTGGAATCATTCCAGTAAAAAGAAACTGGAGCTTGTTCGATGATTTTTGGAAAGCACACAATATCTTGATTCGGTGACGTAAATTGATCCCTATTTAAGTTCCAGAATCTACAGGGTGAGCTTACTGTCAACAAGCTCCAGACATTAACGAAGTTTAAAAACAAAATTGTCATAGAAATTGATACTACATGGATGATAACTGGTATCCGGTATGTATTCTTTGACCGAGGCGTTATCCGATAACGTCTTGGTCAAAGAAGATGTCGCTCGTAAGCAAATGATAGACTTTTTTTAGTTATAATTTTAAACATAATGTCTATAGGTAAAAAACTAAGGCCTAAAATTTACTGCATTGATTTTTATTGAAGAGTTTAAAAGGTTCAGTGACGTAACGTTCTTCCGTTATGTGGTGTCTCGACTAAACTCGTCAGTCTGCTGCAACAAAGCAATTTTGAAAATATACGAATGCGATCTGATAGAGTTTGATTGTTGATAATAAGACTGTGAAATGGTAGTGTACGGCAGGTCAAAAAGTACAGAATGAACACCAAGGTGTCACTGTCGGGAAAAATTAAATTTGTTTTGAACCATTTACACTAAACATAGTGTGTAGCAAGCATGTGGTATCCAACTGTATGTGTCTGTATGTATATCGTGCAACAATTACATATATCGTGGATTTCTTATTCGGAATGAGCCCACAGTTAGGATTCTTGCAGTTGGACACCGCTTGTTTGTTACACTCTACATATAATTCAAAGAAAAAGCACAACATTAAATTATACCCTATATGTATATTGGTACACTACACGGAATAGAGTGGATCAATTAACCAAATGTGTATCATATCGTTTGATTACTTTAAAATCTTACGACGACGGGACAAAAAACTTTATAGTTATTTAAAATCCGGTGGTTTTTATTGACCCACTCCATTTTACACATATATACATACATTATATTTGTATACATTTAACATATTTTGGACAATTATATTATGCATGTAATTTATAAACGAACATTTAATTTTACTTGGTAGGTTTACGATAATAATTTCATGTGACGATACACAAGTGAAACATTTCGTTCTGTACTATTGAGGTGCTATAAATAAAATAATGCGTTAAAATAAATCGAAAATTACTACCCTATGATTATAATTATAATATTTTTATATATACATATGCAATACTATCATTGATGTAGTATTTCTAACCTTTATTAAAATACTCTTATCACCGTTTGAAATTGGCAACTTTACACATTTATATAGGTACATATGTATATGTACATATGTATGTACGTATATATAGACATATATATTATATATATATAATTAATTTTTTTTAAATTAAAATCGATCATTTGATTAAATTTATTTAAAAAAAATAAAAAGAAACACAAGCGTAGATATATGTAAATGGCTTTGCATTTTTCTTTTCTGAAGTGAAAATTATATAAATTAAATATTTTTACTAGTTATAGTTTGAAAGCAGATCGCAAAATAAATAATATATAACTGTTATAAACTAGTAAGTCTTGTTATACAACGAATATGTCTTTTTACATTACATTACATGAAGAGTTTTTATCAATCGATACATTAGTAAATAGCACATGACCGAGCCGAGCCTTAAGAGAAAAAGAAAGGATAAAATCGTTATAATTAATGGGAAAACAGTATTCAGAGTCGACCTTTTTGTGTTTTTATTTATGTATTTTTGATTTTATTAATGATCATTCATTATTGTTCCCGTTACGAATCACTGTGGAACACCGTTTTGGTCATACAAGTTTTACATTTAAAAAAACTTTAAAATAGCAGGACACTAGGCACAATCAAGTCTTAAGATTTTCCTTATCTTTTTTTATATTTTAAATAGATACATATCCTTTTAATAATATTTTCATGTTAAGCAGTTTTAATATATGGTTATATAAATATACATACATATACATATTACAAGTACAAGCTACCAAAACCGCATCCAATAAAGCGGCTTTGTATTAAATGATGTTCCTTAAACTTTTTCAAAGACTTGTGAACATATAAATTTTATTTTATAATTGTTCAAAATGTGAAATCACGACGTATCGATTTTTTTTTTTAAGTATATTTAATTGAATCCTTCATTGTAAAACTGTTGTAGCCAATTTCGTTTACAGGTTTTCGCTTAGTTTAAGAAACAACATTTTAATGACATTTTGAATAATTCAAAGTATATGTACAAGTTTTAATACAGTCAATGATCCATCTTCCTATTTGTATTTTCCAATTATTTTGTTAGTACACATTTTAATTAGTATATAAATAGTTATATGTTATATCCTATCAATATAATAATAGTTGTTCCCACAATCATTCTGATATATAATACATAATAATCACGATAAATTTTTGATTATGATTATGATAGCAATGGTTTTAAAAACCCACACGAGAATTATAAATCATTGTTGCCATACATATTAGCAGTTTACTTTTGTGTACAATTGAACAGTCCATTTTTACCCACAATAATAAATAATTTAGTACACACAGTGCAACAGGGCATCATTTTCTTTGAATGATATATGTTTAATTTGCAAACCTACAAAATATGTGGCCATGATAAAGATAAAACCTTATTGTATATTATATCTAATAACTATGGGGTTTTATGAGAAAGCTTAGTGCAATTAAACCAAGTTTAGACATCATTAGAAAGTTTATTTATTTCATTATTCAATATTTTCCGCTGCATATAAGGAAATTAGTAGATTTTTTTAAAAGATTTAAAAATAAGCGTCGTGGGATTTTTTTTTTTTTCAAAACAGCATAACCATTTGTGAAATTTAGTGAACTTAGTGAAAGTAAGTAAAATATTCTAACCAGGAAACAGTTACAAGCCGGTCAGAAAGCAGGGATCAGACCTTCAAACCGACACAAAGATTTTACAAAATGCAAATAGCAATATAATATTATCAAGTTAATTAGTACAATGCAATGGTTTTCTATTGTAATGAAACGAATGAACTTTCAAATGTCTGTCTTTTACAGGCTATATGTACACACGTGGCTTTATGTTGCACCGGGATAATAATAATTGCGAGGGACAAAATAGTTTATACCTAATTTACATATATTAATTCGGTTCACTTTGAATCATCAGTTAAATCACATTGTCTATGCATATCTTGAGATATGTGATGGAACCAGTGTAAATGTAATTATTGTATTATATTTTGTTCAGAACAAAAACAAACAGAAAAAAAAAACCACTATTCAGGCATGTTTCAGAGTACCTCATGTTGTGATCGAATTTACTTCTTCGCTATGGAGCTACGTCTTCTGCCGAACATGAGATGGTACCCCGTACTTACCGAGGATCATACTATAGTCCCTTGCAAAGATTGACGCTCTGGATGAGGGCTCATAGCCGGGGTCGGCTCTAACAGAAAGCCGAACCCCTCGTCAGGAGGAGTCACTTCCAGATCAATACTTTCGTTGAGTGCAATTTTAACACCACTCTGATGCTGCTGCTGCTGCTGCTGCTGCTGTTGCAGTTGCTGCTGTTGATGCTGCAGCAGCGAGTTGAAGTGAGATATGCCAATCTCTTCCAAGCTGCTCTTGCGTCGGTTGACTCCGGTACTTGGCAGCCCGTGTCTCAACGAGTTGGAGCGACGGAGTAGAATATCGTCAGTGACACGAAGTGAATTGGATCTACCTCGAAGAGCGCCAGCGACTGTAGGACTGTCGGGAAGCGATAATGAGTTTGCCTTTGTAGTGGCTAATGGGGGAGCACGCGGTGAATTGAAGCCAGGGACTCCGACACCGGAGCCCCTACGACTGTTGGCACCATGAGATGCCATTGATTGTATCAAGCTTTGAGAACAGAAGCTGATGTTAGACTTGCGGCGACTGTTGTGTCGTTCGAAAGTCTTCTGAGCAGAGAACGGTGAAGGTCTGACAAGGTATCTGAAAGTTTCCAATGGAAAAATTAACATATTTTTTATGCGATTTATTAATATCACCAATGGTTGCAATAGCTTGAATATGTTGCAACAACAAAGAGTCTTCAAATAAACTGCTACAAATTATTCATAGAAAAGTGTGGAGGGAAAGATACACTTGGGTAATGAAGCCGTTGCCTTTTGGAGGAGAGGAATGATGGAGGATGATTTAGTTGGTACGTTGGATTTTTTGTGTGGTGCCTATTTTGTGGAACCGCTTCACAACTTAGTTAGATAACTTGGTAAATTTTAGCAAGAGATGGCTGATCTGGATTTACTAGATAATATTTAGTTACATGTGTCTCAGTACATTTACAAAATAGATTAACAGAATTAAGCAATGAAAGTAGGCTTAAAATTAATTTCAATAAAACTAAAATTATGTTTAATGAATTTTGCACGCAAAGCGAAGTCACAGTAGATAATCATATTGTAGTGATAGTTGATAGTAATTTATACCTAAGACAATTGGTGAATGTGACTGGTTGTAAATAAGAAGAAATTAAACTAGGATGGAGTGCTTTTGGAAGAATGAATATAGTTTTTAAATCCAACATTCCGCTATGCTTAAAAAATAATGCGTACTGCCAGTTATGACGTATGGATGTGAAACTTGGACGTTAAATTCAAGAATGCTACGTAAGATCCAGTGCACGCAGAGAAGCATGGAAAGATGTATGCTTGGTATAATGAGAAGAGATCGTAAGAGGAATACATGGGTAAGAAGTATGACCAAAGTGGCAGATATTGCGGAACGTGTAAAAAAGTTCGAGTGGACACATATGGACGGCAGACAGATGCGAAAAATACTGGAATGGTATCCGAGAGAATGTGAAAGAAAGTAAGGTAGACTGAGTGGACGATGGGCTGATGAATTTAGAAGAATGTGTGGAGTTAACGATGCCGATTGCTCAAGACAGTCAGGAATGGAAGAGCATTGAAGAGGCCTTCATCCAGCAGTGGATGGTGAACGGCTGAAAATGATGATGATTTAGATCTGGCCAATGACGATATTTAATACCGAACAACCTTTCAGCATACAGGGATTGAACTTCGGACCTCCACTAAAGAGACCAATGCTATTATAATTAATCTAGGAATATTTAATATGTTTTTGTCATGTACGGTAAAGCAGTTCTTATAATTGACTTGTACTTACATTATATCGCCTTCTTCCAGTTTAAGATCGCAGCTGGGATTAATTATCACGTAGGACAGGCTGTTTCGCTTTTCGCTGACATCATCATAGTCCACAGTGGGCAGATTCAGGGACTCCATCCTGGAGCGCACCAGATTGGCAATCTCGGCACGTTCAATCTGTTGAACGTGATTGTCTCGAGCCTCGTCTCCCATGCCTTGAGCATACTGTTTTTTTTTTCGTAAAATTTAACAAAACGTCCAAATTTATATTGAATATTTGAAGCACAATGTTGTTATTCTAGATCAGGGATTCTTAAATTTACATACAAAGTAAATTAATGTCTAAGGTGTCCTTTTTCTAATATGAACTTGGATCACTTTTAAAATTAATAAAAACTGCCATGTAAAAAAAATGTACTGACACAATCAATAAGTCTTGTCTGTAAATGTAATCAAATTGAACTTATGTAATTATTTTACATTGATAAGTGTGATTAAGAATCCCCGTACTAAACGGTCAATTAATTTATATATGAATTGTTTGGAAGCAATGGAACGATTCATAAAGCAAGATTCTATGCACATGTTAGAAAAAATAACATAATTCAATCGGGTGAAGAGTTTGAAATGGATAAAATGCAAAAAAATAAACTTTTAATACCTAAAAAGAAATTCAACAGCATTCACATAGTAAGTATGTATATCACATGCCAAATAACTAAACAATCGATCGATCGAACGTGTGAAAAAATATTATAAACATATGCATGAGGAGGAGATGTATTAGATTTAAGATAAGAAGTCAAATGAAATGATTAGAGCTGTCATTGATTTGATGCACTTGGTAATGAGAGATGCAAACCAAACGCATTTCCACGATTTTGGATTTTTTTGAACGTTCAAATTGTCGTTACGGCAAACAGAACCAATAGAGTTGAATTTTTAATGCGTATCTGATTGGAAATACCATATTATTTTTCTCTCAAACGGAAAAAAAAACGTGTAAAGACAAAATATTTTAAATTTAAAAAGAAAATCACAAAAGTATGCGATAATAGTGAAATGTTCATTTGTAAAACGGAGCATATCGTTTGTAATGATTTTGTGAATTTAGTGAAAACATATAAACACTTCTTGATTATTTATCAAATCGAAACAGCAGGATAAAATCATAAATTGTCTGAGACGGTTCCGGTCAAACCCGGTTGTAAGAGAAGAGCTTTTATTGCCATTTTTAATGGTTTCTTTATTGGTTCATTTGTAAAATGGTTTTGTTTCATACAAATTACGTTGGTCTACTGATTTGCATCTCCGATTTAAGTACAGATCAATTTGAATCAAGTGTGTGAGAATATTGTCCTTCACGGTGACGATTATTTTTTATTTATTTTTTTAATTGGTTAGTATTATTACAAGTGATAACTTTAACGTGACCAATTTTAACCATGAAAAAAGTCTTACCCGTGACAAATCGTTCTTAGGGAATCCGTCCATGCAAGCGGTAGATGAGGTAGGTGGACGGTAAGTCACACCGCCAATTTGTGGACCATCACCACCTTCCTCGTCATGCTGTTGTTATATATACAAAAATGTAGAAATTTACTGATGCACACTATGAATATACATAGTATACAATGCTTTTCAAATAACTACCCACGGGACAATTACACGACAAAGACTGCGGTCAAATACATATATGAAATCCGACGTGTCTGACTGTACAAAATCGGATTTAAACATTTGTTTTTCGCCATTTACTTACTAACCGTTGTTTATTTTGAAAGAAGAACATTCGAGAGAGTCAGAGCCAAAGGTAAATGTATAAAAAAATAAAAATTTTGTATCTTTCTAGGTTGTCTTTAAAAAAAAACCAAAAAAAAATGTCACTATTAACGCATCATGATCATGAAGTTAAGCGCAAGTTACACGCAAATTGCATTAATGTGGGTTAAGAACTTTTGGCTCTCACCCGGGCTCGTTTATAAATAAGACAGAGTAGTTACTTGAAATTTGTATTGAATAACTTAAGATATGATTTAAAAAATGGGTTCAATGTATAAGAATGTTAGTAGGAAAAATGATATTGCAACATTTACGTGCACTAACTAGCAATCCCATGCAACATTACAATATTATGCATAAATAAATCTTATAGTAATGCAAAATTTAATTTTAACTAACTAATTTTTCACATATAGAATACAAACTAAGTACGTAAAGTACATTCAAATTGAAATATATAAATACAATGCAATACATACATTCGATTTGATAGGAATAGTTTGTTTTTTGGTGTTGAAATGATATTTTTCTTATCAACACACGATGATTGTAACAATGAAAAGTGTAATAGTATTTTGTCACAGTTAAATACTATGTATGTAGGTATGTGATAATGTATGTATGTACGACGGCAAACAACTATGTATGTACATACAAAAGAAACAGATCGTGCACGCGATTTAAAAACGGAATTCATAAACAAAAAAAAAAAATAATAATATCGATTGTAATAACATTTAGAATTATAATCACTGTTCAAGCGAATCAAATACAATATCAAAAAATTTTCTTTCATTTTAATGTCGTACAAATTATCATGCGTTGTGATTTTTGCATAAGACGATTTAAAATTTTGAAAATTGGACGGTATTTTAAATAATGAAATGTTAGTTCAAAAAAAATTGTACAGTAGAACAAGAAGCGGGAGAGTAGCTATTATGTGAAACAATTGTTCCACGTACTGAAAACAAAATACACTCATCGTTGAAAAAAATCGATAAGAATTTTGCTTACGTGTACGTGGAGCTTCTAAATTCTACATATACTACTTTAAATATTATTAAATAATTAACATTTATTTACATACGAAACTGGCGTGAGATTGCGATCGTAAGTCATATAGCCAATCACTCGTTAAATATCAAGAGACATTATATATTATTTATTATACAAGTTTAATAATGATTAAGGGGAGATTAGAGAGAAAATAAACCATAAAAAAATAAATAACGCAATAATAAATATATCAAAAACGAAAAGAAACATCACCAATCCCAACTAAAAAGCATTGTTCCATTAGTGATAAGGAGAATAGGTTTACCAAAAATAAATTAATATTATTATCGGAAGAAAGTGCATTATTAAAAAGTGTTTAGCGGTGAAGCTTTTTGTATAATATTAAAGTTAAGCTGATATCAAATTATTATACATTCGGAATGCAATGCTTGTTTAATAATTATGTAGTATATAGTATGCTAATTAGTATAGATTGTTATTATTATTTTTTTTTAATAATGCAGAGTAAAAGTAAAAGCCTATGAAAGGAACGAGAAAACAATCCAAAATCAAGCAAGACAAATTTTCAAGATACAAAACTGATTCATTTATTAATTTAAAATGTATATTTAGCACAGTTTCACACCAATTGTAAATTACAAATAGTTGTATAGTTTACAATCAATTTTTTGATTTCAAACATGAACGAATCAAATTATTGACCCAGTTGCGATAAAATTGTGCAATCTGTGGCATTCTTAAGTGGCAGCACCCTTCAGCGCTCATTAAATTATCTTGAAACTAAAAGTATTGTATAGAATAACGACCGGACTCCAGTCGAGGTAGATCACAGTGCCAACAAAGTCTATCGTGAGCTCTGAAGGGTGCCGTAAGCGTGCCGAGCGTCAGTGGACACGTTGTAGTTTTGTGTTTTGTGTATTATGGGGGTGGATATGGTTTGGAATTTTGGTTTTTTTTTTTTTTTTTGTTTGTGATTGGTCACTGACTCACCGATGGTCGCATTCGCACGCAGTCAGACCATGGCCAGGATGGTCCTGGCATACTCACGTGCGTGGTGTCCGCCATGGTCGTATCCTGGGTCCTATATATGCCAATTGGAATTTCGCATGTCGTCGAGCACAACTTTTGGTAAAGTCGACCATAGGTCCTTATCCACATGTCATTCTTGGTTATTTTCATCTGAAACCAGTCAAATTTACATCGGTTCGGTGTTGAAAAGGGAACGGTATAGTGCGACCGGTATAACTTGAAATACGACAAACGCGTCAACTAAAATTCCCCTTTCCCCACTTTCTTTTTGACTATAATATGTCTAAAAGATCGAAGGCAGTACTCGGTAATGGTAGGTTGTATAGTTGTGTTAGTTAGTGGCAGACTTGGTCCTAATCATCATCATCATCATTTTCAGCCGTTCACCATCCAGTGCTGGATGAAGCCCTCTCCAATCCTGTCTGTCTTGAGCAATCTGCATCCACACATTCTTCTCCATTAATCAGCCCATCGTCCACTTGGTCTACCTTACATCCTCTCGAATACCATTCCAATATTTCTGGCGTCCATCTGTCATTCATTCTTGGTCATGCTTCTTACCCATGTATTCCTCTTACGATCTGTTATTGTTATACCAAGCATAAATCTTTCCATGCTTCTCTGTGTGCACTGGATCTTATGTAACATTCTCGAATTCAGCATCCACCTTTCACATAGCTGGCTTTTTTAAGCATACATCATCATCATTTTTAGCCGTTCACCCCTCTCCAATTCCTGTCTGTCTTGAGCAATCTGCATCCACTTGACTCCACACATTCTTCTCAATTCATCAGTCCATCGTCCACTCGGTCTACATTCCAGCATTTATCGCGTCCATCTGCCATCCATCTGTGTCCATGCTTCTCACCCATGTATTCCTCTTATCGATCTCTTCTCGTTATACCGAGCATACATCTTTCCATGCTTCTCTGTGTGCACTGGATCTTGAGCGCAACATTCTTGAATTTAGCATCCACGTTTCACATCCATACGTCATAACCGGCAATCATCAGCATCATCATTTTCAGCCGTTCACTATCCAATCCTCTTCCATTCCTGTCTGTCTTGAGCAATCTGCATCCACTTGACTCGCACACATTCTTCTCAATTCATCAGCCCATCTTCCACTCGGTCTACCTTGCTTTCTTTCACATCCTCTCGGATACCATTCCAGTATTTCTCGCGTCCATCTCCCATCCATACATATGCGTCCACTAGAACTTTTTCACACGTTCCGCTACACGTTTCACACCCGTGTATTCCTCTTACGATATCTTCTCGTTATACCGAGCATACATTTTTCCAAGCTTATCTGTGTGCACTGGATCTTGAGCGTAACATTCTCGAATTTAGCATCCACGTTTCACATCCACACGTCATAACTGGCAGTACGCATTGGTCGTGTGCCTTATTTTTAACGATCTTCATTCTTCCAAAAGCACTCCATCCTAGTTTCATTCTTCGTCTTACTATTTATTAAACTTACGATGTAGGTTATAGGGGGTTCACTATGTAAACAAACTTAAAGCTCCACTTTAGACTTACACTTACATATGTACATACATATGTATGTACATAGTAGTAGTGCAACTTGAAGCCAGTACTGTTATTTGCAGAGCTATTTTTAAAGTTAGACTTCGACACGTAATGTAGATAGTTGTTTTAACTACCGTATGTACATATACTGGGATACAAAAGAGTAATTATTAAAAATTATGACGATCTATCTAATAGTGTGACCACCCATCTATATACATATGGAATTAATCATTATACCATTATTATATATACATACATACATAGCTATAATACTTCAACTCACCGAAGTTAGGAAACCGGAGCCAGGAGCTTGGTCCACACCCAAAAGGAGCCTCACGAATGTAATGACGTAGTCCTTGACAAACGCCTGGTACAGTAGGGTGTCCAACATTGAGGCTGAGAAGACAGAACCAGCAGCAAATGGCAACCGGAACATGTAGGAGATGTGTGAGCCCCGCTCTTTCTCGCACTGGTAAACACAAACACCATGGCTTTTTTTGGATGACATTTGGGGGCTTCATAGTATTTTGGAAGTGTTTTCAAAATAATAACAATGTCTTTTTTATTTTTTTCATTCATCTTTAATCTGTCGGACGCTCACTATTTGATTAAATCGCTGTACAAAATCAATCACCGATTCTAATCGTTGACATTTATTTTTAACGTAAATTTTCGAAATTTACGTCACAGTTTGAGAAACGCTGAAATTTTCGCACATTTTTCAAATCAAAAGTGATAAACAAGGATCTGAGATTTAGAAAAATCGAAATTTCAACTGATTTCAATCGAAACTATAGATGTTAGAAACGTTCAAAGATAGCACTCTACATATGTAGATAAAGTGAAACATACTTTGGTGGTAAATATTGTAAACTAAATAAATCGATCAAATGTTTTAGTAATTGATTACGTGACAATTTAGCAAAGTCGCTAACCTACTAAGGATTAATATTTTCAAATTATAGGAGGCCTCCCATCACCGGTGTTGGGTGAACGCGTTCAAATCCTACGTGTTCGTGTTTTTTCAATTAAATTTGAGGCGAGCGTTATCAGCAGACAGACAGACAGACGGAATTGGGTTATTATATATGTACATATGTACAATGTATATAAATACGTATGTGGATCCAGAGTTATATACTAATATTTTTAAATTTACTTGTAGTTCAATTTTAAAGTTTACTGCTTTGATTTGCACGTACTCAAATAGTGAATGTCCAGTTTTTTTTTTGAATAGATATTTTAAAAAATAATTCGATTTTTACATACACACATAACATGTCAAAATAAATTTGAAATAACATCCGCGCTCATGTATGACGCAATAGTAACAGCATTTAAATGTATATAAGCAAATAAATGGTGCATTTAAACATCGAAGTGCGCCAAATTAAAGACAGTCAAATTGAGAAGCTGATGATTCAACGTATAAAAATCATATTGTCGCATAAAGATCGCAAACAGTCGGTGATTAAAATATATGAAAAATTACAGAGCACAATATCGCAACGTATGACGTTCATTTCGCAAATGGGTAAATGATACTAAATGGTATTACGTAAATGTATATATATATGTATTTATGAAATAATCACCTTTTCCATTTTGGACAAGTGTAGAGCGTACTTGTCGTTGGCCCGGAACTGCATGAATCGCATGTTGGACGATTGTGACAGTTCAGTAATGGATCGAATCGACGGGAAGAACCTGGTACAGATTTAAAACTTGGTTAATTATGTATTCAACAGACAAACATTCAAACGTAAAATTTCATCGGATTGGCTCTTTAGAAGTTTCACGTACATACAAATAAACAAAGACACGTTTGTCTCTCTAAACGTATTCAATCTAGTTTTTATATGTAAATTTGATACGCTTTTTGCAATTTATATACGCATTGTTTTTGTTTTTTTTTTTTTTTTTTTTTTTTTTTTTTTTTTTTAATATTTCTACTAAACAATATGTCATACTTGAACATGGTCTGTACGGCGACAATAGTGTTACAATCGGACAGGGTGTCTTCTTCGGCCGAATTGGACAATTCTTTGTTGACCACTACGACGTTTTCAGCCAAAGTGATGCCAGCCCTGAGCAGATCGTCCAGTCTTGTAGTGAACCAGGACAAAAAGTTGAATATTAAAAAAAAATATCAGTTTGGTTCCGAAATGGCCAATGTCAAAATTTCTAGACCAAACAAATCAGTGTTGAAAATTTTGGAATCAAAGCTTATAAGTTTTATGATCAATCGAGTGTGGATACGTTTTGACATTGGCCGCTCGGTACTGTTTTCAAAAATGTATACAGTAAACTTCCGATTATCCGTGTGCGGATTATCCGTGTATGAATTTAATTTAAAAAAAAAGTATTTTGGATGAAAAATTGGAATAATAAATTGAAAATTCGAACTGATATTAGAAAATCATTAAAAGATTCCTGCAAACAAACCAAAATCACAGATTTTCTTAATAAATAATGAGTTTTAAAAAAATATGTTATAATAATTTTCTGCTTTAGAAATGTACCTATAAATATGTATGTAGTATTTTAAAACCATAGTTTGGATTATCCGTGTTTTTCGGTTATCCGTGCTGCCTCTCCTCACCATTAGCCCGGATAATCGAGAGTCTACTGTATCTCCGAAATTAATAACGTTACGCCAGTAAAAAAACAGAATTAATTGTCTTATTTGAATAAAATGCTGAACGAATGATTACTGTGCAACAAAAAAAAATAATTACCAGAATTACTAGTTTTACGCGGTCAATAACTTAGACCGCGAACGACTGACGAACTAATTAAAGGTGTTGTACAAGCCTTGTGTACACACGTTCCGAGGCAACGTAGCGAGGCAACGTAGCGAGGCAAAATGTTACACAACAGGCAACACTGTCGTTCAATAACTGATCGAAAGCACTATTCGTATACTCCCACTTTAAAGCCGCGTACTCACTGCGAGTGCCCCACGAACACTGGATCGGCTCCCCGCGAACACTGGGTTGCACGGCAAGTGTGGACGTTGCGTCCACATTGCATTACACGTTACATTACACGCGCATGTTCGCTAACGAGTACGCGGCTTAAAATCGATATTGACTGGTAAATTGTGATTGTGGTTAAAACTATGTATGTACACTAACTAGCCCAGCTCTTACACCCAATACTTACGAGTCAATAGATCCGAGCATCCAATAGACCAGTGGAAAGTAAGCAATGGAGTCGAGGAAAGCAATGTCAGGTCTGCGCTCCAGCAGCAGAATGATGGGGTTGAGGGAAGTCTTAGACCTAAAATGGGCCCTCAGGGGAATGATGAAGTTGTAGATGCCATTGGATGCATAGTCGGCTGCCAAGATGATGGTCTTGTTTTGCCATTGATAATCCTTGGCGCTGCGATAGGAGCAGTGCTCGCAGACTTGAGCCATTTGAAGACAGCATAGTGGCTTCTTCTCCTTGAGCAGGTAGCACAGAGTCGGACTGACGCCAATGAATGGAGAGACAGGCGGAAATCCCTTCACGATACTGTCAAGATATCAAGTCAACTTTTACATTTACATCGAGAGGTAACAAACCGAGCGCGTTTACGCCGAGACGACTCGACGAGGCTAGCGCAGAGCTTGAATAATGTATGTATGTACATTGTTTCAAAACAATACGGCCACTCTACAAATTTCAAGCTCTTTAGATGCGAGCATCGAGCCTCGACGTAGACGCAGCCCAACGGTGTGTCTATATAGTAGCGTGTTTACAAGCACGTGCTTTTTGCGGCGGTGTTCACACACGAGCTGCGAGGCTCGAATGTAAACACCCCCGCTGAATACATGTGTTCAAAGTACATACATTTAATCTCGTGAATACACTCCGATATGAATGCACCCCCGAGTACTACGAGCAAAGATGCTAAATGTGTATTCTCAATCACTTTGATACAATGATTAAGTTGACCGTCATACATATATGAAAAAAAAATAAAATAGAGAGAGCAACACAAAGAGTTCCAACAAGCATAAACACAACATTTAAACACGTTTTGGGACAAGACACATAAAATCAGAACTTTTACATATATTTTGTTGTCGTTGTTAGTACAGACCCATCACGACGAAGAAAAATGTGTTGAAATTGAAGATGGAATAGTCTTCTTCAATTTTCTTTCATATTTGTGTATGAAGTTTCATGTATAGTGTTTAAGTAAGTATATGAAGTTAATGTCACAATTCTACAGTATTATTCAAACCATAAACTATTCTACTCAAAGGGTTACTACAATCTATTTCTAACTATTTTATATATATATTAGATTTTTAATTGATATAAATATATATTTATGGCGAAATTTTGAAATTGTGTTTTTTTTTTTTTGTAAAAAAGTGTATGTAAAAATAAAAAGTTTATCAAAATATGCCAGATATTTGTAAATTTAAATTGAAATAAATTAACTTTAGCAGCTTTCCGCTCAAGGCACGGATTCGCGCCTTTCGCGTGGCGCTTGATCGATGTGACTGTCACATCTGTCAGAATTTGAACCTTTTATCCGGAGCTCGCGATATCATTTACTTTACGGTAAATATCATTGAAGGCAGAATCAGTTGTTTTATTTGCAATGTCGTCTGGTTTCTTATTTATAACGTTGAATGCGAGCTTTTAAAACACCTTGAAAAGTTTCAATATCGATATTGTGCCAATTAACCGTATTTTGCTTAGTTATGATGACAATGGCGACCATTGTTAATTCGCAATGCTTTTTTTTTATTTTGAGTATACATACATACATACGCATGTATGTATGTCGAGTTTTGGATGAAATGATAGATACTATGTAATTTAATAATAGCGATTACAGCGTTCACCGCACGTATGTATGTACATTGGACAGTAGACTACAATAATGCTTCAAACATCTCAAGGTTAAACTTCAATGGCACTAAAGGAAGTCTTTCTCAAACTTGAGTGTGTCTATTTTAGCTTACGAAGCGTAGTAAATTTTGCACTTGGAATACTATGTACATTCCTACAAGGAAGAAACCAGACGATGCAAGATCAGCGATCACCACCACTGCCACACTAACACTAGTGAATGTTTAACTCCAAACATAAGCCTTAAGGTCCTCACAAACCTGAGCGGTATCGCTGCGTCAAACTGAGTCGCTCCTATCGTCGTCCCATTCGCACCGATATAATTCGCATCGGTGCGAATCAACGACGATAGAGGGCGTCAAATTGAGGCAGCGATACCGCTTTGGTTTGTAAGGGCCTTAACAATCACAAAAAAAGTAGGGAAATAACCAATCGGCGTTAACATTAACATTAAATTTTGAATTAGGTAATTTAATAAGTTGACTGAATAACAACAAATTAAAATTAAATGTAGAAAAAACCAAAGCAATGGTGATTAATTATAATAAGATTAATAAAACTGATTTTAGGTTAAAAGTTGGTGAAAGTATGTAATATTGAACTACATAGTTAATAATTTCAAATATTTGGGTATAATATTGGATGATAAGTTAGATTTTAAGTGAGACGGTCAATTTTTAATAAAAAAAAGTAGGAACATTATGTCGGCTAAGAAGATATTTATGTATCTAAAGAAACTAAAATAATAATGTAATTGTCAGACCACATCTCATGTATTTTGGTTCATTATTAAATACATATGTTAGATAAGTCAACTAGAAATAGATTACAAATATTACAAAGCAGAGGTATGAGATGTATTTTAAATGTTGATAGGTATGCTAGTATAAAAAAATATGACGATTGAATTAGATTGGTTGAATGTGAATTGATACTTTGAGAATTTGTATGTTGGTATTTATAATTTAAGTTAGATGATAATATGTTACCATCATATTTTAGTAAATTCATTGTGAGATGAATGGACGTATGTGAATATAATTTAAGGAATAAAAATAATTTAATTATAATAAATAAAAATAGGAAAAGTATCTTGTACAGAGGTGTTTTGGAATATAATTGGACTGCCGGATGGAAAGAGAAGTTCCAAAACTATTGATAAATTCCCGGCAGTCCTAAAAAAAATCTCTATATTGGTGCTTAGTTAAGGATTATGTAATTAGCTTTACCTATTATATTATTTTATATAAATAAATAAATTACTTCACTGGTAGTATGTATGTAGTGTGGCAGCGTCGGTGACCGCTGCACCGCTTTGAATGATATTTATCCGCATTTACTATTTAATTATCAGGGCTCGAAATGGAAATTTTCACGAATGGGAGCGCTAAAAATATCATATAATTTTCACGAATGGGAGCGATAAAAAATATCAAACGACTTTTTTTTTTTTAATTACATATTAGTTGCTAGTTGTCGACTTAATGATATTTCTTTTTTCTAGATAAAATTATTTTGTTATTTTCGTTGAAATGTGCATAGCAATTTCAGCACACGTTTTATCGGAATGCAAAATCGTCGTAAAACTTAAGTCGTAAATTTTTAACATTTTTTCGTCAATAATTATTGAATTTCAATTTTTTTTTCCAAATTAAAAAAGGGTACGGAAATTTTGATTTTTTAACGAACGGGAGCGCTAAGTTCACAGATTTCGCGAAGAGGAGCGCTATGTTTACAGATTTCACGAAAGGGAGCGCCGCTCCCATGCGCCCCGTCCATTCCGAGCACTGATTACGTTATGTCCGACGCAGCGTACGGAGAAGTGTATGCGTTTTTTGAGTAGTATTTAATGGATGGGCGTATTATATATATATATATATAAAAGTGCAACAAGTGCTTGAAGAGGACTCACCTAGCATACTCGGCATGCCATGCTGACTTATATATATTGGTGTACATATAACTGTCGTCCAACCTAGAGTCAGTAGTATCGGCGCTGGTCGCGCACGAGGTCGTCGTGCTGGGCGTCGGGACGCTACGTGGGGACAGGGCACACACACAACATCAACACCACGGGGTTCATCAATTACAGCCATCTGACTAATTCCATGCACCCGTGATTCGCAAACAATCGATCCGAATTTCATTTGAAAGCCAAAATGTAAAATAAGCCAGGCGATAGCTCAGCGCTTAAGGCACCCGTAGGTCTCTTCGGCGATGGTCCGAGGCTCGATCCCCGTATATCGTCGCGGTGTGTCCACATTGGCGCACCGAATAGTGAACGACGAAGGGCACAGGCGAATTCGGGCCGTGTGGACGTTCGGTTCGCGTTCGCTGCGATGTCCACACAGCCCGAATTCGCCCGCGCCCTTCGTCGTTCTCTCTTCGGTTCTCCAATGTGCACACACCATAGATGTAGAATAACATAGATTGGCCTTAGCGCTCGAAAAATGACACTCCCCGCACTTTAGACCCCCCGCACACCCCCGTTGCTTCTGACGCTTTCTCCAGGCAAATTTGTTTGGAATGGCATATCTATGGTATTTTATATCTATGGCACACACCGTAAGATTTTCTCGACTATTTTCTAAATCTAGTTTACCAAGTTAGCTTCCACGATGCGATCTGGTCTCACGGCGAAATCGTACGATTGGAGCTCGCCACCAACGTAACAGCCTTGCCGTACGACAATGTCAGTATTCGAGAAGGACGCGTCATCGCGTTTCTGTCGTGTCACCGTTGACAGCGATCGTTTACCAATTATTATGTGACGAGGACAAAAAGAGAAGGATGTGACATACATAGATATGTAATAGAAGACATCCAGAGCGTGTGGATAACCGAACGAAACTGACGTTTGCATTGGTGTGACGAGCGCATACATAAACGATTCGGTTGGATGACCCACAGCATCCAACCGCATTTGTCGTACGCTTAATTGAATGTGTCCAAAGTGATCCTCCCCACCTACCAAATTGTAGTCGGCTCCTTCTGTCCCTTCCTCCCTCTTCGGAAGGCAATGGTTTCATTGCAGGAGTATCTTTCCCTAGTTACTTCACTATCGCAGACGGTGAAACGTTTGGAAAATGGTGAAGGGGCGACGCTTGATATCAAGCAAGTCATCTTCAGAAGAATATTAAAAAGGTGCAGGTCTGATGATTGGGCGTGTGACGTCACGCTACTAGTTCCAACGCTGCGGAGCGGAGGAATTCAAAGGCCACACTGCAGAGCGGAGAGCGGTGCGTGGTGGGGAGCGGTTGGCTTAAACACGGCTCACTTTGGCTTTGGCCAAAGATATACATATGTAGTTCCCATTCAGGTGTGAATCAACGACGATAACTTGACGCAGCGATATCGCTCAGGTTTGTGAGAGGGCCTTAACGGTTGACGGCCTTCGACAAAACATTTTACCACAGTGAAGTGACTGGACAAACATCGCTCTCGAAGTGCAAAATTTGATGTTTGACATTTTGGGGTGCGAAAGGTAGCCGCGCCAAGCGCAACTATTTTGACCTTGAAGTGTGAAATTCGAGCGCGAAACTTGAAATTTTTGGTGCACAGCACGAGATATCTGCCATCATGTGTGATTGATTTTCTCTATAGTTTTGAGGATCGATTGTGTGCGATTCAGTGTGCAATCACTGAACATTGTACGCAAATTTTGGTCGTCTTTGAAATTAAACACAAAAAAGGTAATAATAAAAAATAAAAAAATGCGTTTACATGCTTTGAATATACATATTCGACAGTAAAAAAATCGTGAGGCTCTTTCGAACATGCAGTTTTTTTTTTTCAGGCGTAAACAATATTCGAAATGCAAAAAGGAAAACGGTCGACTTTTATAAAATAGGTAGTCGTTGTGGCATCGAGATAGAATTCTCTAAAAGATAATATTAATTATAATAGACTCTGGAGTTTATATCTATCTATGCATAGATAGCATTGTGAGATATTTTATTCAAAGCTAATAATGTTTCGATTGAATAATAAAAATATTGTGCAATAATTTTTTAAACTAACTACTGGCTATGAAATTAATATATTCGTATATATGTTGGCTGTAAATTGATGAACTGGAAATATAGAGAAAACAAATAATAAAACAATAAATAAAATCACAAAAAAAATTCATATAAATGCATAATATAATAATATACATATAGTATAGGTATATAAATATCGTATAAAAAAACACAAAAAAAAAACAGTATAGGGAAGTTTAAGATCAGTGTAAGAAGGGGGGGGTATCTTAAGTTACAGATTAAAGCTAATATAGTAAGAGTCTAAGGGTCTTACTAATAGTAATATTCATTGAATGCTAAGCGATTTTGGTTTTAAAGGAAAACCACACATATACATACATACACACACGCGCACACACACATTTACACATATTTATGATATATATGTACATAGCAGGGAAGATGTATGAAAATGGAGAAA
The DNA here is from genome assembly GCA_022651745.1 of Parapsyche elsis. NCBI lineage: Eukaryota > Metazoa > Arthropoda > Insecta > Trichoptera > Hydropsychidae > Parapsyche > Parapsyche elsis. Next base: position 109,544 of record JAGVSN010000058.1, read on the forward strand.
TAGATATAGAATATAGAAACGTATGACTCTTGAAAATATATTTATTCATATGTACCTATCATATACCTTTTCCATTTTAGGTCAGATTGGAATATTAAAATTAATCGTATGAATTGGCAATTTTCAGTCTATCTCGAGACTCGCAATAATATATCTGCGATTGATCGAAATCACTAAAATAATGCATTGTATTATCGAAATTAAAGTCTGGCACGATTATAGGGAGTACTTCTGTAAAGTTTGGTCTCGATCGCATTAAGAAACAAACAGACACGTATGTACTGTGAATTTTTAAACATTTACCTCAAGTATCATAATAGCCCTATTCCGTATGCTGTGTGTGTGTAAATAATTAAAAAACCGGAACGTCGCGAGATCACCGGTTTGGGACATTGAGCGCTTACGCTGTGATCCAAACGGAGACGACGACGGACCCGTTACAATTGTACAATATTAATTTCTCAATAGGTTCGCGACTTTGCTGAACTGTTACGTTGTTGTATTATAACGCACCATCTATTAAATTTAATATTATTTTTCAGTACGGGTGATGAGATACCCGCTCCGTTGACATTCAACGGGCTTACACTAGTAGTACATATTATATTCGGGCGTTGTGTGAAGTTAGAAGCCTCTAGCTCGACATTGCGGTATAATAATAACAGAGTACACAAGCCATAGATATAGAATAACATAGAGAAGTAGATATCCGGAATTTATCTAATGCACACTGAACGACTAATGCATCCAGCGTCATTTGCTTGCTTGACTGCAAGCGAGTAGGTCGATTGACATTTTTTCACAATTACTCAAGAAAACATAAAAAAAGGAGGATGGCATCACATATCATAATAAGAATATATATTATTTCTTTAATTATAATAGTAGTAGTTGTGTGTATAGTAGACTCTAATACCGCGCAGCGATCGCCACGCGTGCCACTAAGATGCACGTGGAATGTTTTTTGGCACTGAAGGAAATTTGAAAATCTGCATAAAGTTAAAAACTTCAAACTATGAACTAAATATTGGTGTCAGCTTCAAAAATTAAGAAGTTACCAATGATTAAATATTGTAATTTTTAATGATGGTTTTATTATAGTATCATATTTTAATATAGTGTGTATAGTCAAATAGGGTTTAATTAATTTGATCTAGTAGCACCCTGTGCAATTTTTTGTTCGGGAATGCCTTTCCCCGCATTTTAAACCCCCCGCACACCCCCGTTGCTTAGGACGCTTTCTCTGAGCAAAAAAGGTTAGCCACGCCCAATCTATGTTATTCTATATCTATGACACAAGCAAATGGAAAAAGTCATGTGAATGTCGTTCGCACGACAGTGAAAAGAAAATGTGTTCAGATTTAGAAAGAAGAGGAAGTGGTGAAAGTCGGGATCGACGTTTCGCTCGATTTTCGAACGAATCTGTTGAAAAATCGAACGAGACGCTCGTCCCAGGTGTGGTGCCACTAATTGCAGGTATATTAATGAAGCATTCGTAATATAATGAAAATGGTGTAACGTGTGGATAATTACGCTATTTTCTCCGAGGGCGAACGCCATGGCACGTCGTCGTCGAGTTCGTCTTCACTTTCGTCCCCGTCGCAATCTTCGAGATGGCCATCAGCGTTGATGTTGAACGCCGAGCTGGTGAACATGTCTGGCACGGGCAATATCGAAGGTCTGCGGCTGCCTGAATCACCACAATGCAATCAGTCAATTAATCAATCAACTCAATCAGTCACCAGTTGGTTTTTGTTTGCTTTGCCCAGGGTTCAAGAGCCTGGCGCACGCGGGATTATCTGAGTCACGAGTACGCACCACGTCGAGACATAGTCTCCGGCGATAATAGGTTAGGATTGGTGTCCGATGATCTTGGCACTGCCAGATGGTTTCCGGGTACCGACAAGTTGTCAGTCGTCATCGACATTGGTGATGATTCCTTCAGGCATTGTCTGGAATCACCCGAGCCGCCAGTATCCGGAAAGGTAGCTGAAATCGAACGACAATCGTGTATACATAGATCTTGTACGTACGAACCGTTAAAGGCTCTCATCCACCAAGTACGTTGACATGCGTTACGTCGACGTACGACATCCACGCACCAATTGCAGTACGAGTTTTGCAGCACGAGCGAAAAAGCCGTGCTGTAATTGGTGGATGGATATTGTACGTCGACGTAACGCATGTCAACGTACTCGGTGGATGAGAACCTTAAGCCGTGTACTCATTAGCGAACATGCGCGTGTAATGTAGTGCAAAATTTTTTCCAAACTTTTCAGTTTGGCGGACCGGTAGAGAAACCCAAAAACCCTAGAAAATCCCAACCACCAGGGGACCGGTGCTTGATTTATTAACTATTTTTCTTTTTATATGACCTTTAAATATATGTAATATTAGCCGATTCGATATATGGCTCTAGAGCACAGGTTCCCAGCCCTTTTTGTAAAAGCAAAGTGAAACGCGACCCCAAAATATTTGAAAAAGGCGAAAAAATATTATTCAAAACTTCAAGACACTGATTAAAAATCATTTTAAGCCGTTCACCGTCCACTGCTGGATGAAGGCCTCTCCGATCCTCTTCCATTCCTGTCTGTCTTGAGCCATCTGCATCCACTTGACTCCACACATTCTTCTCAATTCATCAGCTCATCGTTCACTCTTTTTCACACGTTCCGCTATATCTGCCACTTTGGTCATACTTCTTACCCCTGTATTCCTCGTACGATCACTTCTTGTTATACCAAGCATACATCTTTTCCATGCTTCTCTTTATGCACTGGATCTTACGTAACATTCTTGAATTTAGCATCTACATTTCACATCCATACGTCACAACTGGCAGTACGCATTGGTCTACCTTGCTTTCTTTCACATCCTCTCGGATACCATTATATCAGTATTTCTCGCGTCCATCTGCCATCCATTCTTCTTGCTATGGTGTTCACACACGTTCTGCTATATCTGCCACTTTGGTCATACTTCTTACCCATGTATGTATTTCTCTTACGATCACTTCTTGTTATACCGAGCATACATCTCTCCATGCTTTCTTTCACATCGTCTTGGATACCATTCCAGTATTTGTTGCGTCCATCTGCCATCCATTCTTCTCGCTATGTGTCCACTTCAACTTTTTCATATGTTCCGCTATATCTGCCACCTTGGTCATGCTTCTCACCTATGTATTCCTCTTACGATCTCTTCTTATTATACCAAGCATACATCTCTCCATGCTTCACTGTGTGCACTGGATCTTACGTAGCATGCTTGATATTAGCTAACAGTGACTATTTAATGCGAAAGGTGGGCCTGTCGTGGTTCTACACGCAAATGGGACTTAATATCGATACTTTTCCTCTATTTTGTCTTAATAATGGTCATGGATGAAAAACCAGTTTCGGAAAAGTTGAAGAAAATGGGTGGAGAACTTTCAAGGCAATTTCAGCAAGTTCAGGATATTCTGCATTGATATGTATCCAAAAAGAAGCTAGTTACATAAGTCATAGTTTTAAAAACCATCTTCAATCCTTCGTCACCAGATAGTACCAACAATGCAATAAATGAATTTCGGATCCATCCAGTTCCTATCTGTGGATCGTCTTCTCTTGGAAAATAAAACTCGAAACGGTCAATTAATCCAGTCAAGTTGGTCAACTAAAATAATGGATCCATAATAACTACTCGTAAATAACCCCGAACGGCCAATTGTATATTCTATATTCCATTCATTTAGATCCGACTATCTGAAAGTCTCAATCCAATAGAAATTGTGTAGGCATTCAAACAAAAATATAACTTTAGGAGTGTCGGTATTGTATTATTTTATATAATATAAAAAAATATGTTTAACAATATCAGGATCTGGTCAAAAATCTGAGATAATACATGTTGCATGTTCGCTAATGAGTACGCGGCTTTAAATGCAATATGAATTTTAATTAATCCACAGTATATACACGAGACACAAGAAAACGTTTGGTACTAAAATAATGTTAATAAACATACATATGTATATCGTTGTTTTGTGTCCATCGTGTATAAAGTTTTGGATACGATTAAAACAAAACGACAACATCGAATGTGAATAGTGTGCCTATAAAAATACAAAAAAAAAGACGGACAGAATTACAAAATTTCTACACACACTTTTGAAATGTCGTGCAGCGACATTGTGTGTATACAAAGTGTAACGAGTTCAACGAGAAAAACTTCAGGATAGGTTATTCTGAACAGGCAATACTCAATCTGTTACGATTGGAAGCACTACAATTGGCGAAACCAAAATTTTTTATAGTAGTTAACTTTTTACAGTCTCCGAAGAGATCTGCGGCATCGCAGGAAGTATGTACATACTTCTGCAAAATTTGGTTTCGATTAGTCAAAACGGTGTTGGAATGTTTAAACAACAAACAGACGGACAGATGGACAGAGATGTTAAATTAAATTAAATTAATTATATATTTAATATGTTTATATGTAATATAACGTAATTTACATACATACATATGTATATTATAACGCACATGAGTTTTTCTATGAGTATGTCTATTAAATTAAACTAATCTGTATGTTTAGAGACAGATAGGCAAAAAAACAGACAGATAGACGGCGAAGGATGACCTTGAAGTTTTCGGTTACTTAAACTTGAAACACCCTGTATTTTCACAAACACAAACATTGAATTGACGATCGTTCCTTTTTTCGCCGTTTCATTTTGAAAAGATATGAAACACAAGTGCATTGCAAGTTTAAAATTCATCAAGCAAAAATTATAATTTGCCTTTTAATATTTTTTTTAATCTTATTCTTGATTTCTTTTTCTATTAAAATGTGAGATTGATCGTCAATTCAACGAATGAATGCGAGCCTGTTTTGTTTGCTTGACACATATGTACATTCAGTACGCACAATTTAATCAAAAGTTACGTTTCTCCTTTGAATCGAATACGGAGAAAAAAAATTCTACATTACCTTTGAGTAAACTGTAATCCAATAATAATAATACAAACATATTTATCTAAATAGTTTCGGTGTGCAAACAAATTTGATCGTTAACAAATTGAATATATGTAGGTACATACATGTATAATAATATTTAATAAAGTGTTTTGCATTGTTTGCATAACACAGGAACGCGTATACAAATATGTGCTTTTTATGTTTGTATTTTTATTGTATATTTTTAAGTTTTCATAAGCGGTGAATACAGCTTATGCATATAATAATATGTACAGTGTGTTTTATATACACATAAATAATTCACATTTGTGTTTTGAAAGTGTATTTTAGTTTATGTGTTTAGTTTATTCAGATAAATGTACAAATGTATGTATGTACATACATATATGTATGTATAGTTAATACTCACAAATAACACTGTACTCTAGAAATTGAAATAATAAAATAATATTTGATTAATCGTTGAAAATTTTGAATAAGAGTTTTCAGTATGTATTATTTTTAGTATTGTAAAATATTCGATCGGTATTTCAAAAGAGTTACCTATGCTCTCGAATTCAATTAATCATGTGTTCATTGTTTTAATAAATAAAGACTTATTGGAGATGTAATCTAATTTTGAATATGTTGCAAGGAAAACGTTCAGAAAATTAGTACTATAAGAACTACTTATTAATATAAATTGCTTTCTTGAGAAACTCGCTCAAATATGATTAACTTTTTTGTTAGAAAAAGTATAGAGTTGATTAAAATATATACTTTTATTTCTGACTTATTGTCAGTAAAAATTAAAGAGCGATTTATTGGGTTGAAAGTGTATTATCTTACTGTTAAATTGTGGGAGTGTACGACAAAAAAGTTACAGTACTGAAAATGAAAAGTTAAATATTTATATATGTATGTACAATTGTATGTATGAAAGTTGGATGACTTTTTGCATTAAAATATAATAATATTGAATTTGCATGTAATTTTTTTTTGTCGTACAGCGGTGTAAATTAGCGTACATTGAAAATGACGATTGATTTGTATTATTGTATAATATGTAATAAGATAGAAAAGTTGCAAAATATTCTGTTTATGTTGACATCGTATTTGAGGGCTTCAAAGTTTGCAAAAATCGTTTTTCATGTATTCTACTGGAGATTACTAAATTTACGATTTCTGAGTCTTGGGAGCGATGAATATATTATACTCATCATCATCATTTTCAGCCATCCACTGCTGGATTCAATCCTCTTCCATTCTGTCTTGAGTTGACTGCACACATTCTTCTCAATTCATCAGCCCATCGTCCACTCGGTCTACCTTGCTTTCTTTCACATCCTCTCGGATACCATTCCAGTATTTCTCGCGTCCATCTGCCATTCATTCTTCTCGCTACGTGTCCACTTTTTAACACGTTCCGCTATCGACTGACATAAACTACAATAATGCGACAAAAAGTGACATGTGTCACTGGATCTTACGTAGCATCAAAGTTTCACATTCATACGTCATAGCTGGCGGTACGCATATGCCTTATTTTTTAAATATGTTCATTCTTCCAAAAAGCACTCCATCCTAGTTTCATTCTTCGTTTTATTCACATCCGGTCATATTCACCAATTGTCCTAGATATTAAATAACTAATAATAGAAAGTTCTATGTATTTTAAAGGATTGTACTTTTCTATCCCAACGGGTGGTTAAAACACAACTCTTATGTATGTACATACATACATACATTGTGTCAATTAGTTGAAATAAAAAAAATAAATTTAGGTTTTGACTTTTGTTCAATTACAGTTCGTCACGTGGTAAAAGAGTCATTTTCGATGCACCCTTGTGTTTATTGTTTGTGTGGGGGTGCTACTGCCTAAAGACATAAATATTTTACACGACAACACTCACGGACAGATAGTGTAAGATTATTGGAGTTTCGCCGAGGATTGCCCGACATAGCGGGAACCTGCAGGATCAGCTGTGGAGGCTCACATGGTAGAATTGAAGATTCCGGCTTCGGTGTGGTGGAACCACCCCTCTCGTCGCTGGATCCTGACTGGCGCTGAGGTTGACGACGAGGCTGCTGCTGCTGCGGTGGGTTCGGCGGCGGCTGGTTGTTGTTCACCACGAACGCCGAGTTCTCCTCCTTAGTGATGCTCATGTAGTAGCAGGTGTCCGTTTTCTTCATGATGTGTCTGGGTCCAGGGTTTAGCAATATGGTCTCCTCGTAGAATTCGGGCAGTTCAGAGGGACGCACTCCGACCAGTGCCACGCCATACCTTAGCGAAGCGAGTAAGTTTTTATGGATATAATACACAATGGTGCATACACACCGACGAATCGAAGTCGAAGCGACAGCAAATTCGGGCTATTTGGACGTCGCGCAGCGAACGATCGCTTCGCTGTTCGCTTCGCTAGGTCTCGGAGCGATCGGAGCGATCGTTCACAACGAATGGTTTTTTTTTTGCTGCTCCGTAAAAACAATTTTTTTGTGTATTTATTTTAAACACTCATACGGCCCTTACATAAACGTTTTTAGTGTGACGTACAATCAAGTTCAACATGAATTGTGAATATGTATTCAGGTAAATTTTGACTGAATTTGAAATAAAACTGTGCTCGTAAGTGTCATTTTTATGATATCAAGCCTTGAAAGTATTCGCGCGCAAGTGAACCCTTACTATATAATATGTACATAGGTATATACATATATCACGCCAGGCAATGGTGAAACGGATTACCCAAGGTAAGTTTTGTAATGTTTACAATTTACCCGGTAGATTATATATACATATACGTAAATTTTTTTTCTGAATTTCATTGTATGTACTAAAGTTTCGAAAGTGAGTTGATTGTTTTATTGTTTGATGATTTATTGCGATATACTACTATTACTACCACTAACTATTGTTGATAAGTACAACTGCTCGCCAAGATGCTACGAATAAAGACGCAATGCACAAAAAAATAAGGGATTATTTTGACTTTACCGCTCTAGGAGCGATCATGGAGCAACTCTAGAGTATTTTTTTGTTGGTTGGGTTATTTGTTAAAGATCTTCTTTTGTTAATTCTGCCTATTGTATTTCCGTTCGAGGAACCAACGAAACGAATCCTATCGTTCACTTCGCATTCGCTTCGAATTCGGTTCACCTTCGATTCGTCGGTGTGTATGCACCTTAAGAATATTACAGTGGTGATTATTTAATCAATAGAGACCCCGCCAAGTTGTAGCAAATAATCCCCGGACAGGAAACGTTTCTTGAGCCCTGTACTCACGTTGCGAGGCAACGTACACGTACACAATGGTACACGCAGAGATCGCTTCGCTACCGTTGCCTCGCCAACGTGAGTACAAGGCTTTACGATATTCCGTCATCTACCCGAAACATTGACGTACACTCTCTACTCCTCACATAATAACTATTTTCAATATATACAGGTGTTTGGAAGCTAAGTGCAACGTCTTAAAGGGATGATAGCTCATACTGCTTAAAACATTTTGAGCCATACATACCTCCAGTACAAAGTCTCGTGGTTTTTTTTTTTTATTGCATTTTTAAGGACTTTTAGAAAACCAAAATCTTACAGTTAATTGCTAATGGCTTTGTTTTCTATGTTCGGCGCCCTCTCTCAATTTGGTTTTTATACCACAATTCTGAGAATTGGCGAGACATCTGCATGAGTGATAACTCAAAAGAAAGGGTTTAAGGCTATTTTCGTTTTTTTTTTAAATACCACAAAAAAAAAAAAAGCTTTCTCATACTTATATACAAATTTTCGAAACTTATCGTGTTTCTAGTATTTTTTTCTGTTGACACGGATGCTTGTATTTATATTTATTAGATTAAAATACACATTAGAAAAAAAAAAAGAAAACTTGGGCAGTATTAGCAATTAACTGTGAGATTTTGGTTTTTTTTCTAAAATCCTTAAAAATGCAATAAAAAAAAAAACCACTCGTTTGACTCAAATTGTTTTAAATGGTACGAGCTATCATCCTCTTTAAGGCCTTGCACTTTCAAACACCCTGTCTCTAATATACAATACAATGTTTTTTCAATTGCAAGCAACCGTTCTGTAAAAAAACGGAGAAAACACGTCAAGGACAAATAGTCAATACGTCGACCTTGAATTTAGGCGGGGCCGAGGATTTGTGCTACCACTGCTCCGGTCTCTAGTTATGATGAATACTAACTTGCGGTGGGAGTGGAAGCTGGCATAAGTGAAACTTTTGCCTTCGTACTCGCCGAAGAAGCGGCTGTCACCCAAAACAATGTGGTAAATTTCGTTTCCGGAACATTTGCCGTACAGTCTGTGCCACTCCTCCTGAGATCCTTGACCCTCTCTAAAATTCATATTTTTTTATATTAGGTACATGTCATGACAGTGCAATGCTAAAAAAGAAACATAGATTTTTAAATGTTGCGTGTGTGACGTGGAACTTCCCCGGAAGCTTGCTGCAAAGTCAAAATGTTGACAATAAAGTGTTGAGTAATAAATAGGCTTAATGCAAACCGTGTAGTGTCTCGAAATGATAAAAGAAATTACTTGGACCAAATTCAAACAATAGTTCAAATTCAACAACCAAATGAATACTTCTAAATACATAATTGAATACTGGTAATAAAATAGGCATCAAAAAAAAGAATTTTGCTGATTTTCGCAGATATGGATACTATCCGCCGTCGTTAATAATCTTAAATAAGTCCTACATATGTGCAAAAAAAAATTTAGTTACTACATACGCTTGAAGATCGGGTCGAGTGTAAATCCATGAGTTTTAATTATAAAATACGCAGTAAATAAGTGACATTAATTGTAATTGCGCTTGTGTTTGCACTCCAAGTTATTTGCAAAAAAAGTTGGATATAATTTTAGAAAATCATTATGAAAACTGCCAGTTATGACGTATGGATGTGAAACTTTGATGCTACGTAAGATCCAGTGCACACAGATGTATGCTCGGTGTAACGAGAAGAGATCGCAAGAGGAATACACATATTGGACAAGAGTGGACACATATTGATGGCAGATGGACGCGAGAAATACTGGAATGGTATCCGAGAGGATGTGAAAGAAAGCAACGGGTACACCGAGTGGATGACGGGGTGATGAATTGATAAGAATGGGTGGAGTCAAGTGGATGCAGATTGCTCAAGACAGACAGGAATGGAAGAGGGTTGGAGAGGCCTTTATACATAGCGAGAAGAATGGATGGCAGATGGACGCGAGAAATACTGGAATGGTATCCGAGAGGATGTGAAAGAAAGCGAGGTAGACCGAGTGGACGATGGGTTGATGAATTGAGAATAATGTGTGAAGTCAAGTGCATACTGTCAGTTATGACCTATGGATGGGATACGTGGACGCTACATTCAAGAATGCTACGTAAGATCCAGTGCACGCAGAGAAGCATGGAAAGATGTATGCTCGGTATAAAGAGAAGAAGTCGTAAGAGGAATTCATGGGTAAGAAGTATGACCAAAGTGGCAGATATAGCGGAACGTGTGAAAAAGTTGAAGTAGATACACAGCGAGAAGAATGGATGGCAGATGGACGCGAAAAATACTGGAATGGTATCCGAGAGGATGTGAAAGAAAGCGAGGTAGACCGAGTGGACGATGGGTTGATGAATTGAGAAGAATGTGTGAAGTCAAGTGCATACTGCCAGTTATGACGTATGGATGTGAAACTTCGATGCTAAATTCAAGAATGCCACGTAAGATCCAGTGCACACAGATGTATGCTCGGTGTAACGAGAAGAGATCGCAAGAGGAATACACATATTGGACAAGAGTGGACACTTATGATGGCAGATGCACGCGAGAACTACTGGAATGGTATCCGAGAGGATGTGAAAGAAAGCAGGGTACACCGAGTGGACGATGGGTTGATGAATTGATAAGAATGGGTGGAGTCAAGTGGATGCAGATTGCTCAAGACAGACAGGAATGGAAGAGGGTTGGAGAGGCCTTTATCCAACAGTGGATGGTGAACGGCTGAATATGACGATGCTTATGAAAAACGCGGACCACCGGTTGGCGACCGCTGCTCTAAGAATCATTAGAAAGCAAAAACCTGGCCATTAAAATTGTTCATTTAAAAAAATAATAAATAGGTATTCGTAATGAGTTTTGGCACTGAGTGCCTATTTCATTTCCAGTATTCAATATACATACATATATGTATATGAGTCGCCTAGTTCCAAATCCCGATAAGTCCATAAAACTCACTTGTTCGCAAACGCGGTTTTTCTGCTACAGACTTATTTGCTTGATGGCGTTTAAAACTCATTTAAACTTAATTTTGTTGATATTAAACAAAATATTGAGATTAGAAACATGGACTTATCGTTGTTTATTTCTAAATATGACTTTTATCAGCTTTTCATAGTGCAATTGTCAGTTTTTGGAACTAACACTGATTTTCAATATTTTTTTACGGCACACTTGGCGGTATTTGGAATAATTCAAGTATAAGGCATCGTTTGAAAACATTCTTAGAACCAGAAAATATTTTATCCTCGTTTTTTATATATTGTGGACTTGTCGGGATTTGTAACTAGGCGACTCATATGGTAGGTAATAAAGACAAATATTTTGTATTGAAATACGAAAAAATATTAGTAGCACGCAACGTTGAAATCTTTTTGTTTTGTTGCATTCATACAAAATTGGTATTATTTTGCATCCTGGAGAGTCACTCGTTCTTTTATATACAGTACAAGGTACATGCAAATAGTGGGTACTTAAAAATTAACTCAATTGAAATACTCACTGTCCGCGCGAGGTGTGGAGCAGTAGGGTGACCAAAGTGGAAGCTCCGGGACATGTGCAATTGTTGGCAAGCAGAGCATATTTGAATTCGTCTTCGCACACTACATACTCGGCGAACTTCACGTGCAGTTTGTTCTCTGGTCTGAAGATTTGAACGTACTGAGGGACGCTGGGAGCAAAGTCTTTCACAGCCCAAGACCTAGAAAATAAAAAAAAAAAAAAATGGTTACCAACGATTCTGCGCGCACAGAAAAACGTGGAAAGACGCTCGGACTAATGAAAAGGGATCGAAAGCGGAGCACACGGGAGAGAAACGTGATCAAAGTGACGGATATATTGGATGAGAGAAGTGCTAACGTCGAATGGCACGTCTGAGTATTTAGAAAAAAAGAAAGGAAGAGCAAACTAAGAAGATTGTGCGAGATCCAATGGAGGGTAGTCCTATATACGAAGCACGCGATATTGATTTTCATTGCAATTTCTGTTTTTAATGCGCTATCGCCGAAGTATTGTTTATTTAAAATATGTTCTATTTTTTTTTTTTTTTTATTGTGATCGTGCGAAAATTCGACCTCGAGATTTTGACTGACTTGTATCAGGTGATCAACTTTTCATGATTTCTGGAAAATGTCTGTGTACTTATGTGTGTGTGTGTCTGTCTGTGTGTTTTCTCCGAAACTGTCTAATCTATCAAGCTGAAATTTCATATCTATTATTTTTATGTAAGGTGTAAAAGCCATAAGGAATTTGGTTAAAATCAGTCAACCGGAAGTAGGGTTTTTTTCTTGTAGAAAATTCTAAAATTCTTTTACCACAGAATATTTCCGAAACTGCTCCGGCGATTTTGTCGAAATGTCAAATCTATAGTGGCAGTTTACTCTTTTTTTTCCGGCCTTTTAAATATGTAGTATCGTCACAATATTGTAATTTTGTACTCCTGAGAGAATTTTCTAGTTATGAAAAAATAAATCATTAAAATCAGTCAACCGGAAGTAGGGGTTTTTTTTTGTCGAAAAGTTTACCACATAATATTTCCGAAACTGCCTCGGCGATCAAGTCCAAATTTCATATCTATAGTTTTCACGTTAGCTGTAAGAGATACTGTGATTTTGGTCAACATCTGACGACTGGAAGTGTCAGTTTTCCTATTTGAATAAAGTCATGGGTTGGGGCCACACCCGAATATTTTTTTTGGATTAGTAGCACCGAGAGTACTGTCAGTTTTTTTGAAAAGCTCGGGTAATTTTTGTGAAATTTACATGTGTGACGGATATACATATTCTGCATTTACTTTGAACACTATGACACATTTTAATATTTTGATGTATTTTAAATGTTTCGAGAGGATTTTGTGTTTTTGCGAGGAACTGCTTTCATTACAATGTCGTCAGTTTTGTAATTTGAAAGATATTTGCGATCGAAAATTTATTGTTTTCTTAAATTTTCCGCTTTCAAAACAGTTTCTGTAAAATTAATATAAAGTATGTGCGTGGAGCTGTTTAGTTTGTAAAATTGTATTCACAACCAAAAGTGTAAAAATCTTCTTCAAATTACAGTGGACTTAATCCGCTTTCAATTCAATTAGAACGGCTCAGTTGTATGTATATTGAAACTCATTTATTTTTCATATCAGGTTTCTTTTCAGTTGCGTCAGTTACGTCTTCTTAAATGAATTGCCTTCAAAACAACCATTAAAAGCGAAAAGTCTTTCTACAATTTCTACAATGGAGCTATTGTAAGTGTTCATTATTATATTATGTATATAATAGCCCTATTCCATCTGTCTGCTGATAACGCTCGTTAAGGTAAAATCAGAACGTCGCGCGAGTGGGATTTGAATCCGATACCACCAGTTCGGAAGAGAGTGCGCTTACGCATTCAACCAAACTATGTAGATAATAACGGGCCTGCTAAAATGTGACAATATAAATTATTAATAGGCTTGCGACTTTGCTAAATTGTTACGTTGTTATTATAGAAGGCCATCTATGCAAAAACTATAAAAACTATTAAATTTAATATTATTTTTCAGTACGGGTGATGAGAACGCTCCGTTGATATTCAACGGGCTCACACTAGTTATAATAATATATAATCCACATCTAAACAGCAATCGGATAAATGAAATCTATACAGCAGCGTTTCCCAAACTGTGCCGATTTTTAGTGGGTCGCGAAAAATCGAAAAGTTCAAAATTCACATTCCGAAGAATGCGATGTTTTAAAAATAAAATATTAAACCTTTGCATTGAACCAGCATTAGCAGTGTAGCTGATTAGTTTGCAAATCGCGCAAGCTAGTAAGCCGCGCACAATTGGTATGACTTTACTGCCGTCCTAAGCCCACTTAACGTAACTGACAAACCAACAAATATCGAGATAAATGGACTTGAAAGTTTTATTCTAAATTTGTGTGTTTCTTCATATATTACTAATTTATTTAGTGCGTGAGGTTATTTTCTATTGTGTTTTGATAATTCTAAGGAAAAATTAACAAAAAAATGAATACTTTAATAGTTGCGTCACTTTTTTACACTTACGTTAAATTTTCTTAGGAAATCACATGTATATTTTAATAGTTGCGTTATGTTAAACTAACGTAACTGCATTATCCTTAGACGAAAAAACGTATCTGCACGCTACGTTACGTTGAATTTGCTATGATGATACTATTTCTCTAAAAAAGTCACTTTTAGATGAAGATACATTAATTTTGATATGAAAAATCGCAAGAATCCCTAAAACACATCTAACTATTTTTTGTCAGTTACGTCAAGTGGGCTTAGGACGGCAGCTTAGTGCTACCACCAATAAAAGACACGGTTGGAATTATGTTTGATGATAAGAGCAAGAAAGAAGTATATAAGTTGATATGATTTCGCTTATAATACGATTGCACGCAGAATCGATAAAATGAGACATGTTAGCGAGTTAGTGAGACATTTTTAGTGTTATTGAGTTAGTGACATTTTTGAGGACGAGTCCACGAATGTACATATGTACAAGGTGTATCCCAGCTGCACATTTTCGTTAATTATAAGTTATTTACTCTGGATATTTTTAAGTATCATCATGTCCATTAAAACTATGTAGGTGGGTCGCTAAAGTTTGTCCTTCTAAAACGTGGGTCACGGTACTAACAAGTCTGGAAAGCACTGCTATACAGGATTGGAGGGTACTTCAACCCAGCTATGGATGTTGAATAGTTGAATATGGTGATTGTATGGCTTCAAAATTACCTTAGAATAGTGTGCTCGTCTGCGGCAGTCTTGTCACTGTAGTTCCTTGCGGCCAGGACGAACACGGCTTCAGCTTCGTTCATCCTAGCACGACACAGATCGGTATCCTTCAAGCAGGATCCCTGGATATAGATAACACGTTGTGCCCAAATTGGTACCTGCACAAAGTCGAAACAACTATTTTAGACGAGAACATTAGAGACGCAGACATTTTAGATAAATCAATCAGCATGCTGGGGGTTCAACTGGGTATATAGCACCGCGAATTAGTGCGATTCAAGGTGAAGAAGTTGCTTTAGCACTTAATTGGAAATTGAATTAGGTCGAGGAACGCGTGCAACATACTATACACCGGCGGTTCTCAAACTTCTTTAGAATTTCTTTAGTAGCGGTCCCTTTAATTAAAAATAAAAAAAATAATATTATTTCATGAAAAGGGTGCCACAAACCCACGGTGCGTCACTGCATATAGGCTGCTGTGAACAAAAACATTTTTTTTGACAAACAATTATTTATTCAGAAAATATGAGGTACACCTCAGTCGTTACATTTAAGTTAAAATTTTAATGGGATGGATGCATCTGCTTTGCTTGAACCAGATCTTCTATGTTTGGCATTGTTTTGGCGTGTGCAACTCTCATGTCATTTGTCGCGTCTAATCTGTTTCGAGATTTTCTTTTGAGAGTAAGTAGTGTGGAAAAAGTCGTCTCACACTCATAGGTGGTTGTGAATGGAATTAGCACACATTAGAGTCATCTTTGCAACATCGGAATAGGACTGTGCCATTTCAATCCTAAAATCACTACAACACATTTAACGAAAAAACATGTTTTGCACCCCCATCATTTATTAAATCAATAAACTGTCCTTGAATTAAATTGTCCTCCGAAGGCAGATCACTAATGGAGAGTACAAACGGGTTATTTGACAAATCGATGGTATTTTTCAAATTCTGGTAGGTCAGGAAAATAGTGAGAAATTTCTTCGCTAAGAATATTGATACATGCTGTTTCATCACCACAAGTATATCGTCACTGACGTTAAGCTCATTTTCATCAATATATGTGTTCAGCTGTGGAAATGGGACAAAGTTCTTCTTCTCTAACTGTACATGCCATAGTTTGAGCTTCATTTTGAAAACCGTCAATTTTTCGTGACAATGGACCACTGTGATATCTTTTCCTTGCAGGTTGATAGAAATAGGCCGCACATAACACACCATATAATATATCCCAAGAAATGTTACATGCTATAATTATAAAACATATAAATAGTATAAAAATGCGTTAATTTCTGAACACGGTTCCACCGAAACCGCAGACCTCAGTTTGAGAACCGCTGCTATACACTATGTACGTATGTATGTATGTTCGCGATTCGTTCAATAATATATGTACATATGTACACGATAAATTTATACGTGTCATTAAAGTTTAATCGACGCGATTTTTTCGCAGTCGATCGTTTCATATATTTCAAATATACAATACATATATAATACTGAATAAATTCACTGCAGTTACTGTAGGATTATATGTACATATATAGAAAGTACCATTGCAAATTTTGGTTCTGATTGTATAATGGACAAATAGACAGACAGACATGTAAGAAGCCGATTTTATATTATTAGATTTATTGCATATATACATATGTATATATGTATGCACCTGGTTAGGTTAGGTTAGGTTAATTTTGGGTTTTGACTAGGTTTATGTGAAATTTAACTTCTACTCCTGAATGTGGCTCACTTGATATCAAGCGCTGCCTCTTCACCATTTGACAAACATTTGACATATTTATCATAGTGAAGTAACTGAGGCAGGAATTTTGGGTTTTCTCTCAGTCAAGTGGCGAATTTTAAGCGGTGTCTGCTGATTTGGATGCTAATCATATTCATATCTTACCAATGACAATATTTATGGTAGGAAATCTTCCAACATGCAGGTATCGAACCATGGACATTTTCTCAAGAGTTCCTACCACTGAGCCTGTATCTGTAACTGAGATATACGACAAAAATAACCTGTAGAATCATTCGCATGGTGGTGTCAAGCTCCATGGGTGACAGCAGTACTACATAATAGTCCTGGAGCAATGGATGAGCGTAAAACTCGTTTAGAAAGTCCATGATTGTATCCGCGTGCAAAGTCGTAGAACAAACGACAACATGCTTCTCGGATTGGGCCCTATGAGATGAATATGATCCACCTAGCTTTTGCCTTTCCATCCATGTGAAAGCCAATTGCTCGAACTGAAACAAGAGTGGGTCAGCTTTAGTTGTGTCGATGAATGTTTCTTTATATTTTTTGTAAAATACTTATGATTGATGGTTTGAATATACAATCAAAAATAATAAGCGTTTGGATGCTTTTGAGGTGTAGAGCAGGTGTAGTAGGTTCAATGTGAGCTGGATAGAAAGGAAAAATATCTAAGATATATTAGCTAAAACAAAAAGGCAAATTATTGGATGCAATAAGACAAACAGAGGAAGCTTTATTTGGTCACGATGAGCCTGTAACTAGCATCATACAGGGAACGGTTATATACTATGTACATACATAATTGAGTCGCCTAGTTCCAAATTCCGATAAGTCCACAATATATGTATAAAAAACGAGGATAAAATATTTTCTCGTTCTAAGAACGATGGCTTCATTCGTGCCTGGTCACTCGTGGTGGACGGTCGCTCCGCTCGCCAGCAGGTACCTTAAGGCCACGCCCACGCCCCCACCCTCACCCACGACGAAGCGTCTACGTAGTGGACACATCCATGACGGCGTCCTGAAAAGGATTGCTTCAAAAAAAAAGAAGTCGCTCAAAGTAATCTTAGAGACGGCATCCTCACTGGCTTCAGCCAGCAGGGAGAACATGGAGACGGATTGCTGGCAGATCCCGAAGAAAACTGCCAAACGACCGCTTGACAATGCTCCACCTTCAATTGTCAACAGCAAAAATCGGTTTGAAGGACTTGCATCAGAGGAAATAAAAAGTGGTAGGGTACCACCAATTATAATGTCTGCAACTGGCACTCACGGCACCATGACGGACACCATCAAGAAGTTCACGAAGGACTTCACGATCAAGTACGTCGGTAACAATAATGTGTCGATTCAATGTCGTAGCATTGGAGACTTCGAGAAGCTTCGAGATGGTCTGAGGTCACCAGCACTCGGACAAAACTTCCATACCTTCTCCAGGAAAGAGGAGAAAATTATAAAAAGCGTCGTCCGGGGCTTGCCAAAGCTGCCAGAATGCGACATGAAAGAGGACCTCATAGCCCAAGGTTTCCCCGTAGCTAAAGTCCTCACCATGAAGACAAAAGAACCGATGAGCAACTCAACCGAGTTGTACCTAGTGTTCTTCGAACCGACGGTCAACACGAAGAAAATAAAAGAAATCCGGTACATCTGCCACACACGGGTTAGTATATCTAAATACACAAATCGTTCACCAAATGTTACCCAATGTTTCAGGTGCCAAGATTATGGACATGGATTAATGAACAATTTGGTTTCCGCTCGGGACATTCCACAACCCAGCAGCTTACCAGATTAACTGAGCACGTGACGAAGAACTTTAATATGCAGAGAAGTACGGGGATGGTGTGTCTCGACATAGAAAAAGCCTTCGACACAGTTTGGCACGATGGACTAATTCACAAACTAATCAATAACAAAATACCCAACTACCTTATTAATATCATCCGATCATACCTAACCGATAGAAAACTAATAGTTAACGTAAAAGACGAACCATCGATGCCGAAACCGATCGTGGCGGGAGTTCCACAGGGAAGTTTGCTAGGGCCACTCCTATTTGCCATATATATAAATGATATTCCTGTTCCAAAAAGTGCCACTTAGCACTCTATGCAGACGATACTGCTTGCTTTACGAGCAGCACCAAACCTGACGCAATTCGTAAAAATCTTGAATTAGCTTTAAAATCATTAAACGACCATTTTACAAAGTGGAAAATAAAAATTAACCATACAAAAACGGACGCTATATTCTTTAGTGTTCGAAAGCACAGGCCGAGTTCAGAACTGAAGATCCCATCAGGAGAAAGGCTGAAATGGCAAGCTCACTTGAAATATTTAGGAATAATATTTGATAGAAGAATGCGCTGGGCCCCACAATTAGAGTCAGCGAGGTGCAAGGCGATGCGCGCGATGGCAGCGGTCTATCCGTTGTTCAACCGTCGTAGCGCTTTGTCACGATCCAATCGCATCAAAATGTATCGCGCCCTAATACTACCAATATTAACATACGCTGCGCCTGTTTGGAACAATGCCTCCACTACTGACCATACTAAACTGCAAATCGTGCAAAACAAAGCCATCAAAATCATATATAACACCCCCATGTATACTAACCTCAAAACGCTTCACTCGCGTAACAACATCCCACTTGTAACTGATACTACTAACAAATTAACCACGAAGTTTTACCAAAAAACTACCAATAACCACGCTAACAAATTAGTAAAAAGTCTCGGTGATTACGATAGTGTGTCATTACCATTCAGGTATAAACATAGGCTCCCGAAACATAATCTGTTTTAAACCTCCGTTTACAGTAAGTCACTAGAAATAAGAATTTAATGTATCTGCATGCATACCCTATTTATTATGTATTGTATTTAAAAAAATAAAAATAAAATTTGTAAATAGGTTTTTTAGCTTAAATTTTCCTACTGTAAAAACAAACACTAACGATAAAGTAAGATTATTTTCCTATTACTACTAACACACATAAACTAAAAACTAACAAAAAAAAAAAAAAAACGATGGCTTATACTTGAATTATTCCAAATACCGCCAAGTGTGCCGTAAAAAAATATTGAAAATCAGTATTAGTTCCAAACACCGACAATTGCACTATGATAAAAGCCATATTTAAGTCCATGTTTCTAATGTCAATATTTTGTTTAATATCAACAAAATTAAGTTTAAATGAGTTTAAACGCCATCAAGCATTATAAGTCTGTAGCAGAAAAACCGCGTTTGCGAACAAGTGAGTTTTATGGACTTATCGAGATTTGGAACTAGGCGACTCAATTATGTATGTACATAGTACGTTCGGATTCTACCAACTACAAGATCACTGACCGAAATAATTTAGGATAAAAGCACATGCAAGAGAATCTAATCCATAAAAAATTTGAATCTTACCTGGGTAGGTAATACGATGAGAGCCACACATATCATGAGTACCATATAGAGTTGAGAAGGCCATATGTCGGGAACAAAGTCGCCATAGCCCACGGTTGAGAATGTCACTACCACGTAGTACGTGGATTGGAACAAGTTCAGATGACGATGTCCAGCTCGTTGGAAATGTTGAATTCCACACACGCTACCATGTACAAAAAACAAATTAATAATATTGACTTGTAAATTATGCATATTTTGAGCCCTTAGATTTTTTTTACAGATTTTGAGAGCCACCATTTTGAGGTCTAGAGGTGTAAGCCACTTCGCTAGTTTGCGCAAAGGCGCTCGCACACCTCTGCGGGATTTCGCCAGTGCTGAGATTTGTACTGCGCACACTTGGTACGACTGCAACGCCATGCGACACGGTAAATTTCACTCAACGCTCAACGGGCGAATGGCGAAATACTATGGTGCGCGCAAATCAGCAGCGCCGTTCGACACGCAACGGACGAAACGCAAAATGTGTACCTCGCTTTCGGAACGTTTGTATTTCACTCACGACTCTGACACGGATTCCTCAAATGAAGACTAACCTCTCATGTTGGCCGCATATTTACTATAGTATGAATGGTTAGTTAAATACTTTTATTGTTGAATGTAATTTATAACGGATCGGCCAACTGTTGACAAAATCGTCTGGTTTCTGTCACTCTGACATAATCTACATACATATCAAGTCAGATCGTGCAGGATGGGACACTTCTTCACCGTTTCGATCAGCTTTTCCGCAAACGTCATATCGAAATTGAGCGAATCGCCGAAAAAATGGTGTACGCAGAGTTTGGCCGATTCCGTGGCGATTCCGCGACGGAAACCGGCAGTGGTGTAGGCAGTGCCACTTGCAGGTATGCGATACAACTCCGCCGAGGTGTGCGAGCGCCTTAAATGTTATTATTGTATTCACAAGGATCTAAATTATTATGTTCTTACTTAAAAAAAAGGGATTCTAAAGAAATTTGGCCTGTAAATTAATTACACTGAAATATTTGCATTAACTGTATGAGTTTTTTTTTTTAAGCGGGAGCGGATTCGCCGCGTCAAGTTGATGTCCTCTATCGTCGTCGATTCGCACCGATGCGAATTATATCGGTGCGATTGGGACCTCAGTCCCTACGTCAAGCGTCAAATTATTCGCTCGGGTTAGCGAGCGCTTTTAAGCTGCGTACACACCGACGAACGGTTGCTATTTTGTGTACGTTTATAAATCATCGGTCCACACGATAACAATTCGCCTTCGCCCTTCGGCGTTCGCTGTTCGGTCCGTCGGTGTGTACGCAGCACTATGGTGGTGTTATTTCATCTCAAATCAAACGGCTCAAGTGTGTAATTTGTACCTGGTGAAGACCAAACACATGAGTGTAGCGCACAAAATCATCAGTTGTTGGGACAGTGCCGACTGTGACTTTTGCATAGCGCGGTGTAGATCATTCTGAAAATATACACATATTTTTCGGATATTAGTACATACATAGATGAAACAAAATACGGTTTTATCGGAGAAAGTTACGATGGTAGAAACGTGCTGGTCGTAAATTTGTTGTAAAAACATATGTATGAAAATATACAAGGTTTTATTGGGTACTCACAAACATGTTCTCGAGCGAACGCTTCGCCAGCCAACAGTTGAGGAACACTGGTATGAATAAGTTCCTCCATGGCGGATACAGTAACTGCGTAAGATGAAAATGTAATATTAAATTTTGACCGAATTGAATCACTGTGGCCCAAAATTTGTGTTCACTATTCAAATTTAAAATTTTCACTACTGAGCTACTATGTATGTAGACTATTTTACGTAAAGACAAAGTAAGTATTTTGTTTTTCATTAAAATAGTGCAATTTTTTTTATAGATCAACAGCACAGTACAAACACGTTTTTAAGTGAATTTTTGTGAAAGTTGCATGCGTTTAGAAGATAATCTGCATTTACTACGATCGTGAGGAAATAATTTTATCTTTTGTATCATTTTAATTATTACAAGAGAATTTTGTATTAAACTGTTTTTATTGCATATCGGAAAAAAGCAATATTACAATGTTAAAATTTACACGGTTGTTTTTGATTACATACACCGATAATAGATTGCTATTTTATCATTTTGCCATAACTTTTCATTACTCGAAATTTTCATTGCCAATTCAAGACGTGGTCCAATTACGCTTGCATTTTTCCCCAAAATTAACAAGGCAATCAAAATTATATAGAATGAATCTAATATAATCATTATTAATGGACGGGTTAAAACAATTTTTTGCACGTAATATTAAAACATATAAAAGTTTAGCTAATGCTAGTGCAGTTGGGGGTTACATCTTTCATATGCATTTGAAAACACGCGGAATGAGAAATATGTAGAAACGGCAAATGTAATTATGAATATACAATTGTACGTGCTTTTTCTGATTTGCAGTGAAAGAAGTAAACTTTGAAACAGTTTCAAGCACTTATTGTTAGTTTCAAAAGCCTGAAAAGTATTGTGAATAAATTTTGATAGACTTTTAAAAGTCGCCAAATGCCATTCGATAAAAAATGAGTTGTGTGCACATTATACACTTATATATATATACCATATAGTATGATACATTGTATATATATTAATTTCTGTCTGCAAGGGAGCAAAGTTTCAAGGGTTTCCAACAACTAAACTGTATTTTCCGCAATCGGATTAAGGTTCAGCGTTGAAAACTTGAACTTGTAACGTGATTGCATCCGTATTCTGGGCAGACGACGACAGAAAAACGACGTAAAATATAATCTTTCATTACAACGGTGGAGATTCGAATTATAGAAATTTTTGGGTCGGTTTGCTTTTTGAATATAAAGCGATCCGAATTTGAAATACGAGATTCTTTCGAACATTCGGAGACAGCTTTTCGGCTGTTCCGTATGAAATTTCAATAATAAATTTAATTTTCCTAGTGTGAAAATCGCCCAACGAAAGCTGATACAAGGTAAATCTCACAACATTGTTATCATAATATTAAATTTACATCCAATTAGTTGAGAAAACAACACGTAAAAACTTACGGTCATTGCGAAGGGTATAGTGTTGACGAGCTCTAATATGAAGTGAAACGACATCACCAGCTGTAATACGTTTCCCTGAAAATAGATAGAAAATCACACATAATATTATGAGAAATTACGTTTGGACGTTCGGTTCAATTCGATAAGCTTATTATGCAAATAAATTGAATAGTTCGTGGTAATAAGACCGTTTGCTCATCGCGTTCGGTTTGTTTGAATAAGAGTATTGATCAGATATTGATCAGGCTAGGTGCAAAAAGTTAAGAAATTATATGTTTAATGTCACTAAATGAAATCCATCGATGCGGAAAAAATACCTCATAATTTGCAAGGCGCTTTATACAATATATGTACAGGATGAACATTAAAATACCATTCACCATCCATTGCTGGATGAAGGCCTATCGAATTCACTTGCATTCCTGTCTGCCTTGAGCAATCTGCATCCACACATTCTTCCCATCGTCCACTTGGTCTACCTTACATCCTCTCGAATACCATTCCAATATTTCTGGCGTCCATTCTTGGTCATTTTGGTCACGCTTCTTACCCATGTATTCCTTATTATTTATACCAAGCATAAATCTTTTACCATGCTTCTCTGTGTGCACTGGATCTTATGTAACATTCTTGAATTCATCATCCACCTTTCACAACTATACGTTATAATTGGCAGAACGCATTGGCCGTATGCCTTATTTTTTAAGCATAGCCACTTGACTCCACACATTCTTCTCAATTCATCAGCCCATCGTCCACTCGGTCTAACGTGCTTTCTTTCATATCCTCTCGCATACCATTCCGGTATTTCTCGCGTCCATCTGCCATCCACTATTTTCGCTATGTGTCACACGTTCTGCAATATCTGCCACTTTGGTCACGCTTCTTACCCATGTATTCCTCTTACGATCTCTTCTCGTCATACCGAGCATACATGTGTGTGCATTGGATCTTGCGTAACAATTTTGAATTTAACATCCACGTTTCACATCCATACGTCATAACTGGCAGTACGCATCGGTCGACGGCCTTCTTTTTTAAGCATATCGGAATGTTCATTCTATCCTAGTTTCATTCTTCATTTTTCAATTTAATTGGTTATTAATTATTAACAGTTCAATGATCCAATGCAAATTATATAGTGAAAATATAAATATAAATCTAAAAACGACAATGAAACTTTAATAATAGCGAGATGACCCATTCAATTAAACATTTTCGCTTCAAAAGCGGAAGCTGATTTGAAAATAGCTAAAATCCCAAAGTAATTATTGTGCCGGCTTTTAGAGTACACCGAGTGGTATTTAATTAACGGCCAACGTCCAAATTTAAACTCAATTAATCTGATAAATTAAAAAGGAAATGGAGAGGGGTTCGTTTTTTGTCCCCACTTTCTGTCCGTCGGGAGAGCAACGCTCGTTCGTGACACTTTTTAAAATATGACACACGCACCGTGGGGTAACTTACGACCGGCGTAACTTTCGACCCACAGCTCCTCCCCCTTTTCCATTGTTCAAATTGCGTTGGCAAAAAACATCTTGCGAATATCAAAACCTTAAGTCCAGTACTCACGGTTCAAGTTTTCAAGTCACTATCGACAGTTGATCGACACTCGATAAATATAAACCTTCTTTCAACAAAGTTTTTTTATGATTCTCTTTTACACATTGATGAAAGAACTTGAACAGTGAGCGTTGGGCTTTAATTTAAACTTACTTTATAACCGAGATAAGCCAGTAGCATTGACTCCGTCAAGGAGATGATTGCCAGAATGACTTGGAATATCCATAGAGCGATTGGTCTTTCTACCCAAGTGATAGCGTCCCAGTTGATGATTGGCTGCTCGCGAAACTCTTCCTCGGTCAGGTTTGCAGAAATTTCGTATAGGGTTTTGTTCCCAGGAGTGCAGCCGTAACTGTATTGCGAAAATACGTTGAAATTATTGTAACGGGTCTAGGAAGTGTGCCATTTTTAAAATGAGAAATGAAATATTACCATGCGGCGTATGTCGGGTTGCCGTCCCACATGACACGGAAAATGTACAGAAAACATGTTAGCAACTTAAAAAATAAGTTAGCTATCCGAATGCGTAAGCCTGAAACAAAAAAAAAAGATATTCAGTGTACGTCTGGTTTTCATATATGTTGAACTTCGAAAGAAACTGAAAAAGTAAATCAAATAAAAAAAGGGCATGCAAAAATGCGTGCCTTTTTTGTGAGAATTCCCCGCACTTTAGACCCCCCGCACCCACCCGTTGCTTCTGACGCTTTGTCCAGGCAAATTTGTTTGGAATGGCATATCTATGGTATTGTATATTTCTATGGACCAATCCAGCAAAAGTGACGTAAGTACAGCGGGCATTACACAGGGGTAAAACTACCCCTGTGTAAACCCCGAGTAAACACTCGCTATGATCTCGCGCTGCTTTTACTAACGGGCACGTATGTATGCAGAGCTAGTTGCGAGTAGCTAGTAAACCTATTACACGTGTTAAGTTTACTCGCTAGTGTCGCCACTTCAGTATCGTATCCATTGAAGTGTACTGTGTGTGTGTGTGTGTGTGTGTGTGTGTGTGTGTGTGTGTGTGTGAAATGAAACGCTCAACTTCAAACTGTCAATGAAGTGACGTCACACGAGTCAGCTAGTGCGAGTAAAGTTCCGAAAAATTAAGCTAGTTTACTAACTTCGCCTATTACACGAGCTAGTATACCAGCGAGTAAACTGTGTAATACCCCCATAAGACTATAATAAATACAGTGTATTTATATGTACATAGAGCGTTGTAAAGTGGCAAAAAAATCTAACGAAACGAAAGAACAGTTAGTGCGATTTAAATGACCGCCACTGGTCGTATCGTACAGTTTGATCATTTTCAACATTTTAAATTGGCTGTAAAAGGAATTAATTGTTCGTGTACGATTAAATATTGGTTATTATAATATGTATGTATGTATGTAAATTTAAAAAGTATATTTTGATCATTTTGAGAAAGTTTTAGAGCACATTCAGAGAAAAGGTTGGGGTAAAAACATTAAACACTTACTTGATCGTTGATTTTTAATAAAATACAGCTGCAAACGCTCCTTGAAGGTGTTTTCGTTGACATAATACTCCACGCGTACTCTGAAAAGACAAAAAAAAAAAAAAACATTATAACTAATGCGTGTTTTAAAGTGGGACAAGTCACAAGTGAAGTGAGACGTGGCCAATTTATTGGAATATTGCAGAATTTGATTTCGCTATCCGTTCGAGCAAACTTTCGTTAAGGTTTTGACGCTCGTCGAAACATTGATGAAAGTTTTCCAAGTTCGCCAGGGGGTTAATTGGCGCCGGTTTCCTGATTTTAATCAACACCTTCACGACCGAGCGCTCGTTATGATAAATTCACACGAAAATTGTTCATAAATGCAATGCAATGGGGTTGTCGGTCGGCTTCAATTTTAACACTTCAATTTGGCTTTTGGAGAAGCTTTAAAAACGTCAGGCGTGAATTGAAATTCAAAGTGTTAATTTTTTTATTATCCACGTACATATATATGTATGTACATACATACTAGTTGGCGAGGCTTTCATCAGTGGTGAGAATTAGAGTATATTTATGCCTATCAAAAGATATAATTATATATTAGATATTCAAGGGGCTAGTTATATATGTATACGTTAAATAGTCGAAATCCGTCTGTCTGCTGATAACGCTCGCTGAGGAAAAATTATTAAAAAAAACCATAAAGAGTGGGGGATCGAACCCAGGACGCCAGGCTCGAGAGAACTCGCACTAATGCTGTTCACTATCGCCCTTGGTCAATTTAGTCCTTTTTTTTTTAAAACATTACCTATACAAGGGATCGTGACTACATAGATGACGCTATAAAAACTATTATTTTTTTTTGTTTTTTGATTTTTACAAAATCACTTATAAAATTATAATTATTATACATATGTATGTATATACAATGATTAATAATTATTATAATATAAATAGTAAAGTAAAAAAAAAAAATCGATACTATCGATACTACGGGATTGCTATAATACATAGATGGCGCTATAAAAACTATTATATTTTTTTTGTCACTTTAAAAACTATTATTAAAAAAGCGCTTTACGTAATTTAAAATTCAGCGGGCGTTGATATTCAACGGGCTTGCACTAGTCTATATATATAAAAATGAATGTCTGTTTGTCTGTCTGTCTGTCTGTCTGTCTCTTATAGGCTCCTAAACCACTCAACCGATCGCGATGAAACTTTCAGGACTTATTGTGATCATGGCGGGGATGGTTCCTGTGAAAAAAAATCGGGATAAAACGGGAACGGGAACGGGCCTGCTCACGCGTCAGATAACGTACTAGGAATGGGAACGGGAACGGGAACGGGATCAGGATCGGGAACGGGAACGGGATCAGGATCGGGAACGGGACCGGGATCTGGAATCGGGAAAAAACGGGAATGGGAACAGGAACGGGCCTGCTAAAGCGTCAGATAACGTACTAGGAACGGGAACGGGATCTGGAACGGGAACGGTATCGGGCATTGCAACGCATGCCGGTAAAGCTAGTAAATTATAAAATTTCACGGTTTGAATTCATAAACCTTGTTTTTCACCTTTTCATTAAGATGTGTGGATACAGGTACATTCGCTAGCTTCCACCGTATGGATAGTAAAACGTTTTCCTCGAGTGTCTCGCCACTCTGTATATAAATATTCATATTACAAATGCATACTTGCAGTGTAATGATATATTTGAAATGTTCAAAGGGTGACCGTGCTTTAATATAAAAAAATAAAGTACTCCATATATTATTGTCGGATGACTTGTAGCATTTCATATACAATAACCAGTATGAGGTCAGTGGGCAAGAATGAGATCGAAGGCGAAGGCAATTTCGCCCAGTTTGTTTCGGTGGCCCTCGAAAAAGGGTCCATATACCCTTTTCAAAATACAATTCCGAGGGACAATGAGAAAATTTTGGTTTCGCCTGTCCCAAAGGGCACTAACGTGCGATAGGTTTGTTCGAAAAAAAATTTTCCTCAAAGTCGAAAAAGCTCACATACGCTTTTGAAATTTTTTTATAGGTCTATTTATAGTTGAATTGAATGTAAACGTGTCCAAGGTGAACTTTGCACTTTAGAGCGAATCCGATCCTTTCATAAAATTATTATATTGTAGAATGTACACGCCGAGTACGGATCTGGTTACTAATGGGATCATTGTTTGATACAAATGACATAAATACATGTGCATACATCTTATGTGCTTCGAATATGTACATATATATAAACCTACTAAGGATTAATATTTTTAAATTATAGGAGGCCTCCCATCACCGGTGTTGGGAGAACGCGTTAGCGCTAACTCGCGTTTATTTCAGCCTTTACCGAGGTGAGCGCGAGCGTTATCAGCAGACAGACAGACAGACGGATTTCGGCTATTGTATATATAATATTGCAACATATATACATACATACATATGTACATATGTTTATGTTACAGGCAAAACGTGAAATTCTTCATTGCATGCCCAAAATGGCCAAAGTGCAGAAATTACCATTTATTCATTTGAAATATATGTATGTACATAGCACGTGTGAAAAACTATACATAGTTTGAGAAAGATCGCATTAATATAAACTGATTGAACTCGTTCTTTAAGATCAGCCGGTCAGATTGGTGAAATGAAAACTGATTTGGACAGTAAAATTCATCTATTACATACTTTGCCAAAAGCATCTACTACGCATTGTACAAAATGAGTTGAAATTTTATACAACGCGAAGATTTCAAGTTAAATTAAAAATTTTATAGCCTTTTTTTAATATGATTTTTTTTACCCTTTCAAACTAATTTAAAAGCTCTCAATAAGAATATCGAGTTCAACGTTCGATTGCACGCATTTGAATATACCATATATTGAATATACCTACATATAATAATGGTAGAGGTGATTAATTCGCATCGTTGACTAAAGTCATAGATGCTCGATCGTTCGAAAGCTCTCGTGTCGATTAATTGATTTGTGATAGGTTTGTCCATATTTATAGGTATATGATGAAACTACACAGCGAACACAACCATTCGATCGAATTTACGCTAATATATTCGAACATTGTCATGGCAATATAATTTCACATTAATATTTGAATAATGGCTAGTTCAATTAATATTGTAATGTTCTTAATATAAGTATAATATGTGGAATTTACAGAACGCCGCACACTGGCAATATAAAATGCATCAAAGCAGGTTATATTTAATCTGACGAATACAATTTTCAGTGTACCTATGTATGTACATATCGATGGGTTAGTGCACAGATATTGTACCTACATATGTATGTATATGTCCAGTTTTGTTTTTAAATATTTTAAGTGACATACATACATCTCTTTTGCATGAAAACTATGGACGAAATGGACATATTATATATTTGAATAAGGCAATATCTTCTCAAGTATACTATTTGGACATATAATATCTGTGATATATATTAGTAATGTTCATATAATATTATACGACTTGATCGGAGGGTTGAGATTTTTAAATAACTGAAAGTTTGAAGTTAAACTGACTAATAATGGATTTTTCTAAACATACTTCAGTCATTTATGTACATATAATTAAGAGAAACATTTATTTTTCGTGCAATTGAAACCGGCGTTTTCAAATATTTTTAACTTCAACACTGATAGCGTTATGATGACAAATAAAACAGTATTTTATAGTTTATTTTGTCATCTTTCTAATGATATATTGGTTTTTGCGAAGCAAATAAATATTAGTGGACAATAAACTTAAGTTGACTTTTATCATTTAAGAGAAAAAAAAAAAACCATAATTTTTGCAACATAAAATTTTGGCATTAATAATAATCAAGCGTTTGGCAAAAACCACAATATCATTAGAAAGAAGGCTGAATAAACTTTAAAATGGTTTTATTTATCGTGACGCGTTTAGTTTCGTAGATTTTTCGTACTTGAAAATAGCAATAAGAATTTTTTTCATTTTTAGCAGATTGCTGTTAGTCGGTTTGGCAATTGAAATGCTTATATTGTAATCTCATATTTTGCGCGGTACTAAGAGAATAAGTCCAAAAATCGATATTGTTACACGAGAGCTGAAATACTAATAGTGCAACTTTTTTAATAACTGGGATGGATTAAAAAGTAAAATGTATCAACTATCAGTATAAAGGATAAAAACTTTAAAAATTTTTTTTTTTTTTTTCGAACATGAACGAAAGCCAGTTTCACATTTATTTCACTAATTTAAAATTTTTAGTACTTAAAAATGAATGGTTGAACAATATGTACATATATGTATGTAGATATCATCTAATGGCACTTGTTGGTCAGCGACGTACATATCTATCAATCTGTCACTTTAACAACTGTCGCACAAAAGTTATTTTGACAATGGTTGTTCATGGTGAAATTATAAAGATTTTTGCAAGCGTAAACAAATCCATTTCAAATTAAAAGCCAACCATTTCTATCACTTAAATACATAATCAGCTTCTTTAGTGCAAAGTTTACGTTTCACAGTTAACGCTACCAAGTTTTTTTACCATTTCTTCACTGATTTATCTCGGAAAATATTGGACAGCTTGGATACAAACCGGGGACGATGAATCAATGCACGATTTTAAACGGGGCTGCTTCACCTTTCGCCAAACAAGTGTTGGGAAAATGTACACTTCAGTGATTTCCCATTGCCTTTTGAACACGACGAATCACATTGAAGTGCCCTGGGATATAAACGTACTCTCAGTGGTTTCCCACCACCCTTTGGAGCAGCGGTCGCCAACCTTTCGAACCTCACGGACCACTAAACTTTTTCCATAAAAATAACATTCTACATACGAAATGGTAATTACACTTGTATTTTAAAAAAGTTGGATAATGCTAAATTCAAGAATGCTACGTAATATCCAGTGTACAAGGAAGAGGCATTGAAAGATGTATGTACAAGAAGAGATCGCACGAGGAATACATGGGTAAGAAGAGTATGATCAAAGTGGCAGATATAGCAGTACGTGTGAAAAAGTTCGAGTGTACACATATATGTAGATGGCTGATGGACAGTGCTCGAATTCAGCGGGAGCGGCAGGGAGCGGGCGTTCCCTTTCGTGAAATTTGAAAACGTAGCGTATCCTTTCGTAAAATTTGTAAATTTAGCGCTCCCTTCAATAATTATTGCCGAAAAATTTTTTTTTTACATTTATGACTCCTAAATCACAATCTTTGACTGGAAGTTAAATTCTTTACATTTCAACTGAAAGTGTTTTCAGAACAGTGTATAGAATAGTAAAAAATTAGAGACCATTTTCAGATCTACCTGTTGAAGTTGACTTACAGACATTAAACGGTATTAATCCTCGGTAAGATTTTGCATTTCGATAAATATATACATATGTGTAGGTATCTACATACATATAGTTAAAAAAAAGGTCGTTTGATATTTTTTGAAAATTATCGAGCGCTCCCATTCGTGAAAACTTCCATTTCGAGCACTGCAGATGGACGCGAGAAATACTGGAAAGAAAGCAAGGTAGACCGAGTGGACAATGGGCTGATGAATTAAGAAGAATGTGTGGAGTCAAATGGATGCAGATTGTTCAAGACAGACAGGAATGATGATGATTGTGAAATATGCGGACCACCGGTTGGCGACCGCTACTTTGCAGGGTAATTGAAATAACAATGAATCGGTAGATAGGAATAGTAAAAGTTTTATACGAAACCATGTCAAATAGGGCCGATTTGAACATGGCAACGTTAAAATCTTGCCAGCGGCGATAGCGAACGTCGAAAATTGTCCTTTTTGGTTGGTCTAGTTACCTCGGTATGCGGTCGTAGCTGTCCCAGCCGGTCAGGCAGTTGTAGGAGCTGTGCCGGCTAGAATTGGTCATGTCTACGGTGGTACCACTCACAGTTTCATTCGGAAATTCCACCGAAATTCCAATTCCAAAAGGACCGGTCGTTCTCAAAGCGTGGGGCTCTTGCGAGGCGCTCACTGCGACTGTCTCCTCTCGCTCCGTCAATATGTTAATTTACAACGATGTGTGTGTGTGTGTATACGAGTCTCTCTATAGTTATATATGTGTGTGTGTGTGTGTGTGTGTCTACACGTATATATACAGGGTGTCTCGAAAGAGCTGTTGGTACTTCAAGGGTCGAAATATGATGTCGCTTCAGAGATTGAGTAAATTCTGTAAAATACCTTGCATCGGTTAGATAAAACTAGAATCGGATTTATGTATACATACAATCACTAGTGTATGCCCGTTGAATATCAACGGAGCGCTTTCTCATCACCCGCACTGAAAAATAATATTAAATTTAATAGTTTTTATAGTTGTCGTATAGATGGCGCTTTATAATAACAATTTAGCGAATTGCGAGCCTATTGATGATTTATGTATATTGTCAAATTTTAGCAGGCTCGTTATTTATCTATGTACATAGTTTGGTTGAATGCATAATTCTTCCGAACTGGTGATTACGGGTTCAAATCCCACTCGCGCGACGTTCTGGTTTTTTTTTAAATTATTTACCTCGGCGAGCGTTATCTGCCGACAGACGAATTTCGGTTATTATTTCGAGTATATGTATGTGTATTTAATAGTTGTTGCATAGATGGCGCGTTATAATAACAACAACACGTAATAATTTAGCAAAATGTTGCGAGGGTTCGCGAATTAATATTGGCGAATTAAGATATTATATGTATAGTCAAATTGAAGCAGACCCATACATATATATGTATGGGCGAGTACATACATGTATGTGTATTTAATAGTTTTTATAGTTGTTGCATAGATGGCGCGTTATAGTACAACACGTAATAATTTAGCAAAGTCGCGAGCCTATTAAGATATTAATATTGTCAAATCTTAGCAGGACCGTCATCGCCTCCGTTGGATCATAAGTGCTAGTACGATTCTTTTCAACCTGGTGATCACGGGTTCAAATCCCACAAGCGTTATCAGCAGACAGACAGACAGACAGGCATACATACAGGCTACAGGCTATTATATATATACTAGTGTAAGCCCGTTGAATATCAACGGAGTGGTTTCTCATCACCCGTACTTTACCCGAGCGTTTTTGGGTGGTTGAGTATTGTACATGTGTATTGTACAATTGTTATTATATAGCGCCATCTATACAACAACTATAAAAACTATTATATATTCATATAATTTAGCAAAGTCACGAACACTTGCGAGGGTGACGTCATAGCGTTATCAGCAGACAGACGGATTTCGGCTATTATATATATAATAATATTATTCTTCTGAAGGTACTGTAACTATTTGATATTTTACCACCAGTTGGTGAGACCGTTGCCTTATGCAGGGGAAGAAGCAAGACCAAGTTTTAGATAAATTGGCAAATTTTAGTAGTGCGATTTTTTGCCAATGGCCATATTTAAGGTCGAAAACTGTCAACTGCGGTATATATGTACATATACTCTCGATGTTGTGTAACCACCGTGTGGCTTGAGACACTCTGTACATGGCGTTTTTTTTTAAATTAACCTCGCATGTCTATCCCAATCAAGACACTATTTCCTTTTGAACATGCACCTATAAAACTGTGTACAGTGTGTATTTAGTATTTGCGTTATTCCCTTTTGATGCACGTGCCCGAAAACTTTTGAAGATTGTGTCGATGAAATTTTTTTCAATACCAAATAGTGTAAGTATAACTTGACGTTGGTGTAAATGTTTCGTCGAATACTGTATATGAATATGTAATGTAATTTTACATAAAGCGTACATTTTAAGCATTTGAGCTATTAATTATGGACTATTTGTTTTATTAACATACTAGCTGACCCGGCATGCGTTGCAATGCCCGATCCCGTTCCCGTTCCCGTTCCAGATCCCAGTCCCGTTCTCGACCCCGGTTCTGATCCCGATCCCGTTCCCGATCCCGTTCCCGATCCCGTTCCCGATCCCGTTCCCGATCCCGTTCCCGATCCCGTTCCCGATCCCGTTCCCGATCCCGTTCCCCCCGTTCCCGTTCCCGTTCCTATTACGTTATCTGACGTGTGAGCAGGCCCGTTCCTGTTCCCGTTCCCGTTTTTTCCCGATTCCAGATCCCGGCCTCGTTCCCGGTCCCGTTCCCGATCCCGTTCCCGTTCGTAGTACGTTATCTGACGCGTGAGCAGGCCCGTTCCCATTCACGTTCCCGTTTTTTCCAGATTTTTTTTCACAAGAACCATCCCCGGCATGATCACAATAAGTCCTGAAAGTTTAATCGCGATCGGTTGAGTGGTTTAGGAGCCTATAAGAGACAGACAGACAGACAAACAGACATTCATTTTTATATATATACATAGATTGCTGCAGTGTTCTATTTTCAGACGGTGAATAATTTTTTTTAAAGATTAGTACATACAACTGAAAGTACTAGTAGTAGGTACTGTCATTTTTTTTTTAATGAAAAGTTGTTTTTGAGTGAATTTTCGTGAAAGTTACACGGGTGATGAAGATATTGTGCATTTTTTTCCATTTTGTCCAAAGCTTTATATTTTGTAAGACGTTTGTAATATTGAAATTGGTACTGAAATCGACAACTTCTTCAGTTGTGTAATGGGGGTATTACACAGGGATAGTTTACTCGCTACGATCTCGCTGGTAAGTAGCCGCGTGTTAGTAAACTAGCTGGCTTTTTCGGCCGCGCGAGTGAAGTTCGAACTGGCTCGCGTGACAGTTTGAAGTTAAGACAAGTCACAAGTTGATGACAGCGCCTCTAGCGGCGACACTAGCGAGTAAACTCAACACTCAACACAATAGGTTTACTAGTTACTCGCGGCCAGCTCCACGTGCCGGTCAGTAAACTAGCGAGATCGTAGCGAGTAAACTATCCCTGTGTAATGTAACCCGCTTTTGTTTTCATGCCATTAACAAAAAAACACAATTCGCGACAATCTTTATACAATACAAGTGATCTAATGTCGTGTAGTTAAATTTACTTTAAATGTTGCGCATGTGTCGTGTGGAACTTTTCAAGATAAAACGACCGAAAAAGCTTTTATTGTAATCGATTTAATGGAGTTCGTTCCAATATAAAGCTATTATTCGTCGTCTGTTCTAAATTGTGCTTATTCCATTATCGCAAAACGCTTTTGGATAATTTGCTCCTGTGCTTGTGGTCTACTGCTACTCAACTGGTCTATCACTATGTGAGATTATGGATCGTCTTAAGGCTCTTTTGGAATAAAGCCACATATGTATGTCAATATTATACAGTATTGAACGTATGCATGTATTGTCCTAGAAATGTAGAGTGTAGAAAAAATACGCAAACTAATCTAGCTAAAAATTCGATTGCGAATATTTTGATAAGATAGCTTTCATTTTTGGGTAAATATTTTTTTTAAATTACAATTTGCGAGATAAGCGCACCAAACGGTAACTCTTTCGCTTGGAAAATTATTTAACCGAAACACACACAGATGCAAATTTTTCATTGTAAATTATCGACACTATTACTACCTACATATACATACATATATATATATATATATAAAGCATTGAATTCGTATTGAAATAAGGAAACAAAGTGACCTATTGCATATATTTTTTTTATTAATATTAAGCACGACAAATTTTTGATTCATCTGAAATAGCATCGCGGCAATATTATATGTACATCAAAGAAAATGTGTAAGGATAAATTCATAACCCGCCTAGTAATGCCCGAAACGGCATTAAATATTAGGCGAAAGCTTGCCGAAAAGCTTTGCACGAGCTTAGCCGAGAAATGTTCAAATGCTTTAAGATACTACGGATGAGATTATAAATTACTTAGCGTTTCTTACTATGTTTGAAGAAAATAATAAAAAAAAAAAAAAGCGCAGTATTAATTGTTTTTTTTTTTTTTTTGTAAATTTCCATACAATATGAAAAATATTGTTTCCGTAAGCTTAGTTTCGATCACTTCGGCTAGTGAGAGTTTAAAATATTGTCAGTGTAAACATTCGAATATATGTAAGTGTAACGCCTGGTACTGGCACTAAGTCCGCCTATCATATATGTATATGAATAGCCCTATTCCGTCCGTCTGTCTGTCTGTGTGTGTGTCTGTCTGTTGATAACGCTCGCTTCGGTAAATGATTAAAAAATAAAAACGTCACGCGAGTGGGATTTGATCCCGTGATCACCAGGTTGGAAAGAATCGTGCTAACACTATCATCCAACGGAGGCGATGACGGGCCCGCTACGATTTGACAATATTAATATCTTAATAGGCTCGCGACTTTGCTATATTGTTACGTTGTTGTTATTATAACGCGCCATCTATGCAACAACTATAAAAACTATTAAATACACATATATGTATGTACTCGCCCATACAAACATCCGTTGATATACAACGGGCTTACACTAGTATATATGTACATATGTATAATAGCCGAAATCCGTCTGTCTGCTGATAACGCTCGTTGAGGTAAATGATTGATAAAATACACTGTAATTCAACGGAGGCGATGACGGGCTTGCTACGCTTTGACAATATTAATTGTCAATAGGCTCGCGACTTTGCTAAAATTGTTACGTTGTTGTTATTATAACGCGCCATCTATGCAACAACTATAAAAACTATCAAATTTAATATTATTTTTCAGTGCGGGTGATGAGAAAGCGCTCCGTTGATATTCAACGGGCTTACACTAGTTAATGTTTAAATTTTGAATACGAGTTGATATGATTGCACTTAACACACACTATTTGAATAATCGAGACCAAACTTTGCATAATTAATCAATCGAATCGATAAAATGCATTTTGTGGCCGAGAAACGCCTGGTGCCACAGCTTAAAAGCCGAAAATGATTATTTATTGTTCCACGATACAAATGCACACAAACACGTCGTCTATGTACTAGTTTTTGAAGTGTCGTATACGAGTACATACGAGTATGTACATATGTACATATGTATGTACATATGTACATATGTATGTACATACATTTACCACACAGACGAATTGACAAGACCAATTGTCCAATCACGACGAATTCTATGGTGCCGATTTAGATATATATTGGAGAACGTATTTATATATTTATTTATATACAGAGTGGTCAATAAGTTGGCTACGTGCTTTCTTTTGCTCTCACAGCCAGATATCAAAATATAAACACAAAGTACAATACATAATAAACCAATGGTCTGATAAACTTGGGCGATATTGCCCACCTCTGTGCGTTTCTTGATTATTATGCTGCATATATGTACTGCCGTCCTCTAAGCCCACTTAACGTAACTGACAAAACAACAATATCGAGATAAATGGACTTGAAAGTTTTTGTTCTAAATTTGTGTTTTTCTTCATATAATACTGATTTATTTAAACGTTTTTTTTTAGTGCATGAGGTTATTTTCTATTGTGTTTTGATAATTCTAAGGAAAAATTAACAAAAAAATTAATACTTTAGTAGTTACGTCACTTTTTTACACTTACGTTAAATTTGCCTAGGAAATCATATGTATTTTAATAGTTGCGTTATGTTAAACTAACGTAACTGCATTATCCTTAGACGACAAAACGTATCTGCACGCAGATACGTTGAATTTGCTATGTAAATGTTGGATACGTTATTTTCGCCAAGTATTGGTGATACTATTTCTCTGCGCATGCAGATACGTTAGATTTAATAGCTTAAAAAAAGTCACTTTTGGATGAAGATACATTAATTTTGATATGAAAAATCGCAAGAATACACCCCCATAACCCCTAAAACACATCTAACTCATTTTCGTAATTTTTGTCAGTTACGTTAAATGGGCTTAGGACGGCAGTAAGCACCGACGAACCGAACAGCGAACGACGTAGGCGAATTGTTATTGTGTGGACCGCTCGTTCGATGATTTGTGAACGTTCACACAATGGCAACTCTTCGTCGTTCGCTGTTCGCTGTTCGTCGGTGTGTACGCAGCATTAGTGGGCGCTACGACACTATTGAAGAAATCCGAAAGAAATAAAACTAACCAACCGAACCAAAAAAAAAAAAAACCAACTAACTACATAGGTTGGAGACCACTGTAATAAACCATTAATTTTGACAGTTTGAGGTTAAGCGGTTCATTTTCAGCTCCCAAACACACACACACACACACACACACATATGTATATGTATGAAGGTTAAGTCAACGCGTAACAATTTAGCAAGGTCGCGAACCCTTTAAGAATTAATATTGTCAAATCGTAGCAGGCCCCTCATCGCCCCGTTGGATGATAGTGTTAGCACGATTCATTCCAACCCGGTGATCACGAGTTCAAATCCCACTCGCGCGCGGACGGTTCGCGTCTTTTAATCCTTTACAGAGGCGAGCGTTATCAGCAGACAGACAGATGGATTTCGGCTATTATATACATATAGTATATATAATATAATATAATATTTATGTTTGGTCCAACTTAAGAAGGGCTTTCATTCCCGCAGCTAAAAAAATAGATTTACTACTCTAACCCCCACACAACTAACTGCTTTCAAGCAATATTTCGCGTAACATTTTATTTACATATTAAACTTTTGCATTACTTTGATACTAATAATAATGAATGTCAGTAAAAATGTACGCATTTACAAGTTAATTTTATATTGTGCACAACAGAAACGGTACATATTTCTGTGATGTTTTACAGTTACAATAATCACTTTCAATACCTATGTATGTATGTATACAAAATATCCTAATACAAAATGGGTTAAAAAAATAAATTGAAATTGTATATTGTAAAATTAAATAGTTACGCGTGTTGGAGGGTTATAGTTAGTGTTTATCGGATTACATATAATTCCAGTGGCGGGTCAACTTGTGCAGAACGACTCGAAATTGATAAATTTAAGATACATACATAGTATGTATATAGTGAACAAGTTAAGCTTTTAAGTGCTTACATATTATTATTTTACTGTGGTAAAATGTGTTTTTATTTTGATCCTCTGACTGGGAGAGGAAAAGAAAGTCGGAAACCGACTTATTCACCACCCTGTACAACTATTATATATATATATATATATATATATATATATATACATATAAGGCTAGAGTATTTGCGACCTTGCGAGCAATTGTCTGTCTGTCACGCACGTCGGCACGCAAGTGACCAAGATAAAATTCATTAATCAGTGTATGTCTTATTAGTGGACGATGGTCACCTCTGACCGTCTTCGTTGGTGACAAATTTTCTCATTCTAAGGTCGTTTGTACACGCACCGAACGATCGCACTTGAATAGTGATCATTAAGATCAAATGAACTTTAAAATCAAAGAAAAAAAATGTGAATATTAAATTTCATTACCGTAGCGGTTAACTCCAAGAGTTAGTTTTAGAAAAACAACATTAGTTTTTGTTTATGCCCATACACTTTCTTCACTCAAATATCATACATACATTATATATATATATATATATACATATAATAACCGAAATCCGTCTGTCTGTCTGCTGATAACGCTTGCTGAGGAAAAATAATTAAAAACCCAGAAAGAGTGGGGGCTCGAACCGAGGACCGCAAGCTCGAGAGTAATCACGCCAACGCTATACTCTATCACCCTCGGTTGATTTAGTCCTTTTTTTTTAAACATTACCTATAATTAAAATAAATATAAAAAAGGAGGAAAAATAATTTAAAAAACCAGAATGAGTGGGGATCGAACCCGGGACGCCAAGTCGGGAGTTATCGCGCTAACGCATACGCCACGGCCCGTTGTTGATTTGGTCCTTTTTTTTTTTTTAACATTACCCATACAAGGGATGGTGACTGCTAATAATACATAGATGACGCTATAAAAATTTTGTTTTTTGATTTTTACAATAAATATTATATATATTATAATAATTAATAATTATAATATAAATAGTAAAAAAAAAAAAAAAAAATCGATACTACAGGATTGCTATAATACACAGATGGCGCTATAAAAACTATTTTTTTTTGTCACAACTGTGCGATCAATTATTAAAAAAGCGCTTTAAATTCAGCGGGCGTTGATATTCAACGGGTTTACACTAGTATATGTATATATAATAGCCCTATTCCATCTGTCTGTCTGTGTGTCTGTGTGTGTGTGTGTGTGTGTGTGTGTGTGTGTGTGTGTGTCTGCTGACAACGCTCGCCGCGGTAAATAATTATTAAAAGACACGAACCGTCGGCGCGCGAGTGGGATTTGAACCCGCGATCACAGGTTCGGGGACAGTGAGCGCTTACGGTGTGATCCAAACTAGATAATAACGGGCCTGCTTCAATTTGACAATATACTATCTTAATACGTTGCTAAAGCCTATTTTTTATTATATACATACATAAATAGTCAATTTGAAGCCAACCCATTATTATCCGGTTTCGCTCACCGCGTAAGCGCTCAGTGTTCCGAATCAGACAGACACACACACACACACACACACACAGACAGAACTTAATCTATTAATCTTAATTTAAATATCAATTATTAATTTTATAAAATGTAAATATATATTTATAATATAAAAGTTAATTTAATTTTTTAATCTCCCCAATTAAATTTTAAAAACCTATTCACTTTTTAGTTTTTAGGCCTAATTTAAAACAAATAAATGTCAACCCTAAACAAATCCCCTATTTTCAATATAATCAACCATTCTATTACAGACCAAATGTACTTATGTACATACTTGGTAACACCGAGTACTTACAGCTAGTGACGAAAAGTAAAATAAATTAATATTCTATCGCACTTTTGTACACGTACCTATAAGTACGTACGAATTGAATACTTTATCGACAGTCGCGTCTCTTAAATAATAATTGATTGTTTGCAATGTGTGTTTATATTGACAGTGGCATAACCAACGCTAATTCCATTTTGTGATAATAATAAAGAGGAATTCGACGAACCACGTTTCAATTAGGGAATGTTTAATCAATAGCAAAACGCAAGGTTGCGTATTATCACTATCGCACTTCCATTAATGTAGCGAACACACTCAAAAAAAAATAAAAATATGCATATATAAATAATTAAAACGAAACACAGTGACTCAGTTTTAAACGGTTATGCAATCTGTGCGAATAAGTTAATAATAAATTGCCGTTCAGGAAATTTTTTTTTAATATTTTCATACGAGTGATAAATCAATTTAGATCACCTGTGGAGTTTTTGTTTATTTTTCGTTCACAATTATTATTATTCAAAAACGGGTCGCGCTTTGTAATCTCATAATAAAAATGTCAAGAGGTTTTATTTATTTTTTCCCCCGATGTTGCTTTTCCCGGAAAATCTTCAAGTTTGACGAGAGTGCTTCTTTTTAACATGACAATAATTTTCCGAGGCGATTGTGAAACACGAGAAAAATCGTCTTCTTTGATACTAAATTGTGTTTGCGTACATCGTATCAAAGAGCATATGGCTCGTTTTGATACAAACCATGTAAATTTATTATTTATGGTAGATTTTATTTATTACCGGTGTAAGCCCGTTGAATATCCCCGCACTGAAAAATAATATTTAATTTATTAACTTTTATAGTTGTTGCATAGATGGCGCGTTATAATAACAACAACGTAACAATTTAGCAAAGTCGCGAGCCTATTGAGAAATTATATAGTCAAGGTGTAGCAGGCCCGTTATTATCTAGTTTGGATCGCAGCGTAAGCGCTCACTGTCCCGAACTGGTGATCTCGGGTTCAAATCCCACTCGCGCGCGACGTTCTGGTTTTTTAATCATTGACCTCGGCGAGCGTTATCAGCAGACAGACAGAAGGACATCGGCTATATATAATACTAGTGTAAACCC
Source organism: Parapsyche elsis (assembly GCA_022651745.1). Classification (NCBI taxonomy): domain Eukaryota; kingdom Metazoa; phylum Arthropoda; class Insecta; order Trichoptera; family Hydropsychidae; genus Parapsyche; species Parapsyche elsis. The sequence goes on from JAGVSN010000058.1 coordinate 151,544, forward strand.
GTTGAATATCAACGGAGCGTTCGCATCACCCGTACTGAAAAATCATATTAATTATAACGCGCAATCTATGGAGCGTTATAATGCAACAACGTAACAATTTAGCAAAGTCTCGAAACTATTTTATTATTATAAATAGTCATGTTGAAGCCAGCCCTACATATATCATCTGGTTTGGCTCACCGCGTAAGCGCTCTGTTCAGAATCAGTGGTACCGGATTCAAATCCCACTCGTGCGACGTTCTGGTTTTTTTAAATTATTTACCGAGGCGAGCGTTATCAGCAGACAGACAGACAGACGGATTTCGGCTATTATATATATAATATTGCAAAGATATTTACATACATACAAATGTTTATGTTACAGGCAATATGTTTATGTCGCGAGCCTATTTATTATATAAATTGTCAAGTTGAAGCCGGCGCATTTTTCTCTGGTTTGGCTCACCGCGTAAGCGCTCAGTGTTCCGAATCAGTGATACCGGGTTCAAATTTCACTCGCGCGACGTTCTGGTTTTTTTTTTTAATTATTTACATCGGCGAGCGTAATCAGCAGACAGACATAATAATAATAGTATGACATATAGTTTTGTATCCAAATTATTGTGTGCCTGGCGCTTCATGTTGGACGAGTGGTGCCGAGCGCCAAGGTGTGGGTATGTCGCTCGACTATTTTCGCGTTAACGCCAACGTACTTTCAATAACATTCGCGCGACATCCGCAAAAGTTGAGCGAACCGCGAAAAAAGAAAGATGGCGGACCCTTTTCCCACATCCCGGACCCCCCCCCCCCAGTGTTGTCTGCGCCGTTAGGCCCGTAACGCACTTGGCAGCCTGGCTGCGCGGCCATGTTAGAAAATGTATGTGGCTGCCTGTTTGACAACGCACTGAGGCAGCCAGGAAACTCTGGCTGCGCGGCCACAGGTACTGGCTCCGATACGCAGCATCCAGGCTGCCAGGTGCGTTACGGGCCTTAGTGCGTAATCATGTGGACCAATTCAGTGTCTCTGAACTTTCGCGAAATTCTCCACCAAGAACCCGCGATATGGGATCCAAAACACCGATGCCACGACGACACTTCGTTCGTTGCCGCTTGCTAGTTGACACTAGAGTGGCGCCACTAGCGATACGATAGCAGCGCTCTGGACGGCCGAGCAAACGGCAGCTGACCACAGCGCTAAGGCCAACATTTCACGAACATTCGCGCAATGGTGAAGTAAATATAATATATATTTTTTTGTCCTCTTGCCCTTCACCGCAAAGCCTTGCGGTTTAATCACTCCGTATAATATGTATTGTACTCTTTCACATGGAACATTAATAATTTACGGTTCGACGTAAAATATATTGAGGCGATCGACAGCGAAACACCGTAAAATAGACCTTGGCCATTTTACGTACACATGTGAGCGTTGAGCAATCTCGCGAGACACAAAGTCGAGTTCACTTAGCAACGCGCAATATCGAAATTTCATTAATAAATCCCCAACTACACATATTTATAGGCGATAAAGGATGCCGAAAGTCAAACTATGTATACGCGATTTATGCTCGTTGGTTTTTTTTTTTAATGCGCGATTTAACGCCAAAATCTCACTCGAGAGGCGACATTTTCACATGACAACAATTTTCCTTGGTCATCATCATCATCATTTTCGGCCGTTCATACTTTTTCAATTGACAAGGCTCGCCCCTGTGCCTTTGTCAACACATTTATGTACTATAGAATTAGAAACGGTAGACTGAGCCACGTATCGTGAATCTCTATTGTTTGAGAGTTGCTGGTATCGTGTCGTGTCGGAAATGCACTCACGTGCAACATCAATGCAGAATCCTCCACCAAATACATAGAATAGGTCTATCACTCTATCTCGGCGGTTCACAAACTGGGTTTCAGTGGGACCGTGTGAGATGAACGCATATTTATACTATTTATATTCTTATAATTATAGCATGCAACATTTCTTGGGATATATTATATGGTGTGTTATGTGCGGCCTATTTCTCGTTGTATATTTCTATCAACCTGCAAGGAAAAGATATCACAGTGGTCCATTGTCACGAAAAATTGACGGTTTTCAAAATGAAGCTCAAACTATGGCATGTACAGTTAGAGAAGAAGAACTTTGTCCCATTTCCACAGCTGAACACATATATTGATGAAAATGAGCTTAACGTCAGTGACGATATACTTGTGGTGATGAAACAGCATGTATCAATATTCTTAGCGAAGAAATTTCTCACTATTTTCCTGACCTACCAGAATTTGAAAAATACCATCGATTTATCAAATAACCCGTTTGTACTCTCCATTAGTGATCTGCCTTCGGAGGACAATTTAATTCAAGGACAGTTTATTGATTTAATAAATGATGGGGGTGCAAAACATGTTTTTTCGTTAAATGTGTTGTAGTGATTTTTGGATTGAAATGTGGCACAGTCCTATTCCGATGTTGCAAAGATGACTCTAAGAGTGCTGATTCCATTCGCAACCACCTATGAGTGTGAGACGACTTTTTCCACACTACTTACTCTCAAAAGAAAATCTCGAAACAGATTAGACGCGATAAATGACGTGAGAGTTGCACAGGCCAAAACAATGCCAAACATAGAAGAACTGGTTCAGGCAAAGCGGATAAATAATTGTTTGTCAAAAAATGTTTTATTCACAGCAGCCTATCAATAATATTGATATTTTAATTTTTAATAAAAGGGTCCGCGAGCCATCGAACAATTTTTAAAGGGACCGCCACGCAAGAAATTCTAAAGAAGTTTGAGAACCGCTGCAGTCTATCTAATTATGTAGTATCTATGTACATACATATCCATTTCGAGCCCTGGCTCGAAATGGAAATTTTCACGAATGGGAGCGCTCTGTGTTATTTTCAAAAAATATCAAACGACCTTTTTTTAAATTTTCATATACATATTTTTAGCTTATTGTTGTTGACACATATATTAATAAAGCCTTGTCCTTCACCGAATACGAAATGTAAACAATGTAAATTAAATTATAAAAAATGTACGTACATTTAAACATATATTCTAACACCGAAAAACTTATGCATGTTTATTTGCAAAATGTATTATTACATGCATAAAATTTAATCGCACAATTAACACGGTTTTAAAATTTGAATAATTGTTAATATTAAAAGTACTGCCCACTTAACGCAACTGACAAAAATTACGAAAATGAGTTAGATGTGTTTTAGGGGTTATGTGGGTGTATTCTTACGATTTTTCATATCAAAATTAATGTGTCTTTGTCCAAAAGTGACTTTTTTAAGCTATTAAATCTAACGTATCTGCATGCGCAGAGAAATAGTATCACCAATACTTAGCGATAATAACGTATCCAACATTTATGTACATAGCAAATTCAACGTATCTGCGTGCAGATACGTTTTTTCGTCTTAGTTAGATTTCCTAAGCAAATTTAACGTAAGTTTAAAAAAGAGTTTGGAGACGAAAAGATTAAGAGGTGATTTAATAGGAAGTATTCAAAATAATGAATAATCATTATTCATGTGAAATGATCAACCTCATTGTGTTCAATTAGAACCCTCATCTAAGAGGTCATACTCTTAGACTCCGAAAAGAAAAATCCAATAAGATTGTTAGAGATTCATTCTTTTTCAAATAGAGTGGTTTAAGTTTGGAATAGTCATATGTATACATTAATAATGAATAATGAAGTGACGTAACTACTAAAGTATTAATTTTTTTGTTAATTTTTTCCTTAGAATTATCAAAACACAATAGAAAATAACCTCACGCAAAAAAAAAAAGTTTAAATAAATCAGTAATGCATGAAGAAAAATACAAATTTAGAATAAAACTTATCTCGATATTGTTGTTTTGTCAGTTACGTTAAGTGGGCTTAGGACGGCAGTATATATGTAGTTAGTTACGTGCAGTAATTAAAATTCACACAACTTTTAAAAAGTGTTTGTAGTAATAGATTGAAATATTGCCAATACGTTCGTTAAATTCAAGTGCTCTCATGTTGCTCCATATTGCGGGTTCTTGGTGGAGAATTTCGAGAAAGTTCCGAGTCACCGAATTGGTCCACATGATTAGGCACTAAAGGCGCAGACAACACTGGAGGGGTCCATCTTGCGTTTGTCGCGGTTCGCTCAAATTTTGCGGATGTCGCGCGAATGTTATAAAGTACGTTGGCGTTAGCGCGAAAATGTTCGAGCGACATATCCACACCTTGGCGCTCGACACCGCTCGTCCAATATGAAGCGCCAGGCATGAACGTCCACACAATAGCGCGACCCTTCGTCGTTCGCTGTTCGGTACGTCGTCGGTGTGTGTACGCAGCATTAGAATTTGTCAATTTTTTCTGTCTCAGTCGCGAGACGACATTAAATACGTCACCTTTAGACGAACAACGGGCTAACACAAGAGTGTCGGTGCCTCGTGGGCCACGTCGAAATGGCCACTATCCGAAATGGCCGTGGTCAAATCTCCGGAGATCCGACGGCTGAAAAGTGACGTTTTACGAGTGACCATTACAACGCTGTACATTTAGAAAGACAGACACGGTGTCAAACACAGACAATGACCGTCTCGTGCACACGTCAGAATCCGTTGTCTGTGAGATTCCCATGGGTCGGTAACAACCCACTCGTCAAACTCGACTAAATTGGACGTTGGCAGTGTAACGCGACCGAACCCCCTTTCTCCTCCCTCACTGTTCGCACACTCCTTTCTCTCCCCCATTGACCCACCTCGGATTATGTACATACATATGTATGTATATCTGTACCTGTTGGTACGTACACGTGTACACGAGCGTGTTAATGACAACATGGACCGCCAAGAAAGGCTGGCTAGAGGTATATACATAGGTGGAGAAAAATGTGGTGAGGAGTGTGGGGAGAAGTGGTCTTTTTAAATTGAAAGCTCGATTTGAGTTCGTTCGTTCGTTCACCATGTCAGCTTTCGCCAACCTTTCCGACCTCACGGACCACTACCATGATTTTTTCCATAAAAGTAATATTCTAAATATGAAATGACACTTGTATCTGCACTACAAGTTATCTGCAAAAAGTTGGATATCGCCTTATAATGATCCGTCTGTCTTTCTATCTGTCTGCTGATAACGCTCGCTGAGGAAAAATAATTAAAAAACCAGAACGAGTGGGGGATCGAACCCGGGACGCCAGGCTCGAGAGGAGTCACACTAATGCTATCCGCTATCGCCCTTGGCCAATTTGGTCCTTTTTTTTAAAAACATTACCTATACAAGGGATCGTGACTCTGCTTTACCTACAAAAGGGATCGTGACTCTGCCTTTTTAGATGCCTACATAGATGATTCTATAAAAAATATTATTATTTTTTTGTTTTTTGATTTTACAAAATCACAAAATTATAATTATTATATATATATAATAATTAATAATTATAATATAAATAGTAAAGTAAAAAAAATCATCGATACTATCGATACTACGGGATTGCTATAGTACATAGATGGCGCTATAAAAACTATTATTTTTTTTTGTCACTTACAACCGTGCGATCAATTAGTGGGGATCTCTATTAAAAAAGCGCTTTACGTAATTTAAAATTCAGCGGGCGTTGATATTCAACGGGCTTACACTAGTTATATATATAATAGCCGAAATCCGTCTGTCTGTCTGTCTGTTGCTGAGGAAAAATAATTAAAAAACCAGAACGAGTGGGGGATCGAACCCGGGACGCCAGGTCGGGAGGAATCGCACTTATGCTATCCGCCATCGCCGATCGTCTCTTTGGTGCTTTTTTTTTTAAACATTAGCTACGAATAAGGTCGTGACTTTGCTAATAATACATAGATGGCGCTATAAAATATGTACATATAATAGCCCAATTCTGTCTGTCTGTCCGTCCGCTCGCCTCAGTAAAGGCTGAAATTCAAATTTAACTGTAAAAAAACACGAACGTCGAGAGTGGGATTTGAACCCGTGATCACCACCAGGTTGGGTGAGTTAGCGCTAATGCGTTCACCCAACACCGGTGATGGGAGACCTAGGCTATAATTTGAAAATATTAATCTTTTAACACGTTAACACGTCCGTTGATATTCAACGGGCTTACACTAGTGCTCGGTATAACAAGAAGAGATCGTAAGAGGAATACACATGTGAGAAGTATGACTATATTGTAGCGGAACGTGTGAAAAGGTTGAAGTGGACACATGGCGAGAAGAATGGATGGCAGATGGACGCGAGAAATACTGGAATGGTATCCGAGAGGATGTGAAAGAAAGCGAGGTAGACCGAGTGGACGATGGAATGAGATTGGAGAGGCAGTGGATGGGTGAACGACTGAAAAATTATGAGCCACCAGTTGGCGACCGCTGCACTATGTCGCATGTCCGTTTTCTGTCAGCAACATTACTGTCATACGAGGCGTTGAGTGCGAAAAGGGCCAATACGTCAATTTCCAAAAAAATAAAATAAAAAATGAAAGCTTAAAGCTTAGCATTACAGTATTACATAATAAATTGTCATACTTCCGCAACCCGCGATAGGACATATACGCATATACATATTATGTTTATGCAGAGCAGTGGTATTAAGATGATATTAAAAAAGTCCCAACAACAATCATTATTGTTATAAATACGTATAAATAGTGAAGGGGGTTGGAAACACTAGCCCATTTGCTGTTGTTAAAAGATTAACTACATTTCAGTATCCCCTTTAACACTATTACGACTACATACTATAGTTTGCGGATAGTTAGAAGGGGTAAGGGATATTGCACTCAAAGTTTGACGATGAAACTTGAAATAAAAAAATTTTGTCCTAAAACTTGCGCGTATACGATGCATATTATATATATATATATATATATATATATATATATCCGAAAATCGTCTGTCTGTCTAAATCTGATGATTTCGGCGTTTATATTTTGTCCTAAAAGATTACTATAAGTTAACTTTAAAGCTAAGCTTCCTTTTAAGCTAACACTATCACCCAAATGGAGGCGATGACGGACGTGCTATGTATAATTGGCCAATATTAATTCTTAAAAGGTTTGTGACTTTGCTAAATTGTTACGTGCCGATGTAAATAATTTAAAAAAATCAGAACATCGTGCGAGTGAAATTTGAATCCGGTATCACCAGTTCGGGCAGTGAGCGCTTACGCTGTGATCCAAACTAGATAATAGCGGGCCCACTTCAATTTTACTGTATATCATAATTGCTAAATTGTTACGTTTTGTAATTATAACGCGCCATCTATGCAACAACTATAAAAACCATTAAATTAAATATTATTTTTTCAGGACGGGTGATGAAAAAGCGCTCCGTTGACATTCAACGGGCTTACACTAGTTATTTAAACCTATTTCCCAGTTGTTGTCAAACCGATTTGCGCTTAGTATGAACAGATGGAACATATTCACATTGAACAAAACTTTTTTTTTTTTATAATTTCGAGTTAAATTGAGTTTTCCGTTTCAACTTGCTTCCCGAAAACACAAAAAATTCGCTGAGATTTTTATAAACCATTGTTTAAACACAGTAGGTATATATTATTTGATAACACTGTTGGATTCTAAGAACAATGAATGGTAATGTATGAGTCGCCTAGTTCCAAATCCCGATAAGTCCATAACCACTCACTTGTTCGCAAACGCGGTTTTTCTGCAACAGACTTATTTGCTTGATGGCGTTTAAACCCATTTAAACTCAATTTTGTTGATATTATACAAAATATTGAGATTAGAAATATGGACTTATCGTTGTTTGTTTCTAAATATGGATTTTATCAGCTTTTATCATAGTGCAATTGTCAGTTTTTGGAACTAACACTGATTTTCAATATTTTTTTACGGCGCACTTGGCGGTATTTGGAATAATTCAAGTATAAGGCATCGTTTGAAAACATTCTTAGAACCAGAAAATATGTTATCCTCTTTTTTTTTATTTATATATTGTGGACTTATCGGGATTTGGAACTAGGCGACTCATTAATAGCCACTTGTTTCAAATTGATTGCAAATGGTAGTTGCAAGTTTGAGACGACAAATTAACATTTCATTTCAATTTGACGAGACGGAAACGTGCTTCGATTCGTGGAAATTAGACGAGACCCTGAAAAGTTTACATTGAAGTAGGAATTTTCCCACAACTCCCGCAACTCCCCATCACCCCCTGGCCTACACCCTCGTTTCAAATTCATCCCCCCATCACAAAGTATTAACCTGGTTTTGGTGAAAAATTCTTGTTATTTGATTTGGTGCCAGAACGGAAAATTGCAAACAGGACGTGGCCGTTCACTTCGTTTGCTCGCTCGCAGCATGCAACGAAATTGAAAAAGAAAAATTCGCACATTATCAACATTCACGTACACGTGTATTTCCGTTCTAAAAGAGCAACTTTCAAAATATCTACAGAACAAGTTTTTTCGATAACTATTTTATTAACTAAATTATTTTGGCCAGTGTTTAATATCAAATAAATGATATTTTTTAGAGAATGATCGGTATATTTTCAAAAAAATGACCAGTAATTTTTTGACAGACGTAGACCCAAATACCTACCGACAGACTGTCTGCTAAAAATTCTGATAATTTATTCAAAATGATAAAAAATTACAATTTATTACACACTAAAGTATTATAGTGTGAAACTCCCCTTTAAAATAAACGCGTTTCTCTGTAAATCTTTCAAGTGATGATTTCTGTTTGAATCTGTCCTAAAAGATTACAATAATTATATCAAAATCCGTCTGTCTGTCTGCTGATAACGCTCTCCTCGGTAAATGATTAAGCGACACGAACCGCTCGGTTCTGTTCTGACGGGCCTGCTACGATTTGACAATATTAATATATTAATAGGCTCGCAACTTTACTATATTGTTACGCGTTGTCCTATAACGCGCCATCTATGCAACAACTATAAAAACTATTAAATACACATACATATACTCGCCCATACAAACATCTTACACTAGTATATACATATAATAGCCGAAATCCGTCTGATGAATGATTAAAAAACCAGAACGTTGCGCGCGAGTGGGATTTGAACCGGGTATCGTCTGGTTGGGATGAATCGTGCCAACACTATCATCCAAACGGAGACGATGACGGACGTGCTATGGTTGGCCAATATTAATTCGTAAAGGGTGCGCGACTTTGCTAAATTGTTACGCAACAACTATAAAAACTATTAAATACACATACATATACTCACCCACACATCCGTTGATATTCAACGGGCTTACACTAGTTATTATACATATAATAGCCGAAATCCGTCTGTCTGTCTGTCTGTCATGCTGATAGCGCTTGTTGATAACCAGAACGTCGCGCGCGAGTGGGATTTGAATCCGCGATCACCAGGTTGGAATGAGTCGTGCTAACACTATCATCCAACGGAGGCGATGACGAACCTGCTACAATTTGACAATATAATATCTCAATAGGCTCGCGACTTTGCTAAATTGTTACGCTGTTGCATTTATAACGCGCCATCTATGCAACAACTATAAAAACTATTAAATTTAATATTATTTTTCAGTGCCAGTGATGAGAATGGTCCGTTGATATCCAACGGGCTTACACTAGTATACATATGAGTCGCCCACTTCCAAATCCCGATAAGTCCATAACCACTCACTTGTTCGCAAACGCGGTTTTTCTGCTACAGACTTATTTGCTTGATGGCGTTTAAACTCATTTAAACTTAATTTTGTTGATATTAAACAAAATATTGAGATTAGAAACATGGACTTATCGTTGTTTGTTTCTAAATATGGCTTTTATCAGCTTTTATCATAGTGCAATTGTCGGCTTTTGGAACTCACACTGATTTTAAATATTTTTTTACGGTGCACTTGGCGGTATTTGGTAATAATTCAAGTATAAGGCATCGTTTGAAAACATTCTTAGAACCAGAAAATATTTTATCCTCGTTTTTTATATATTGTGGACTTATCGGGATTTGGAACTAGGCGACTCATATGTATAATACATTAGGAAGAATATAATATGAAATTTGAAATGCCGCCCTCTCTGTATATAGTAAATTATTGGTCTATGGAATTTTTTTTAAATGAACGTGATATCAAATTCACTATTCCGTATCACGTTAAAAATGTTTTGCACACAAAAAGCATAATAATTGTATATATACATATATGTATGTACATTTGTAGGTACATATACATATATGTATAACTATGTAGGTAATGCGAATGGAATATTTTCACGAAGTTCATTAACGGATACCTAAATTTTGTAAAGTTCAGTCGTATTTGCGCCTGGCTTTTATACGTTAAAACTTTAGCTACCAATTAGTACATAAATGTAATAAAATGTAGTACAAGTACGTACGTACGTATTCAAGTTAATGTTTGCAACTCTTCGTAACTGTAAGAACTGTTAAATAATTGAAATGCGACATGCGCACAGAGAGGAAAATAAAAAGTATGAGAATATTTAAAAAATAAGGATTGCTTACAAAATCATCGTCGAATTGAATTTGAAACGCGATATTATTTGCAAAGCGAATACGGTACGATTTCACATCACTAAATATAGTCTTGTATGATTATTTAATCGAATCAAATATCGCACACGTAATGATTTTGAGCTTTAAGATGGTTAATTATTAATTATCGACGGGAGCTTTAAGCTCCACTTCACAGTGAGATTTAGATTGGAACTTAATATGCGAACATTCACAATCTATCTACACGATAATATATTTAAAATAATTGAATCTGTGTCCGTCTGTTTGTATCTCGTACGTACATACATATACCAAATATTGCAGAAGTAATTCCTTGGATCCTGCTGATCTTTGGGAAACTTTTCTTTCGAGTTAAATAGGAAGTAGAATGTTTTTTATTCGACCGAATCCTATTAAATGTATCAAAATTATATTAGATGTAAACAGATCGTGTATTGCCAGTGTAGACAAACACATAGTATATGTATTATATATACAATATCTGGGAAAGGGTAGTTTTATTACAAAAAAATGAGAATATGTTTCAAACGTTTATAAAAACAGTACTGAAAGTTTATGTTCACCGTAGTGTTATATTATACCTATATTATGTTTCGTTCCCCAGAGTTAACTAGATATAACAAAATGTGATGATTATCTAAAAATAAATATCCAACGTGCTAAATCAACTTTTTACGAAGCAAAAAAAAAAAAAATGTTCTTGTTAAAAATGTACTCGAATGAAAAATATTCTCGAAAACATCACTCGACGGCATTGACGTTTTTAGCCTGGTGAAAAAATATGTATCTATGCAATTAAAAAGGTTTATTTTTAACGTTTAATATATTATAAGGTATAATATATAGGTATGAAATAAATTTTTTTAAAAAAATTTAATATATAATAAATCATCTAGTTTGTGTTATTTATTTCTTCTTTATACTTTGTATCAACACAATTTGACTAATTCTCTTATGTTTCAGGTAAAGTGTGAAATTCTGCGTTATATATATACATAGGTATGTACATATATGCAATTATATGCATTGCATATTATATGCAATGCCCAAAATGGCCAGGAAAAGTGCAAAATGTACCAAAATGATTAGTAGCACTGATAGTTCTGTCGGTTGTTTTGAAAAAAAATGTTTTTGAGTGAAACTTTGATATAGTTGCATGTGTAATTGCATTTATAGTGAAATTTTCCATTTACTTTGAACGTAAAGAATTTTTTTTAATATTTTGATTTATTTTAATTATTCTAAAACCATTTAACAGTTTTTATAACAAGTTTTGTAATTTGAGATTTTTGTGATTGAAATTGACACTGACTTCTTCAGTTGCGTCAGTGACCATTTTTTTTTTCATGAAATTTTTTCTTTCAAATTAATGTTTTGCGACAGTTTTTCTACAATTGATATAGAGCTATTGTAAGTATTTATAATTAAAACACAAGTTATTCATTAAGCCATGTAGCTACATTTTTAAAATTCACAACAAAAGCATCAAAATTTTCTTGAAATATTGCCCAATGAACAAACACACAGACAATATTCCAATTTGATATGGAATATAGATGTATTACAGATTCACAAAGGTAAAGTCTGATTATGACGATTATATATAAATACTATTTATGTACCTATGTACATATATTTAAAATAATTCTATTTATATTATGAATATATAACTTTATGGCACGTTCACGCTCAACGGTTTAAAAAAACAAACCCTTAATTACAAAAACAACTCACAAATTAACAATGGAAAAACTTTTCAAAATCGTAAGCGTAGTACAAAGTGAAAATGTAGCAGGTGGAAATTATTTCTGTCAATTTTTTGTATCGTGCAAGCATAGAGTTTCAAATAAGCTTAAAAAAAAAACCAGAAACATGTTTAATATATCATACACATACAGGTAATTGATAAATGTATTGTGCCACGTTTTCGCTATGTAGTATGTATGTACATACAAAGTGTTATTCTATCGCATAGTTTACATTCGTTTTTAAATAAATGAAACAGTCAATACCGCACAGGAATTAATATAAGTGATTTTTTTAAGTGATGAATATTTTGAAATATGTACATACTTACGTTTAGACTGTTAGCTTGTTAAATAAATTATCTGATCGATTTTAATACGAAAGCGCACAAATGTATCGATTTCATAACATCTGATATTCATTTCAGAAAATCTGATGACCCAGTTGAATGAAATGCACATAATATTATGAATCGTAACACAAAGGAATTTTGCGAATGTTTTCGTAATGTAAATAAAAAATGGGACAATAAAATAAGTTTTTTTGTATTTACAATTTAAAATTTCCATCATAACACATACATATCTGCACTTTAATTCTAAAGGTATGCGTCGTTTGATCTGTGGCCGATAAAGTGTTCTAAATTTTTTAAATTATTGCTTTTCAGTACCGAGCAATCAAACCAGAGCGACAAAGAAAAGGTTTCCATGGTGGAAAATAGTTTTTTTTCATCAGAAACCTAACAAAATTACCCTTATTATTATGCCCATGTCGATTTTACCCACATATTTGTATAGTTACGCGCTTGCGTGTCGTATCTGTTAATTTCAATAAAAATATCGATCAGCTCAATTATGTATGTACGCAAAGTAAAGTTCTACGACGAAACGTATGTACATAGATACAGGATGAGCAAACAAATGCGACAATTTACTCGGTCATTAATTTTTGACTATTAAAGGCTGACTAAATAAACACAAGCCGAAAAAATAACGAATAACAAACTATGTACTGTATAATTATACCAAATACGAAATAATACTAAAATAAAGTTTTCTATACATGTGTCTCAACATAGGATTCGATAATGATAAATATCTACCATTAGTTTGTAGTACTAGGGTGTTGCCCGAAAACAAATGTAATTTATAGTTAAACTTTTTGCGTAATATAAAATGCCTATTCATTTTAAATAACGCCTAAGTGTTTCAGGAAAAGAATGTAATACACGAATCTGACCAGTTGTCCCGAAGAACCAATTTGAACCAAAGCCTAGTAAATTTTGCACATCATTTTGGCCATTGTACATACAATGTGGGCGTTTCACCCTTTTCCCGATACATTTATATTTAATCAATGGTGGTGAGATAAATTATGAAATTAATTTTGATTCACTTATACCAGTGGTAGGGAACTGGCGGCTCCGGAGCCGCATGCGGCTATTTATATGAAAATTTGCGGCTCTCGCCGTGATCCAACTTTTACACAAAATCAAAATTAATTAATTTCCATAAGTCAATGGCTATAAAAAGCTTTTCAGATTAAACTTTGTAATACACTTCAGTAATAAACTGTCGAGGAAAATTACATTTCATTCATGATTTATGAGTAACATTTAATTCAATTTTGAATAAATAATATGTTACACAGCTTACACAAAATGGAAGCGAATCCTATTTTCACAACGTTGTGGCTATAAAACGCTTTAAGATTAAACTTTATAATACTTTTTAGTAATATACTGTCGAATTGAACGAGTATAAATTATTTCTAACAGCTATCCGTTTCATTGACGATTAATGTGTAACATTTAATTTAATTTTAAATATATAAGTTTTTTCCCTAATTTGGCTGTAAAAGTTTTTTTCTTGTATCAATTGTATCAACTCTAATTATGGATTATTATTTCATCATCGCTTACGAGTTTACATTTGCATATACATATATACGCCGAATTACCAGTGCTATGAAAATCTACATAGTTTGACCTAACGCTCATCTGAAACATTTTCATTTTGAAAAAATCGATGCAAATACAGTTAAGCACGCGCTCTGTGTATCTACCGAACGAATTGCGACAATGTGACAATTTGGACAGTGACTGTGACCAAACTGGGCAACGTGTACAGTGCCAACATTGCTAATTTCGATTATAAAATAACATTTGTATGGTTGTAGTCGTGTGTGTGTTGGTTGATGTAAAAAGTGTGGTGTACATAAATGTACGTATGTAGCCGAGAGAGCGCAACAGTTTTTCGTTATTGCACTGAAACTTTACGCGTACGTTTGAAATTTGACCGTTTTTTTTTAAATATTATTTAAATTCTGGACAATGTACACTGTGCTCTTGAGTTCAGTTGAATTTTGCAATAGTAATGTTGAATGAATGAGATGAGTATCGGGCAAAAGTTAAATTCGCGGCCGGCTTTGACGACGCCGAAACACTTACTGGCGCTCGTGCGCGTCAGTTGCGGTAGGAACGTTGCCAGTGCGCACACACCCTTAACTAGTACATATATGGTTACATATGTGTATGAGTATATATTGATGTGTGTGTCTGTGTGAATATTTTCAATTTTTATAGACAGTACGTTTGTGTTTGTGTGCTTGACGTTGAAAAGACCGACGGATGGAATGGGACGAGACTTGCCTCGCGTCCAATATATGAGTCGCCTAGTTCCAAATCCCGACAAGTCCACAATATATGTATAAAAAACGAGGAGAAAATATTTTCTCGTTCTTAGAATGTTGTCAAACGATGCCTTATACTTGAATTATTCCAAATACCGCCAAGTGCGCCGTAAAAAAATATTGAAAATCAGTGTTAGTTCCAAACACCGACAATTGCACTGTGATAAAAGCTGATAAAAGCCATATTTAGAAACAAACAACGATAAGTCCATGTTTCTAATCTCAATATTTTGTTATCGACAAAATTAAGTTTAAATGAGTTTTAAACGGCATCAAGCAAATAAGTCTCAAGTAACAAGCGAACAAGTGAGTTTTATGGATTTGGAACTAGGCGACTCATATGTAGTTGGATATTTTGAGAAACAATCGGCTGAAAGTTTTACCAGTGGTGTATTTGATTTTGTAAAGCGTTCGCCTCTTCTCTGTTTGACAAACATTTTGAGTGTATGGTGCAGCAACTGGGGAAAGATACCCCTCTAGTGCAGCGGTGAAAGTATTACAATCTCGATGGGAGAAAGAAGAGCAGGAGCAGAATATGATTTGGTAGATAGGATAAAATTATGTTTAATGCATTTGCACGCAAAACGTAGTCACTGTATTTAATATGACTGGTTGTAAAGTGGACGAATTAAACTGAACATTGAACATTGTTTTTAAATCCAACATTCAGCTGTGCTTAAAAAAGAAGGCACACGACCAACGCGCACTGCCAGTTATGACGTGTGGATGTTAAATTCAAGAATGTCACGCAAGATTCAGTACACACAGATGTATGCTCGGTATAACGAGAAGAGATCGTAAGAGGAATAAATGGGTAAGAAGTATGACCAAAGAAGGATGGATGGCAGATGGACGCGATAAATACTGGAATGGTATCCGAGAGGATGTGAAAGAAAGCAAGGTAGACCTAGTGGACGACGAGCTGATGAATCGAGAAGAATGTGTCGAGTCAACTAGATGCAGATTCCACAAGACAGACAAGAATGGAAGAGGATTAGATTAAGGTCGATAAAACCATGCAGATACCAAACCCCAGAACTTTGAAAGTGACCAATGCTCTTTATTACTGATCTGTCGCCTGGTTAGGCAATTTGTACAATGTCGTACTTAAGCTTCATATTAAGCGACAAACATTTTGAGCGTCTGTCGTAGTGACGGTAATAGTTCACCACTGTGTAACTGGGGAAGATACTCTACAGTGGTGAAACTATTATGTGGAGGGAAGAGATGTAAGAGTAGGTATTAAAAATAAAAAAAATGTTATTAAACAATGGAACGGAATTTAACTTTTGAGTTCTTGAGTATACATGTACCTATTGATGTACATATTATATATACGATATTATACAATAATGAACAACGTTATGCAATTATTATAATAATATTGAACCACCGCATGCAATTATTACAATATTGAACAACAACTATGCTACTGTCAGTTGACGATAATTGAATGTTTGTCACTGACATGTGAGTGAGTTAACGATAGCGTTAGCTATGGATTATGAGGCAGAAAAGTATTTTTCTCTATACAGGAAAGGTTCAAGTATCATAATGGAAAATTTTAATATTAATATGATTTTAAATTGAAACGACAAATAAACTGTTGTACGAGAAATTATCGATTTTCGTCAATTTATACACTCTTGTAAATACATATAAATGTATACGACGAGCACAAATGGAAAAGTTTTGAAAAGCGCGAAAGGCCGGAAAAGTGTGTGAGAAACTTAGATTTTTATATTTTTATATTTTTTTTCAGTGAGAAAAGTGTTTAGAACGAAACGAGAAAAAAAAGTCAATTGTACATTTTCGGCGCAAAAAAACTCTTTGAAACTTTTCCTTTTATCGAATCGAATGTTTAACGATCGCTCTCCGAAACACCAGATTCATTTTAAACCGTTGATTAAACGTATAACATGACGTTATACAGCCTCCTCAATGGCAACTGCGTATATTATGTAATATTATTTCTTATGTAACTTTTCAACGAGCTTTACAAACAGTGTTGAATGCGAACATTGTTTTTCAGCGGTTCAAATTTTATGCATTGGATCGGTGTCTTATCTATATACGTATGTATTACATGTAGTACTCTCGAGACGATTCTGCGGCGAATTACAGACCGGAAGTGGACGTGAAAGTTACTGACCAAAGTCGAAGTGAATTCGAAGGGTCATCCGTTGATCAAATTTTCCAATTGAAAACTATTTATAGACATTTCAAACGTCGGACAGTGTGAAAGCTCACATGTTAGGACATGTGAGCGATATTATTACCGTGAAATGTAATTATAGTGTTAGGATATTTCACGTTTGTGTTTCCTATGTATGTATGTATGTATGTATGTATGTACTTTAGGTACATAATTTCTCGAAAGAGTGCTACCTAACCAAAGGTGAAGTCATACTGAATAAGAAATGTAATAGTTAGGTTGATCTATGTATTATAGTTCTATTACGTTCTCCAGCTGTACGTAATATAAAATTGAATTCTTGACTTTTTTTCCCTTATAAATTCACACACTAAACTTTGCAGAAGTACTTTTTTTTCGCATAAAGTTTTGTTCCAATGATCCGTCTTATGATGGATACTAGTTTTACCATTTGAAACGAATCGACTATTGCCAGCTTAGAACAATACTATGTACACTAGTTGTAAGCCCGTTGAATATCAACGGAGCGTTCTCATCACCCGTACTGAAAAATAATATTAAATTTAAGTTTTTATATTTGTCGTATAGATGTCGCTTTATAATACAACAACGTAACAATTAAGCAAAGTTACGAGCCTATTCCATTATATATAAATAGTCAAGTTGAAGCCAGCCCGTTATTATCTGGTTTGGCTCGCCGCGTAAGCGCCCAGTGTTCCGAATCGGTGATATCCGGTTCGAATCCCACTCGCGCGCAGACCGTTCGTGTCTTTTAATCAAAAGTCTGTTGTCAGCAGACAGTTAGACGAATTTCGGCTATTATATACATATACACTAGTGTAAGCCCGTTGAATATCAACGCCCGCTGAATTTTAAATTACGTAAAGCGCTTTTTTAATAGAGATCCCCACTAATTGATCGCACGGTTGTAAGTGACAAAAAAAAATAATAGTTTGTATAGCGCCATCTATGGAGTCACGATCCCTTGTATCGGTAATGTTTAAAAAAAAAAGGACTAAATTGACCAAAGGCGATAGCGAATAGCATTAGTGCGAGTTCTCTCGAGCCTGGGGTCCTGGGTTCGATCCCCCACTCTTTCTGGTTTTTTAATAATTTTTCCTCAGCGAGCGTTATCAGCAGACAGACAGACGGATTTCGGCTATTATATATATAATATATAACTGGTGTAAGCCCGTTGAATATCGACGGAGCGGTTTCTCATCACCCGTAATGAAAAATAATATCAAATTTAATTGTTTTTATAGTTGTTGCAACAATGCGCCATCTAAGGCGCGTTATAATACAACAACGTAACAATTTAGCAAAGTCGCGAGCCTATTTTTTATTATATAAATAGTCACATTGAAGCCAGCCCATTATCATCTGGTTTGGCTCACCGCGTAAGCGCTCAGTGTTCCGAATCAGTAATACCGGGTTCAAATCCCACTCGCGCGACGTTCTGTTTTTTTTTTTTAATTATTTACTATGGCGAGCGTTATCAGCAGACAGACAGACACACATACATGTATATAATGTATGGTATAGGGTTGCTTATACTCCTATAGTATAGGCAAAGTGTGAAATCTATATCAAATCATTCATTTGAAATACATATAGCACTCAAGTTTGAGAAAGACTGGATAAAAAATTTCTTCAGATTGATGAGATAAAAAATGATTCGGACAGCAAAATTCGTTTTTCATACACTACCTAAAAACGTTCGGGTATTGTATAAGGAAAGTTTTACGTTTAAAAATAAATGACATTTGAAGCCGGGCAGCGCCCAGTAGGCACTCTAAGCTAATAATATTTATTACTTTACGAGATATTTATGTACAATTTTTTTGAAATGATATTAAATTGACTAATATAATTCATTAACTGAAAGATCACAAAGATGAAAGTCAAAAAAATTATTTTACAAATGTAAATGGACATTACTCATCTGAATTTTCTTAGAATTACAAAACGTCTCGAAAATTACTCAGACTCGTGCTATTTTCAATCCACTCAGACAAATGCTTTTCCAAAATGCAGAATAATTTTTTTTGACATGTCGAGGATCAGAGGGAGTTAAGTGAATATTAAACAAAAAAAAAAGTACAATAATATAATATTTCTACAGACTGCTAATAAAATTTGAAAAATTCGACCTTTTTAATTTTATACAAAGCCGATTAAATAATCGCCCTTTTTTTGTTCGCTTTCTACTCGTAGATACAATTTTTAAGAAAAACGAAAGGTTTTTTTCGTTTAACAATTAAGGCGATAGGTATGCCTATGTACATTTTCGTTGAAAAGAAAGGTTATATCATTGTTTTTATCTCGATTGAGTTGTGAGCAGAATTCACCACACATTATTTACATACATACATACATACATATGTACGTATAATGGGAAAATCTTATCGTGTTTCGTTTGTGATTTTTTGCAGCAGATCAGAAATACTGCAATGCGATATGTATTGCGGTAAATGTAGTTTACAATGTTTCCCAAGCTATTCTCATGATCAACGAAGCAATTTGGATTTGACTAAGGTTTTATATATCATTTACAGAACAATAAAAGCTATTTTATTTGATGTTGAAAGTTTCACTAGTGTTAGCCAACTTTTATGAATAAAAATATCTTTGTAAATACGTGTTTCTACCTACATATAAATTTCAATTGATAATGTAAATATGTATATCACTCTCCAATGGTGAAACGACTGCTTTCTGGAGAGGCAATGGATATAATGAAAGGACTAAGATTTGGTAAGTATCACGTCATCATCATCAACATCATCATCATCATCACGATAACGCACTCCTCGGTAAAGGCTGAAATTCAAATTTAATTGAAATAATAAGTGATGGGAGGCCTCCTATAATTTGAAAATATTAATCCTTAGTAGTTATGCGACTTTGCTTAATTGTTATGTAATCAATTACGTCAAATACGTCCGTTGATATTCAACGGGCTTACACTATTGCAGTGGTCGGGAACCTTTTTCGAGCTAAGAGCCGAATAAGAGAAAACCTTGCAAAATTGGTTATGTTTGGGAGCCGCAACATATTATCTTCAGATTATATGTGATAAAACGAAGAATGAAACTGGAATGGAGCGCTTTTGGAAGAATGAACATAGTTTTTAAGTCCAACATCTCGCTATGCTTAAAAAATAAGACATGCGACCAATGCGTACTGCCAGTTATGACGTATGGTTAAATTCAAGAATGTCACGCAAGATCCAGTGCAAACAGATGTACATATGCTTGGTATAACAAGAAGATATCGCAAGAGGAATATGTGGGTAAAAAGTATGAACAAAGTGGCAGATATAGCAGAATGATTGAAAGTGGCAATGGGCTGGATAAATAGTGAGAAAAATGGATGGCAGATCAACGCGAGAAATACTGGAATGGTATCTGAGAGGATGTGAAAGAAAGCAAGGCAGACCAAGTGGATGCAGATTGCTCAAGACAGACAGGAATGGAAGAGGATGATGATGATATTAAAAATTAAATTAAATGTTGCTCATTTATGAAATGGATAGCTGTAAGAAAAAAAATATTTTCATGATATTTCTTAATGTCTGACAGTTTATTACTAAAAAGTATCATAAAGTTTAATATGAAAAACGATTTAAAGCTTTTTATAGACGTGAAGTTGTGGAAATACATAGGATTAATTTTGATTTTGATGACAGCGAGAGCCGCAGGTCTTCATACAAAGAGCCGCATGCGGCTCCGGTGCCGCCGGTTTCCGACCGCTGCAGTAGTGTATTAGAAAGAGGATCGGCGTTATTAGATTCCGAGATACAAATGTATATATTTTTTAAAACCGGGTTCCGGGTAATTCTTAACTCACTCGTAAAGGGTGTCCAAGCATTTACGCAACAAGTAATTTTGATAGAAAATACAAGTTTTTACTGAAAAACTGAGTTTCACAACTCTTGAATTGAACAAAATAAAATTGTTGCTCTGAATAGTCGATGGTTTTTCTTTTTTATTCACAAATTATTCTTTGTCATGGAGTATTTTTGAATGAATCAAATCACTGGAATACGATACGGTACTTCATACGGCATACGGTTCAGGACAGTACGACGTTTCTTATTTAGGGATGAATCCCAATATGCTACTTCATACATAACCCTATACTATACACTGTATGAATCAATAAAAAAATTACAATTTTTAAGTAAAAACTTGTGTTTTCTATCAAAATTACTTCTTGCGTAAATGCTGGGACATCCTTTATATCGCCTTGCTACATACAGTTTACATCAATTTTAATGAAGTTTGAAAGTTGTATTCGAGCGCACTGATGAAACTTCCGGCAACAGCCAATTAAACTGCAAGAATGAACTTAGTTTTGCACTCTCGGCAGTCACGACACTTTTTATTTATTTTTTACACGATAAATTATTCTGAAATATTAATTAGCGCCGTCGTGGGAGTTTTTCGTGACGTCAACGAACCGGTTTGCATGATTAATTTGAACTAAGGTTTAGTTTTACCCTAGAGTATTCCTGCGGTCTCCTGCGTCGAGGGACCCCAAGGCGTATAACTCTAAATTATGAAATATACACACCGAGGTCCGTTCCCAAAGATGATGAAAGGAAGAGGACCACTTTGACGAGTGCCAGTCGCTTAATTCGTTTTAAAATCGCTCGAAATACAAAGGAGACCTGCCGCGGTGCAAAAGTTCGACTATACAATAAATGTATCTCTTATCACTTGCATTGGACAAAAATAATACTCGCTCAACATGAATATGCATGACTTGATCCTAAATGTACAAAACGTTGCATCGACTGGTCATTATTTAAATTAAAATATTGATACAACACTGGGATAGTTTACTCGCTACTATCTCGCTAGTTTACCAGCCGGCGCGTAGAGCTAGTAGCGAGTAGTTTACGCTAGTAAACGCTAGTGTCGCCACTCGCTGCCGCTAGTGGCGCTGTCGTCAACTTGTGACTTGTCAACGTGTCCATTGAAGTGTACTGTGTGTGTGTGTGTTGGGAGCTGAAAAATGAAACGCATAACCTCAAACTGTCACACGAGCCAGCTAGTGCGAGTAAATGTGCTAGTGCGAGTGATACCCCCTGTGTACATAGTATCCCCATTACATGTGTTTAGTGTACTCGCCAGTGGCGCCACTCTCTGCCGCTAGTGGCGCTGTCGTAGTGAGTAAA
The DNA here is from genome assembly GCA_022651745.1 of Parapsyche elsis. Classification (NCBI taxonomy): domain Eukaryota; kingdom Metazoa; phylum Arthropoda; class Insecta; order Trichoptera; family Hydropsychidae; genus Parapsyche; species Parapsyche elsis. The sequence goes on from JAGVSN010000058.1 coordinate 173,805, forward strand.
GTTCAAACGTTCGAACTTCACTCGCACGGTCAGAAAAAGCCAGATAGTTTACTATCTTCGCCTATTACACGAGCTAGCAGCGAGTAAACTATCCCTGTGTAATACCCGCTCAACGGTCGAAGCTAGTAAACTATCTGGTTTTTTCTGGTCGAGCGAGTGAAGTTCGAACGTTTGAACTTTACTCGCTACTATCCGACTAGTGGGGCGTCACTTCATTTTGACATTTTGAGGCTGAGCGGTTCATTTTAAACTCCCAACGTACACACATACATGTATGAAGGTTTAGTCAAAATTATATTATTAATTTACACATTTATTTTGAAAAATGTATAAAAAAAGGAAGTAAAACAAGTACTTGCAGACTGTGCACAAAGACAAGTTGACGACAGCGCCACTGGCGAGTATACTAAACACGTGTAATAGGATTACTAGCTACTCGCTACTAGCTCTACGTGTCGGCTAGTAAACTAGCGAAATAGTAAAACTCGCTTAAGTGTTTCTGATTTAATTTTTGTAATAGTTGCATGTGCAACGGAAATATTCTGCGTTTACTTTGAATATAAGGATTTTTTCAATCTATTGATTCTGTATATACATATGTATGTATGTATGTACACAATTGATTTTACAACAATGTTCTTACGTAGTATTGTAATTTGATATATAGCTTTCGCGACAGTATTTCTACAATTAATATAGAGTTTACAAGTGCTCATAATTTATTTTCATAAGAGTAATCCATTAAGCTGTGTAGTTAAATTTACCAAAAATTTTATAAAGACTACATATGTATGTATGATTTTCTGCTACGAATCGTGTAAATGTAAATTCGACCGAATAAATGAATAAACATAATCTCTATATTTAATTTATAATTTATTTTCCCATTCTTCTGTGAATAATCTTTATAATGCAACAAATTCAATTTAATACCGTGTGACCTATCAGGGTTTCCTTTCTTCGTTTCGCGCTTAAAAGCTCAATTTTTCCCTTAGCTCAATATTTATTCCACTTCCCGAAAATGTCGTTAAAGGTCACCGAATGACCCCAGATACGTACAGCACACAATAGTCAGATAAGACCCTTTGGAATATTTTATCTCTTTATATCTTACTTACTTTTATATCTTAACAAAAAAAAAAAAAATAATAATAATAATACCTACATCGTGTTCTTAAGTACCCATAAAAATGCAAATCGAATAAATTTCTACATCTACGAACATAAATAATTAAATTAAATTTAAATTTAACCCACATTTGAGATTAACATTCAGACGTTTCACATTGTATAAATGTACTATTCGCATAATATATATATGTGCATATGTTTGTCAAATGTCAAAGTCGTAGATATTTATTTAACCTGCAATCTTTTGTCCTTTAGGGCCTTTAAGGTCAACGATCTATGATTTGTCCTTAAGTTTCGGTTCACTTTGGATAAAAGAGCTGAATTTATAACATCCATAATCTTTGGAGTGCTTTTGGAAAAGAGTGAACATTGTTTTTTAATCCAACATTCGGCTATGCTTAAAAAATAACTGGCACACGACCAATGCGTACTGCCAGTTATGACGTGTGGATGTGAAACGTGTATGCTAAATTCGAAAATGCTTCGCAAGATTCAGTGCACACGGATGTATACTCGGTATAACGAGAAGAGACACATAACGAGAAGAATGGATGGCAGATTCAGTTCAGATGCGAGAAATACTAAAATGGTATCCGAGAGGATGTGAAAGAAAGCATGGTAGACCGAGTGGAAGATGGGCTGATGAATTGAGAAGAATGTGTCGAGTCAACTGGATGCAGATTGCTCAAGACAGATAGGAATGGGTGAGGATTGGATGGTGAACGGCTGATGAAAATGATGATGATGATGAAATATTTATATAATCTAAAGTAATACCGCTGCAGTGATGAAAATAAAACCATTTTAAATTTTTGTGGTGGTTTTTGACAAACGGATAAGTGTCGAAATTAGCACTTGAAAAAAAAAAGGAGAAAAAATTAATTTCATACAATTCCGTCTGTCTGTCTGTCAGTCTGCTGATAACGCTCGCCTCGGTAAAGGCTGAAATTCATATTCAATTGAAATGACGCGAACGTCGCGAGTGGGATTTTAACCCGTGACCACGAGGTTGGGTGCGCTAACGCGTTCACCCAATACCGGTGATGTAAGGCCTCCTATAATTTTAAAATATTAATCCTTAGTAGGTTCGCGACTTTGCTAAATTGTTGCGTAATCACTTACGTCCGTTGATTTACAACGGGCTTACACACTAGTGACTAGTTTAATAATATTTTTTGACAATAATTTCGAGTTTCATCTGCTTAACGTCACTACTCACCGCTGGCGGCGCAATAGGGCTCCACCCTCGCAACTAAATTCGCCGGAAAATAATGGAACTTTTCGCTCGAGATCAAATTTGAAATTTAATAATAATGACGAAATGTGTATTCGGCGAAAGCAATACGAGGTGGATTCAATTAAATTTTCGATACGTTTTTGTCCTTGCAAACACACACGAAAACAGGAAAAAATATTTCTAAATTTCCTCCTTGGAAAATTTTCCTTCGCATAAATTCATCTCCTTTCAATTTTCCGTACACGTTCACCGCTCCCGGAAAATTATAAAATTCTTAGCATTCCATGCACGGCAAACTAACTAGACACTGCAAGTTTTTGTTCGAAAAATAATCATTTTGTCACATTAATATATTCACCGGGGACACGTTTCGTCAAAGCGCATCTATAATATAGTGCATTAATTAAATTCACAGCATGTACAAATAATGCGTTTGTAAGATTGTACATATGTACATATGTATGTATAACCGTTTTCATTACAATGCTCTAATTTTTGTAATTTGAAAGATAACTGGTACTTAAATACACGACTTCTCCAGTTGCATCAGTGACGTTTTTTTTTCTCGAATTTCATGCCTCCAAAATAACTTATTATAAATTTTATTCATAAATTTAGTTATTGTACTAGAAATTATAACCAATTAGTTGTAGGTAGAGTAAGGAAAACAAAGACAGCTGATGATTTTTTTGACAGTGGTGTATTGATGTACATATAATGCCCTTCCGGAGTGCGTCAAGTCTTCTAAGACAATAGATGCATTCTTGAAAAGTGTTAGGAGACATATTTATTTATCTCTCACAGAGGTGAGAGATAGTAATTATGTATAAGTATAGTGTATAATGTGTAATTGATTTATGTAGTTGTTATAAATATGTAATAGATGTAAGACAAGTGAAGATAAATTTTAATTGACAACAAAAGTGACAATATTTTCGTTAAATGTTACGTGGAACTTTTCTTCTATATACATATGTATGTATGTACATACAACTAAAACAGTAATTTTGAATCAAATACGTCACAAAAGTGAAGCTCCACTTTCGCTTGCCTAAATCTATATTATGTATATGTATATATGTATGTATAATCGCCGAAATCCGTACGTCTGTCTGTTGATAACGCTCGCGGGGGTAAATAATTAAAAAAAACCAGAACGTCGCGCGAGTGGAATTTGAACCCGATATCACCAGTTCGAAACATTGATCGCTTACGCTATGATCCAACGCCGATAATGCGAGATCCCTTACATTTTGAACATATAAATCGTTAGTAAGTTTGCGACTTTGCTAAGCTGTTACTTTGTTGTATTATAAAGCGCCATCTATACAGCCGTTCTCATCCAGCAGTGGATGGTGAACGGCTGAAAATGATGACGCATGGATGTGGAACGTGGATGCTAAATTCAAGAATGTTACGCAAGATCCAGTGCACACAAAGAAGCATGGAACGATGCATGCTTACAATGGGTAAGAAGTATGACCAAAGTGGCAGATATAGCAGAACGTGTGAAAAAGTTGGATGGCAGACGCGAGTAATACTGGAACGGTATCCGAGAGGATGTGAAAGAAAGCGAGGTAGATCGAGTGGACGATGGACTGTTGAATTGAGAAGAATGGGTGGAGTTAGCCGTCCAGCAGTGGTTAGTGATCAAAGTGGCAGATATAGCAGAATGGATGGTAGATGGACGCGAGAAATACTGGAATGGTATCCCGAGAGGATGTGAAAGAAAGCAAGGTAGACCGAGCGGAAGATGGGCTGATGAATTGAGCAGAATGGTTGGAGTCAAGTGGATGCAGATTGCTCAAGACAGACAGGAATGGAATAGGATTGGAGAGGCCTTTATCCAGCAGTGGTCCGCGGACCACCGGTTGGCGACCGCTCGCCCAGTCGAAGTTAAATACCACTCGCTCATAAATTGGGGCTATTATATAATTAATTTTTAACCATACGAAACTTTTTGACTCGCCGATGAATAAATGATATCGATTATTGTATTAGTTTCGGGATGGGTTTGGCAATATTTTTGGACACGTCGGCGTATCTGTCGAAAGGTCAATATCGTTTTGCGAAACTATCGCCATTACTTTGACCCTTTATATGCTATAAGTATGTATGTATATGGAGAGGCTACGGGAAATTCGGTGACCGATTGGTTCCGCATTCGAACCGCGTTGCGGAATACCAAATAAAACTTGGCCGAGAAAGGGTTATGCGGTATACACGGATGCAAGTACAATATTGTATAATATATATATGTACATAAGTACTAGTGTAAGCCCGTTGAATATCAACGGAGCGCATGCAAAGTGCCAACTCAAGATCGTAAATGCATCGTAAACGTATACCCGAGCGAATAAAACAACATTCATGGCAATCGTATTATTAGTAACGAAGTTATAGTGTCAGAATGTATGCCCATCCAAACGTAACACCGCCGTTTCCGAACTGTTACCCCATACTGGTAAAATGACCAATAATCTATATATGTATGTATGTATATAAAAATCAATGTCCGTCTGTCTGTTTGTCTGTCTCTTATAGGCTCCTAAACCACTCAACCGATCGCGATGAAACTTTCAGGACTTATTGTGATCATGCCGGGGATGGTTCCTGTGAAAAATAATCGGGATAAAACGGGAACGGGCCTGCTCACGCGTCAGATAACGTACTAGGAACGGGAACGGGAACGGGATCTGGAACGGGAACGGTATCGGGCATTGCAACGCATGCCGGGTCAGCTAGTTCATTTGATAAAAATCAAAAAAACGACGATATGAACATTAGAATACCGTACTATTTAATTTTGCAAGGCACATCCTGTATTTGTTTGTGAATGAAATAAAATAAATGTGAAAATGCAGAGCAAGCTCGGTTTCGACAATCGTTCACTCGAAACCGTTTCATTAATAAATAATTAGACGCGCGAGCCGAGTGGTCCTTTTAAACCTGAATGGAAATTTGCTGGGTCTCTTGTTCGAAAGGTTCGAAGGGTCCTTAAAAATTTTATATGAATCCGAGTTGTGTTGATTTATCATTTTTTTTTTTTTTTTTACTCTTCCGATTCTTTGTTCTTTGATAAAAATAAATCAGATGCGGCCAACCTACAACATTGTCTATATACATATTATGTATACGTACACATATTTGAGAAATAACATCGGTATTGAAAAAACACGTTCTGCGGGGAAAATAAAAATTAAAAAAATGTCTTACAATACGCCGATCGTACCAACGTGAATCTATTCGCAGAAGTTGATATACATATTCAATACCGGCAAGATTTGCAAGCGTGTTTATTTTCTTTTTGTTGATGTTTGATGTTCAAGGGGGGGACATAAAACCGTGGGTAATTCGAAACTCGTCACATTTGTTAGAATTTGGACAAAAATCTACTCATCTCGTGTCTAGAGTTTCGCAACTCGTACTTTTGGGTACTTTGTCGTTTTCGATACGAACGGTTCGTGTTTGTTTTGTTTAATTCCGAACTTCAGATAAGAAAATCCCAGTATTGTTGGCGGATTTTGCTATCGAACGATTTTCCCCCGATTAAAGTTTGCGGTCCACTTATTGTTCGTTGAAAACCCCTTTATGTATGTACATACATACATACATATGTATGTACATATAATACACGGCAATGTCACCGACACAATACGTACACGTATACAGTATATAGTAGCGGGACAATTGCACATGTACGTCTGCACTTTTACAATACCACATTCGATGAATTGTTGCATGTTTTATAACCCTTTAAAAGCAATAAACGTTTGTTGAACGTGCGCGATATTAAATGCGCTTGTTTGGAAAATTCGAGATACGAATATCTAGCACATTTTATAGTATTCTTTAAACCTCTGTGTGAATAATTTCATCATTGCAAAGATTCTTTTTTTGAATAGAAAAACAGTCAAAAGTGTGGATTGTATGTACATATTTCGGGGGAAGGGTCCGCCATTTTGCTTTTTTCGCGGTTTGCTTAACCTTTGCGGATGTCGCGCGAATGTGTTATGGAGTACGTTGGCGTTAACGCGAAAATGGTCGAGCGACACACTCACACCTTGGCGCTCGGCACAGCTCGTCCAATATGAAGTGCCGGCATAATACTGCCGTCCCAAGCCCACTTAACGACAAAACAACAATATCGAGATAAATGGACTTGAAAGTTTTATTCTAAATTTGTATTTTTCTTCATATATTACTGATTTATTTAAACTTATTTTTGTATTGTGTTTCGATAATTCTAAGGAAAAATTAACAAAAAAAAAATGAATACTTTAGTAGTTACGTCACTTCATTATTCATTATTAATGTATACATATGACTATTCCAAACTTCAACCACTCTATTTGAAAATAATGAATCTCTAACAATCTTATTGGATTTTTCATTTCGGAGTCTAAGAGTATGATGAGGGTACTAATTGAACATAATGAGGTTGATCATTTCACATGAATAATGATTATTTATTTTTTGAATACTTCCAATTAAATCACCTCTTAATCTTTTCGTCTCCAATGTGGAGAGATTCAGTTTTTTCAATCATTCACGATAAGGGTAGTGACCGAAGTAAATATTGGATACGTTATTTTCGCTAAGTATTGGTGATACTATTTCTCTTTCTATTTAATAGCTTCAAAATAGTCACTTTTGGATGAAGATACATTAATTTTGATATAAAAAATCGCAAGAATACACTCCCATAACACCTAAAACGCTCATTTTCGTAATTTTTGTCAGTTACGTTAAGTGGGCTTAGGACGGTAAACTAGCGAGATCGTAGCGAGTGTAACTATCCCTGTGTAATACCCGCTTCAGGGTCGATTGTGCAATAACTGACCGACCGCGCGATTACTCATTCGTCAGTTTGCATACAAACTGGACGGTCAATCGAGCGGTAAAAATGATCACACACACATAACTACATACAAATAGAAAATATTCTAAACACTTTGGAAAAGTTTAAATAAGAATTGTAACCTAGGAATGTGCGATGCAATCTCGTCGAGGCTGTCGGAGGGGTGCAGGGGTGCACGCTCGAACAGACGACTTGGCCCCGATGTTAGAGAGTTGGAGGAGTATCGATGGGGAGGGTGAGCCATGGTAGGGGATGATATGAGGGCTGATAACCCTCCTCGGGATTGTGCTCTTTCACGACCTGATCTTCGTCCTCTGCTCCCTTGTCCTCCTCTCCTTTCCCCCTGTGCCCTTTGCAGATTATGTAGCCTGAAGAAGAACAGCGACATGATGGGTATAAGACCCTGATAGCGAGGAAGTCTCCTCGCAGTCCTCCTCCCTCCTCCTTGGATACAACTTGTCACTCACCCAAGACACAACACTACACTCACTATGTTGTTTTTTTTTTTTAATTGAACAACAAAACAAAACAAAAGCTTAGTTGTTGTAAGCGTGTCATGTAGGCCCTCACAAACCTGAGCGGTATCGCTGCGTCAAACTGACGCCCCTATCGTCGTCCCGTTTGCACTGTTATGCCGCCACTTCAACATCGCGCGAATGTTCGTGAAATGTTGGGCCTTAGCGTTGTGGTCAGCTTCCGCTTGCTCGCCCGTCCAGAGCGCTGCTATCGTACCGCCAGTGGCGCCATTCAACTAGCAAGCGGCAGCGAACGAAGTGTCATCGTAGCATCGGTGTTTTGTTTGCCATATCGCGGGTTCTTGGTGGAGAATTTCGATAAATAACACTGGAGGGGTCCGCGGTGTGGGGAAGGGTCCGCCATCTTGCTTTTTTCGCGGTTCGCTCAACTTTTGCGGATGTCGCGCGAATGTTTATAAAGTGCGTTGGCGTTAACGCGAATTAGCAGAAAGTGCCGGCATTATGCCGCCACTTTACATTCGGCGAGCGCTGACGAGCAATCGCTCGCGTCCATGTGTAGCAGGTCGCTCGCGCTTATTCGCGTTTAGGCCAACGCACCGAACGAATGCTCGCGGTTGGCGAACATTCGCGCGAATGTGAAGTGGCGGCATTATAATTAACGTTGATGGGAATCAACGACGATAGAGGACGTCAACCGCTCAGGTTTGCGAGGGCCTTAAATAATCGTCAAATCACTTAATGTGTGTGTGTGTGTGCGTGACAGCTGTCGAATTGGTCAGTATGAGAGTTTGTCCCCTCAGATTTGTAGAGGGTGTTTATTATTGGACACATATGAGTAAATTAACAGTGACAGTAGTTGTATAATACAAATAATAAAAAAATAATGAAAACAAAATAAGTGGAGCGTTAAAGGGCACCTTACATGGTCAATAATATTGATCCGGATGTTTGGAATGTCGAATCCGCATCAATTAAATCCACCAATGCGTCAAACCATCAATATTTTCACCGTACACGGTCAATATGTTGAGGTATTGTCAATTATATTGACTGTGTAAGGTGCCCATATGGGGGATCTTACACGGCCAATAATACTGTCATTACTCCATTAGTGACAGTGTCCGATATCAAAATACAGTAGACTCCCGTATAACGCGGTTAATACGCGTTGTATGAAATCGCGTTGTAGGAACTCGCGTTATACCTGCGGGGGGGGGTCTACTGTATCTGGATTCGCGTCATTCCATCAATATCGGGCTTACACGATCAATAATACTGTCATTACTTTCTAGTGATGACCGTATTATTGACCGTGTAAGGTCCGCTTATAAAATACCTAGGCCAGAGTACACCGCCAGCAACCATAAATTCCTAAAGATGGTGCTTAGAAAAAGGACAGTGCAGAGAGTAAACAATTTAGCTCGATCTTTTTCCTAAGCGCCCAATACATAATTATTTTCATATACATACATATTCACATTTCGTCGCTTTTGAGTATATAAAACTAAATAAAATTAAATATGACCCGGTTCTAAAAGTTTCAATGGGTAACATTTCGATTAATTTGGTCAAAGTCAATTCAAATCTATTTTATGTACTATTACACGAAAAAATGTTGATTCGTGTATAATTTTCGATAATTTTCATACAATGTACGACTAAATTTGGACGAAATTTGACATTTACGCTTTTAGAACCAAGGCGGAGATTTACAGTTCCATTTAATTTTATAATATATTATGTATTCTATTTACGATCTATAAATAAATAATCAAGTGTTCGTTGTATCGAAACAGCGGTACTTCTATTTATATCCAAAAGGTAGGCACAAGTCTGAAGGATGAACGTTATAAAAGGATTACTCATAAAAAGCATTCGACCATAGAATATATTATATAAATAATTACAAAACACATTTTGACTACATAAAAAAAAAAAAAATACAGCTCGGTAAATTTGATTATACGAAAACATGTCATACACAGAACAATCAAATATACTTATGTACAATTTACATGGACATTAAATAATCAGTGTTGTTTTCAAAAATGTATATCTCAGAAAATAATATAATAAGCTACCTACTGTGATAATAAAAACAGTCTAATATGATATGAGAATTTGTCCCAAATGGATGATTATTATTGCCAAAATTAGCGATTGGCTTTTGTTCAAAATTGTGGTACAAATGGAATCATCATTACGCCAAAATTGCCGACTCTAAAAAGTATTTAATTATGTAAAATATATTATAAACATTTGATAAGAATTGTAAATAGGTTTTTGAGCTTTTTCTCCTATTATGCTTTAAACACTAACATTAAAATAAAATAATCCTTATAAATACTAACAAAATGAACAATGTGTAAAATAGATAATGGTCACTAGACCAGTAGCTATTAAAATAGATTTAAGATGTATTGTGAACATAGTATAAGAACAATAAAAAGCTTTTTTAAATAAAATAAATACGCCAAAAAAACGTTCATCAAAGCCGTTCATCGTCCACTGCTGGATGAAGGCCTCTCCAATCCTCATCCATTCCTGTCTGTCTTGAGCAATCTACATCAGCCTACCTTGCTTTGTTTCACATCCTCTCGGATACGTTTTCACACGTTCTGCCCATGTATTCCTCTTACGATCTCTTCTTGTTATAACGAGCATATATTTTTCCATGCATGTGGATTGGATCTTGAATTTAGCACATTCATACGTCATAACTATCAGTACGCATTGGTCGTATGCCTTATTTTTTAAGCAAAGCGGAATGTTGCATTTAAAAACTATGTTCATTCTTCCAAAAGCACTTCGTTTTTCATTTATTCTTCTACATAGATGATTGTTATTATTTAATACTAAAATACAATGAACTTTCATTTTTGAATCAACCAGTTCAGTACTCGAATTCAGCGGGAGCGGCAGGGAGCGGTCGTTCCCTTTCGTGAAATTTGAAAACGTAGCGTACCCTTTCGTGAAATCTGTAAATTTAGCGCTCCCTTTCGTAAAAAACCAAAATTTCTGTGCTCTTTCAATAATTATTACCGAAAAATGTTAGAAGGTGAATTTTTTTTACATTTATGACTCCTAAATCACAACCTTTGACTGGAATTCCGACAAAAGCATCTTATCTGTAGCCAAAAGCCATTTAAAATATTATTATGTTTTGAAAGAGCTGGATGCACGTGTGTTACTTGAAGATAACATTTAGAATTCGAGGGTTTTTAGATTCTATTTATTTTGGTCGGTTATGCGCAAAAAGTTTTATTGCTTTATGGTCGGCACTGTCTGTCACAACTGCGACGGGCCTCTCTCGATATTGTACGATATCTTTCTTTGAATTGTCGGCTTTCTTATTTTAACAAAATTTCTAAAGCAGCTGTACCGCTACCATTATACTAATTAATAAAATTTCTGACGCCCATATAAAAATCGTTGGATATAATAAAATCGGCCAATAATAATGAAATCGATAAATTTGTACAAAACAGAATGCTCATATTTTAACGACTTTTTCAGAACAGTGTATAGAATGTAAAAAATCAGAGACCATTTTCAGATGTACCTGTTGAAGTTGACTTACAGACATTAAACGGTATTAATCTCGATAAGATTTTGCATTTCGATGAATATATATATACATATACATAGTTAAAAAAAAAGGTCGTTTGATATTTTTTGAAAATTATCGAGGGCTCCCATTCGTGAAAATTTCCATTTCTAGCACTGAACCAGTTGAATGACTGAACTCATTGTAAATATAAAATTAGCCATCCAGGTCTCGAACGAGTTGTTTTGTCAACATTTGTTTCGAAGATGTAAGCTTTTGAAAGTCATATATTTTTTATTGAAACTTCACAATGAATAACATTTGATGTAGACGCGAATGTGCCAGACGTGTGCAATATCATAAAATGAAAATTTTGCGCACAGTTCGGCGTGACAATGCGTTCGATTCGATAGTCGAGAGCATTATTGCGAATACATTATTGCAGACGTTTATTGTTCGAAACGAGTGATAGGATCGTGCAGTTCAGATAAATTAATATAATGCACGAGTCTCCCCTCGCATTTTCCATGTAAAATATATGCAGACAGTTTCGCGTAGCGGTTAATTCTGCTACGTGTCGCGAAAATAGATTATTGTGATTCGAGCTGGAATGTGCGATAATCCCCTCTACGTACGAATTGTTTGATTTCAATTTAATTAGAAACGAATTGTACTTCGTATGCAACAAGTATTTCAACGTTAGCTACGTATACGGTTAAAATATTACGCAAGAGTTAACAATATTTAGTTAGTATATAATGCAATAGTTCGTCCACATTTTATGTATTGCGGCTCTTTCTTAAATTTAGTAAATAAGTCAATTAAAGATAGAATGCAAAAATTGCAAAATAGAGCTATGCGAAGTATTTTGAATGTGAATAGATTAACTAGTGTAAGAAATATGTTGAAAGAATTGAATTGGATGAATGTAAGTGAAACGTTAAAAGTGTGCATGTTAGTATATATTTTTAAGTTAGATAAGAGTCTGTTACGGAAGTATTTTGATAACTATTTAATAGTTACAAAACTAGGGGTAAGAATAAGTTAATAGTTAAGAATTTAAAATTAAGTAGATCTAGGAGAAGTTACTTGTACAGGGGTGTGGTTGAATATAATGGACTGCCAGATGGTCTGAGACAAATAAACCAAGTGGACAAATTCCTGGCAGCCTTAAAACGGCACCTCTGTACAGGTACTAATAGATAGATAAGTTTATTTTATAATTTTAGCTTTAAGATACTTTTTGTGTGTAATTAGCTTTTTAAGCTACTCTAAATAAATAAATAAATATCGTCATTGAGAATGAAATGATATTTTTATGAACCGTTTGATTTATTTGTATTATTTCAAGTGAGTTTTGTATTTAACTGTTTTTATTAATGTCTTAAGTTTTTTGTAATTTAAATTATTGCTAAAATGCACGACTTTTTCAGTTGCGTCTTTCAAAATTAATTTTTCATGACAGTCTAAAAAAACGCGACTTCAAATCATCCACAGCTCAAATTTTTACGTTTAGACAAAAAAAAAAAAATACCGAAATTTAGAACCAATCTTTATAAATGGATTAAAATAAATAAAAAAAAAAAAAACTAGCCAATCTAAGACATAATAATGCGGAAAAAAAATATTGTTGACGTTCAAAATTAAAATTGACGTTAAGTATTTTAAAACTTTTAAATATAACAATTAATAGCTTCCAATACTCATTTTTAACACCAAAGTACCAAATTTTGAGTTACACACAGCAAAGCATAAAAAAAATGTAAAAATTGTCTATTGTTTAAAACGCTCATATCTCATAAACGAGAGCTAACCAATAAATTGCATTATCATATTCGGATTTAGTGGATCAGAATTAGTGATAATTTTTCAGTCTCCCGTAACTCAAAAATGTGATTTTTTGTTGCTTAGTGTAAATAAGTTACTAAAAAGTGTTATTAAAAGTTTAATCTGAAAAACGATCTTAAAGCATTTTATAGCCACGACGTTGTGGAAATGGGATTCGTTTTGATTTTGTGTAAATTAAGTGTCAAACATTTTGTATTTCACGCAAAATTTTGGATGACAGCGATAGCCGGAGGTTTTCATATAAAGAGCCGCATGCGGCTCCGGAGCCGTCAGTTATCGACAACTGGTCTAAATAAATATAAATATTATATACGTGGCTTGGTTCTATAAGGTGAAATTTTGGCTATATACCGTTCAAATTGAAATGATATAATTTTTCATCAATGAAAACATGAAAGAATAAAGTTAAATTAATTTATTATCGTTTTAACATTCATTAATTAAAGGTTAAATTTTGCCTCTTTCAGGTATAATATTAAGCATTTCCTTCCTTAAAAATTGTCCTATTACGTTTAATTACACTGGGAGAGGTTCGTTTGAAAAATTTAGCAAACGAACGGAAACAGAGTCGCTCGCTTAAAAATGCACAGGACAACTCGCAAAGTGTGTCTCGGAATTATTCATCGTTCTCTAGTGCTTTTCTGCAGATACTTTTCACCAAAAGATCAATCGAAGCTTTTCATCGGACGAGAACCTCAAACGTTACACGATTCCCACAACATACAGTACATGTATTTAGCCTATGAATTTTCAAAGCGAAAAGACTTTTCGCATGAAATTTATGAGGCTTTTTAGTGCTCAATATTCCAGAGTGTAATCTAATTTTTTAAAAGCACTTTCATGGCAGGTTCACTCGAACGTTCAACTAAAGCAGTGGTCGGCAACCTTTTCGAACCCCGCAGCAAAAATCAGCGAAAAATCCAAAAAATGGCAAATTTTCGAAGCCGCCACATATATTATTTAATTAAAAAAAAATATATATACACATAAATCTTTTTTTGTGCGGCATAATGCGTTCCGCGGAAAATCGCACAAAAAAGCTATGACTTACATAGAAAAAGTGAAGATGCGTTCCATGGATTTTAAAAACCGCATAACTTTGAAACAGCTATATAAAATATACCAAAAAAAGTTAATAAATAATCAGGAAAACAAAAAGGCATAAAAAAAAGTAGCAATTATCCTTTGATCCAATGGCTGAATGATGCTTGTTGTATTTGGTGGAAGAAACAATACCTTGACATTGTTATGTTCTAAATGCAGGTGATCTGGTGCATTGTCGAGGATTAAAAGAACTTTAAAATCAAGAGCTTTCTGCTTCATATACATATATTTGTGTATATTGAAAAAAAAAATTATTTTTGACTTTAAAAATTCGCTTGATAATTAATTACAAGTATTTCAAAGCAATGAAAAATCATAATCAATAGGAAAAATATTTGACTATTGATTTCAATACTCACTTTGAGCACAGCGATACTATATTTTGAGTTATGGACCGCAAAAGCCAAAAAAATGGATATTTTTTACATTTTTTAAATCGTATGGTAAAAAATTAAATGACGAAAGATTTAATGCACAAATACGTTCCGAATTTATGTAAATTGTCCGAAAATGTACCAGTTAAAAAGTCGAAAGACACTTTTATTATACATAATATAATTTTGCTCATAAAAAACAGTAACATAGCTTCACGATTTTATGACTCTAGTTTTATATAGTAAACGTTATTCCACTTGAACAAGCATTTGAACGAAATCTTGTCACTGTTGTGAATACAAATTTAACTACTGGGTAATTCTTATTGTAATGTACACTTCTATAATATAGTAGCGATACTGTAAAAAGATTGCTACCACATTAAATCACAAAAATGTCATTCAAATTACAAAAACCCAGGACACTTACGACATCAAGCATTATTTTTGATATTTTTGACATTTGGAAAGTATTCGCGTTTCCTCGAAAGGTGGGAATTTTCAACGTACCTACACGCATGTATGTACGTATACATCCATTTGAATAACAAAAGCTTTATTGTATTGCGAATTTCGAGAATTCTGATGAATCATTCATTCATCGGCCGTGGAAATATCCGCGACGGATCGTTAAGGGGATTCGCCGGTCGGTTTGAACGCCATTCATCCCAGAGTGTTTGAGAGCCGTTGCTCTTCGGATCGAGTGCTTTTCGGGAAAGGCTTGTTAAAATAATATTATACATATATATGTACATATGTATGTACATACATATATAGAGTGTGTATGTATCGCGAAGAACACTGAGAAACGCCATCGAGAGTTGGCTCTTGTCGTTCGCAACAATGTCTCTGTCGTGATTTTTTTTCATTTTCATTTCAGTCTATACGGGGGGTGTAAAAAATTTTGAAAAGGTCAAAAAATACGACTACAATATAGGTATATACAAAACGTGTACAGAAAATACACGTTTTTGACGTTGAAAATGTGATGTAAACGATGTTCTTATAACTAAGGGGTCGATTGCTTCGTGCTTTTGATACATATTTGTCTGTAAGATTATTATACATACGTACATACTTCACGTGAAATATATGTACATACATAATTGAGTCGCCCAGTGCCAAATCCCGATAAGTCCATAAAACACACTTGTTCGCAAACACGGTTTTTCTGCTACATACTTATTTGCTTGATGGCGTTTAAACTCATTTAAACTTAATTTTGTTGATATTAAACAAAATATTGAGATTAGAAACATGGACTTATCGTTGTTTGTTTCTAAATATGGCTTTTATCATAGTGCAATTGTCAGTTTTTGGAACTAACACTGATTTTCAATATTTTTTTACGGCGCACTTGGCGGTATTTGGAATAATTCAAGTATAATAAGGCATCGTTTGAAAACATTCTTAGAATCAGAAAATATTTTATCCTCTTTTTTTTTTTATATATTGTGGACTTATCGGGATTTGGAACTAGGCGACTCATTATTGCCCGTATCAACTATACAAGGTACAATATTAATAATAACACTGAGATTAGTCAATCTTTACTAAGTTTTTGATATGCTCTCGTTTATGAGATAATCGTGATTTAAAAAAAAAATGTAAAAAATATCCATTTTTTTTGGATTTTGCAGTATATAACTCAAAATGTATAGGTAGTGAGTATTGAAATCAATAGTCAGATATTTTTCCTATTGATTGTGATTTTTTATTACTTTAAAATACTTATAATTAATTATCTAGCGAATTTTTAAAGTCAAAAAAATATATATTTTTTAAACATATTCCTGTGCTATTTGGCAAGTGTTTTATTTTATTATATTTATAAGGATCGGTTTTCTATGTATTTCAATATTTTTTATTGTATCTTAACGTACTAATTCCAGCGGCATATGATTTTAAGCTACGTTATGAGATGTCACCGACGGCATTTTAAATAAAAACAATACTCCGCGATGATAAATTAAAATAGCATTTTTAATGAAAAAAATCCGCCTCTTATTTTAACTTCCAGATAACTTTTGTGGTCGGAAAACCTTTAACCAATTATGAGAAAATGGAAAAAGTTCACTATTGTATTTCAATTTCGAGTTACGTTGAGTTTTTTTAGATTCAACTTGTGCGTCATTAATAACACGTGCATTACACTGCCACAACAATTCAACGAAAACGTACAAGTAAAACATTCAATTAACACTTTATTAAAAGAAAAACATTTAATGAATACTTTATTGAGAGGTCTACGTAAATACAACGGTGATCAGTCGATTTATTTATATTGCAACGTGAAACCATTCCACTATAGGAAAAATCTATACAATATTTAAACGTTGAGCTTTCGTTCGAAACCATATGAAAATCAACACTATAGCAATATTTTAATGAAACAATACTCCACGATAATATATTAAATTTGAATGAAAAAGACTGAAAGAACGTGAAAAAATCACATGCCAGAGTTGTAACTCTGATTTTTCGGTACAATATATTTTGACATTGGTCCTTTTAGATCCAGCCACATACTATTTTCAATACAAAATAAGTTCTTCACGTGGCTGTCAAGTATTTCTGTTTAAATTAATCAATATTAAATAATTCAAAACGTCTTTAAGCACATTCAAGTATTTGATTGTTTTATCAATCCGATCTAAAAGCGTGATTCAACGTTCAATACTGGTAAAATTTTCCGATCCGGTAACTTTACGATCGCCAAAATGTGAAACCGAGCTATGTACAAACCAGCCTACGAACAATAGCTTGCGTAATTTTAGGACAAAGCGTAATATACATAGCCGAGCAAACAACTTCAACTCTCATACAATGCAAAACACGCTAATAAATTCATAAATCAACCTCGCAATAATTATAGAATACAATATGTAACTTTGTTATTGTACAATGGTAATGACAATACAATTTTGTCAAGTCTTACAATATTATTAAATCCAGAAAATGCTAAAATTCATCAATTTTATACCTACGTATGTATATATAGATACATACAATGTACAGTGTGGTCATTAAAATACACAGTACATCGTGGTCATTAAAAAATCGGTGTTGTTTTAAAAAATACGTATCATCGAAACCAATAACGCTATAGAGTGATGAAAGTAAAAACATTTTAAAGTTTATTTTATCTTTTTTCTAATAATATTGCGGTGTCAGATTATTTATTAATTGCTAGAATAAGCATTTGAAAGTAAGAATACAGAATAAATGCAGATTTTTTTTGACAGTATGAGTTTTAGTTATCAGCAGACCGACAGAATTATATAATGTATTATATATGTATGTACATACTAGTGTAAGCCCGTTGAATATCAACGTATGTTTATGTGGTATGTGTATTTAATTGTATGTGTATAGATGGCGCGTTACAATACAACACGTAACAATTTAGCAAAGTCGCGAGGGCTCGCGAATTAATATTGGCGAATTAAGATATTATATATTAAGATATTATATAGTCAAATTGAAGCAGACCCGTTATTATTTAGTTTGGATCACAGCGTAAGCGCTCAATGTTTCGAACCAGTGATACTGAGTTCAAATCGCAATTGCGCGACGTTCTAGTTTTTTTCTTTTAAATTATTTACCGAGGCGAGCGTTATCAGCAGACAGACAGACATACGGATTTCGGCTATTATATATATGTATGTATAATATATAATAGGCGTTGATGTTCAACGGGCTTACACTAGTGTATATACATACATACGTATAATAGCCCTATTCCATCTGTCTGTATATGGCTTTGTGTGTGTGTGTCTGTCTGCTGATAAAGCTCACCGATATAAATAATAAAAAACCAGAACGTCGCGCGAGTGGGATTCGAACCCGAGATCACCGGGTCGGGACAGTGAACGCTCACGCTGTGATCCAAACTAGATGCTAAAATTTGACAATATAAAATATTAATAGGCTCGCGCGACTTTGCTAAATTGTTACGTTGTTGTATTGTTATAAAGCGCCATCTATGCAACAACTACAAAAACTATTAAATTTAATATTATTTTTCAGTACGGGTGATGAGAACGCTCCGTTGATATTCAACGGGCTTACACTATAGTACATATATGTACTATAATACGTGTGTGAAACAACTTGTGTAATAATGTAATAGAAAATGCTTGAACCGCAGTTGATTTGTTTGCAAACCAACTGCTTCCGAACTCACGGTCGAGACGAGTCGCACTGTTTGAGAAGCGCTGGTTAATATCCGGGACACTTGTTCGCGCAAACTTTAACATGGTGTCACTCACACCTCGGTATATTAATTCGCACACTAGAAACTTCTCGCCATTGAACCATTTGACATTTATTTATTTACTACAGCGTAAGCCCGTTGAATATATCAACGGAGTGATTTCTCATCACTCGTACCGTACCCGAGTTTTTGTGTATACAATAGATTTTATAGTTGTTGTATGTATATAGATGGCGCTAATAACAATTTAGCAAAGTGGCGAACACTTGCGAGCGTTATCAGCAGACAGACAGACATACGGAATAGGGCTAAAACATATATATATATATATATACAGTGGAACCCCTTTATATCGTTCTCGCATGCATTGTTTTTTTCGCATACATCGCTATTTTTTCATAGTCCCATAAGAACAGTATTAAATAATCTCGCTTGCATCGTTCTCCTATATATCGTTATTCTGTATCAATCGTTTAAATATTACGGTCCCTTCACAAATTTTACCATGGTGGGAAAACCCAGTCTTGACCAAAAGTCGGAAGCACCCATTTTTTTTCTCGAAATTTCTAAACAATTACACTGTAGATTGCAATCTACACCAAAGTGGTGGAAGCAGGTATGTAGTTGTGCCCGACTTTCCAAAAAAAAAAACGGTACAAGTACCTTTTTTTTTGTTTACTCTACTGTTTCCGAATTTGTATCTGATGTTTTAAGAACATTAAAACACATAATGTAAAATACCACGCCAACAAGAAGGCATAGATGATCACAAACATTTTTATGGTTTTCTCGAAGACAATCGAGTCATTATGTAATGCAGCCAATGACACCAGCGAATAAGAAGACGATGAAGATAATGAATCTTTTCCGACATTCGCAGAGGCATTGATAGCATTCGATAAAGTGAAATCATTTTTGTATTCATCTGTTGTGAAAAAAGTGAGCGAATTTGAGAGATTTGCTTGAATTAATAAAGAGGCAACTCACTATGAAAGACTTCTTTGTAAAAAAAAGAATGTTCTGGTGATTATTATGTACATACGTGTAATTATACTGTTCGACAAATTACGACTTTTAAAATGTTTCCGAGACGAGATATGACTTTTATTATAGATATTTGCCCAGTGAACACGAATCTGGCAATAAAAAATGTTGATTGGCTCGAGATTCGGAGATATATGTGTTTTTTAAATCACGCGATTTTTCTATTTCTTGGTGTTGTTCGTTCGATGTCTCAAAATCGGTCAATTTTTTGTTCAAAATGAATATTGAAATCTATAGTCAGTGGGAACAAATCCCAAGTGAAAATACATACTTTTGACTTTTGATTTGAACTGGACGACTACTTAGAAAGATCTGAAAGCTGAAAAGTACTACAAATGAAAGATAAAATACCCGACTATAGATTTCAATATTCATTTTGAACAAAAAATTGACCGATTTTGAGACATCGAACGAACAACACCAAGAAATAGAAAAATCGCGTGATTTAAAAAACACATGTATATCACCGAATCTCGAGCCAATCAACATTTTTTATTACCAGATTCGTGTTCACTGGGCATAGATCTATAAAAAAAAGTCATATCTCGTCTCGGAAACATTTTAAAAGTCGAACAGTGTTATTGATTATTTATGATGATTTTATTAATTTTACAAAACACGTTTTTTTTATGGGTTTGATACATTATCGTATAAGTCGTTTTTCTGCATACATATATTTTTTTTTGGGTCCCTTGAAAAACGATGCATAAGGGTTCCACTGTAATGTTGTTTATATATTATTATTTATTTTGTCTGATCGACAAAAATATATACATACACGCACTTTACTCTTTACCACGTTCCTTCTTTTACGCGAATTTTCCCCTCGCTTTACACCTATTCCTCTACGTTGCCGATGAAAAGCCTAATGAAAATCGGAACCGTTTGCCGTGTTTTCAAGGGAAAACAAAATTTTCGCACCGATGGACAATCTAATCTTTGCGTTGACGAAAAGCCTGTCTGTTTTTTTTTTTCCCCCCCCGAGAATCAAATCCACATGCAAATTTATGTATGTATGTATGTATATATGTAGCTGTATCTATGGAAATTCTACATACATATGCATGTACATGAAAGGTTTGGTTTATCCGATTTCGCACTATCGACAAATTGGCTTTGAAGCTTAATCTGATACCGTACAATTTTCTATAAATGTCAAGAGGCAAAGTGTAATATTCCGCACGGTGTATAAAATATGCATCGTTGCACCGTCGACGAATTCATTATCCTCAAAGACAGATTGGAAATAGTGGGCAAAGTGATCTGCAATATCCGTTATAAGCTTTATCGTCAGTGATGTACACATCACTGTCAACTGAGCACTAAGTTACCTCCTCGGTAACTAACGATGCTCCAGAACTTTCCTGGATCGCGAACAACACTAGCTTCCCGCAAGATGAAACTCATCAAGGGTGGCTGAATCGCACAAAGTTTGTGGAATGTATGTACATACATATGTATGTATGTATGTATGCGTCCTTTTAAGTAGAAGAATAATGTATTTCGTGAACGACTTTGAATATATTCTATCGTCGGTAAGAACACGCTTATTAAAAAAAAAAAAAAAACAACAATTAAACACATAATAAATGATGGCGTAAAACTGTTCAACCGCCGCATTGACATGGACCAGTCAAAATCATTTAGATAACTAATCAATCAAAACTATACGTTACCTAGCTTTATTACCCGGCTTTGCCCGGGGTGTAATTAATATAATGTAATGTAGTGTTTGTTTAGTGTTTGCCAAAAAAGGGGCCGCCGGGGCAGGAGGAGGGTCTGGTCCCCTTACCACCCCCCAGATCTCCCTCAAGCCACGGCGGCCCCTTTTTGGGGCTCTGTAAAGGCAATGCCGGCCCCTTACCAACCCCGAAACCCTCCCTCAAGCCCCGGCGGCCCCTTTATGGACTCCCCGAAAAGCAATGCCGGCCCATTACCACCCCCCAGACCCGCCTTCTGTCCCGGCGGCCCCTTTTTTGGGCTCCCTAAAAGCTATGCCGGCCCCTTACCAACCCCCAAACCCTCCTTCTTACTCCGGCGGCCCCATTTTTGAACTCCCGAAAAGCAATGACAGCCCCTTACCACCCCCAGACCCCCCCATCCCGGCGATCCTTTTTCGGACCCAGAAAAGCAATCCCGGCGATCCTTTCAAGCCCCGGCGGCCCCGGACTCCCGAAAAGCAATGCCGGCCCCTTACCAACCCCCAAACCCCTCCTATCCCGGCGACCCTTTTGTGGACTCCGGAAAAGCAATGCCGGCCCCTTACCAACCCCGAAACCCTCCTTCTTACCCCGGCGGCCCCTTTATGGACTCCCGAAAAGCAATGCCGGCCCATTACCACCCCCCAGACCCCCCTCCTGCCCCGGCGGCCCCTTTTTTGGGCTCCCGAAATAATTTACTAAAGAAACACTATATTACATTATATATATTAATTACACCCCGGGCAAAGCTAGTAAAATATAAGCAATAAATACGCAGTTGGTTTCAATCTGTTTTCACTGACAATACTATGTGTGTAAATGGGTCATTGAAGCAATTGAAACGAAAATTTGTATGGCAGGTCCTCAAAAGAAAAAGGTCTCATCACACACAAGTGGCCAATTTGAAACCACATGATCATTAGAAGTAATTTTGTAAAGTCTGGTTCCGATCAATTAAGCTGTATGGTAAATAATACCTACATACGTATATAAAAACAGACAATTGGGAGTAATCGAACTCCCTCCTGCCCTGGCGGCCCCTTTTTTGGGCTCCCGAAATAATTTACTACACAAACACTACATTACATTATATTAATTACACCCCGGGCAAAGCCGGGTATTAAAGAGGGATGCGGGGATGTGGAGGGGTGGGGTTAGGGGGGGGGGGACGTACGTACTTAAATCTGCCGAAAACATCAACTATCGTGTGTACTTCGTCGTTTCTATTAATCGCACCCGAGCAACGCCTGGTAATTGACGAATGACCCATACGTACATACAAACTTAAGTGTTTTATATATTAGATATACATATATAGCGATAATATATTTCAAGTGAAAATATATTTTCACTGGCGTATTTTCGGTGAAATCATATCCTAGCACATTTTCACCAGTAGATTTATACGCATTTCTAGTAGTGAAAATATATTTTAACAGATATGTATGTACATACTCACTGGTGAAATTATATTCGTAATTGAAATTAAATTTGACAGTTGTGAAATGACCAATCGAATCATATAATCTGCTGTAATGTTCAATCCCAACTATTTTGTCGCATCTTTTTATTATCGTGGCCGTGTTCAATTATAGTTTACAATGTCGATTCTATAACAATTATATGTGTACATATATAACAGTCGAAATCCCTCTGTCTGACTGTCTGCTGATAACGCTCGCATCGGTAAATAATTAAAAAAAACCATAACGAGTGGGATTTGAACCCGATCTACAACTACAAAGTAGGGATCGAATCGACGAGCTGACGAAAACAACAGATGCAAAATAACGTCAAGCGAATGTGAATATTTTATAAATGTGCGTACATGTAAAAAAAAAAAACCGACAAAATTTGTTTCACATTGAAAATACAGAGCGAGTTGTGTTCTAAAGAGGATTTTGTAAAATAAGACGAAGCGTCTGAAGTGCGCCTGATTGGGCAATGTCCTCTCAAATTACATTGTTTACGAGTTGAAAAGCTGACGTAAATATGTTTATATATATTGGATTGAAATGGAAGAAACGACAGATGTATCTCAGTACGAATAATTATGTATTTCACATTACAGACGTGTGTGTACACGGTACAATAATCTTCATCGACATATGTATGTATGTAAGATCAACCGTTAATTTTCAGTATTTTGCAGACGGGCTCAAAATAACGATACCCGCTATAGAAAATGGGTATTTTTTAATTTAATTTAATCAAGGAGAGGATTCTAAACACACATACATATGTACATACATGTATATTTAATTGTTGTTATTATAATATTTTGAGTTTGTAGTTTGAACGATGTTTTCGATTGAAGTTTGTACTGAAATATATGATTTTTGTTTTCATACATGTTTTGCCATCAAAACAACCTTTCATGGAAAGTCTTTCTACAATAAATATAAAGCTAGGCTTTTTTTATTATTATAATAAAAAAGTAATCCACAAAGCTGTGTAGCAAAATTTTTATTCACAACAACAGTATCAAAATCAAAGTCGGTTTTTCTAAACCAGCAATTTTCTCCACTTTTTTTTATTTTAACATGGTGAAAATGGCTTTTAAAATCCCCATGTGAGGTTCGTTTTCCAACTTTTGATCTCTCACTATTTACAGGTACTTGCGTTTTATCTACAGGGGACAGGGTTTTATCTACAGGGTGACAATCTGCATCCAGTTGACTCGACACATTCTTCTCAATTCATCAGCCCATCGTCCACTCGGTCTACCTTGCTTCCTTTCACATCCTCTCGGATACCATTCCGGTATTTTTCGCGTTCATCTGCCATCCATTCTCATGCTTTTCACCCATGTATTCCTCTTACGATCGCTTTCCATGCTTCTCTGTGTGCACTGGATCTTTCGTAGCATTTCTTGAATTTATCGTCCAAGTTTCACATCCATACGTCATAACTGGCAGTACGCATTGGTCGTATGCCTTCTTTTTTAGGCAAAGCGGAATGTTGGATTTAAAAACTATGTTCATTCTTCCAAAAGCACTTCATCCTAGTTTCATAATTCGTTTTATTTCTTCTTCTTTACATCCAGTCATATTCACCAACTGCCCTAGGTATAAATAACTAACAACTATGTCTACAATATTCACTATTATCACTACAAATTAATAAAGTTGCCCAAAATTAACATACATATATATGTATATACATATGTAATATAAACAAAAAACCCCATCATTTAATATGCTATGGTATTTTTTTAAACCGTACACTTCCATTGGGAATAATCCCAGTACGTTCTCGCCAGTGAGTTTGTGGCATGTGATAGATTTTACAACTACTATGTATGTACAATATGTACATGTGTATACCATATGTAGACAGCAGTGATTTTCAAGTGATATTTCTATACTAGATACAACACTCGCCGGTGCACTTGTTCACGTACTTTATTTCCATTGCACATGTACATATTTCATTCGAGTTTAGAACATTTTATCTTTATCCCGATTCGTTGCATTATTTCAACAGTTTCAGTTGCAGTAACGTGAAACTCGCTAAATGAATTAGCAGTGCATAAAAAAATAGATATACCCAACTGGATTTTCGACAGCTGAATAGTTAGCAAAATACGTGGGCAAAGGATTCGTCTACAGTGACGCGTATTCTATTATTTAGCGAATAAACGAAAATAACAATTTATTTTTCGAGAGGAGAGGTTTGAAAAAAGGCTCTGTCAATTTGGCGAAACTGTCCGAAAGTTTTGCAAAATGCATTCACGAGTCGGAGCAAACAAACGCTACCAACTTTTATGCACGTGTAAATAATGTATCTGTTTAAATACATAAATATAGTTGAAATACTGAAACGTACCATTGTGCAGCAAGCGCAAGGGTCGCGAAATCCAGTTATTGTGCATGGTTATTGTTGAAAAATATATATTTTTACAGCCAGATACGCTTTTATTTACAAGTGTAATATGTATGTACAAGTGGATGCATCTCGAAATGTGAAGTAAACTCGGCGATGACAAGATGAAAGCTTTCCGAAGCTCGCATCGTTAGCGAAGAAACATTTGTTTCATTGTTTCGTAACTTACGCACATGTATACCATTGAACTTTTGACACAATTTTGTAATTCAAATCTACCAAAAATATTCCTAGTACATACGTAGATGTTAAACTACTTTGGGGTTAATTTACAAAAAAAAATTGTAAATTTGATATTAATATCGTCTTTTTCTTGAATAGGGGAATTGCATACAATTTACATTAAAATCAGAATTTTTGAATTCAAAATCAACGGGCTATTTTACGTACATGTATATGTATATATATGTATATCATGTTTTGATAAAAATCCGCTTATCAAAATAGAAACGAGCCATGACTGAGAAATCGCTCTACAGTTATTTTTACAGACACACTAATTGGATTTTGCAGAAATTCTTTAAGATTTCATTCTGTATAATAAGTTCAAAAGTTGAATGCGTTTTTACACTAGATATAATTTGAAGTAAAATTTAAATCGTATTGTAAAATACAAGCTATGTATGTATATTTTAATACTGTAAAAAAGTGCTCAGTGTCAATTTGACACTAGTGTAAGCCCGTTGAAAATCAACGGATGTTTGTGTGGGTTTTTTTTTTATAGTTGTTGCATAGATGGCGCGTTATAATACAACAACGTAACAATTTACGTAGCAAAGTCGGGAGCCTAGTGAAAATTTTTATTGTTAAATTGTTTGGATCGTAGCGTGAGCGCTCAATGTTCCGGAATCGGTGATCTCGGGTTCGAATCCCACTCGCGCGACGTTCTGGTTTTTTATTATTTATATCGGTGAGCGTTATCAGCAGACAGACACACACACACAAAGCCATATACAGACAGATGGAATAGGGCTATTATACGTATGTATGTATATACACTAGTGTAAGCCCGTTGAACATCAACGCCTATTATATATTATACATACATATATATAATAGCCGAAATCCGTATGTCTGTCTGTCTGCTGATAACGCTCGCCTCGGTAAATAATTTAAAAAAAAAAAACTAGAACGTCGCGCAATTGCGATTTGAACTCAGTATCACTGGTTCGAAACATTGAGCGCTTACGCTGTGATCCAAACTAAATAATAACGGGTCTGCTTCAATTTGACTATATAATATCTTAATTCGCCAATATTAATTCGCGAGCCCTCGCGACTTTGCTAAATTGTTACGTGTTGTATTGTAACGCGCCATCTATACACATACAATTAAATACACATACCACATAAACATACGTTGATATTCAACGGGCTTACACTAGTATGTACATACTATTTTTACCTCGGCGTACGTTATCAACAGACACACACACACACGGCCACACAGACAGATTTTATATATGATATGCATAAATATGTAGGTACATATGTACATATACATATGTATGTTACAGGCAATGTGTAAAATCTCACATAGATATATGTACATAAAATGCGTAGTCGTCTTAGACATATCTAGGATGTGTTATATATTATATTATATATGTATATGTATAATAACCGAAATATGTATGTCTGCTGATAACGCTCGCCTCGGTAAATGATTAAAAGACACGTACCGATAATATAATAGGCTCGCGACTTTGCTAAATTGTTACGTTATTGTATTTATAAAGCGCCATCTATGCAACAACTATAAAACTATTAAATACACACATACTCACAAACACATCCGTTGATATTCAAGGGGCTAGTTATATATGTATACGTTAAATAGTCGAAATCCGTCTGTCTGCTGATAACGCTCGCTGAGGAAAAATTATTAAAAAACCAGAAAGAGTGGGGGATCGAACCCAGGACCTCAGGCTCGAGAGAACTCGCACTAATGCTATTCGCAATCGATTTAGTCCTTTTTTTTTTTTTTTTAAACATTACCTATACAAGGGATCGTGACTACATACATAGATGACGCTATAAAAACTATTATTTTTTTTTTGTTTTTGATTTTTACAAAATTATAATTATTATATATATTATAATATAATTTGTAAAGAAAAAAAAAAATGGATACTATCGATACTACGGGATTGCTATAATACATAGATGGCGCTATAAAAACCATTACACTTACAACCGTGCGATCAATTAGTGGGGATCTCTATTAAAAAAGCGCTTTACGTAATTTAAAATTCAGCGGGCGTTGATATTCAACGGGTTTACACTAGTGTATACATATATAATAGCCGAAATCCGTCCGTCTGTCTGCTGACAACGCTCGCCTCGTTAAATAATTAAAAAAAAAAACCCAGAACGTCGGGCGATTGAGCGCTCACGCTATGGTCCAACAGCGATGACATACAAATCTGCTAAATTGTTACGTTGTTGTATATTGTAAAGCGCCATCTATGCAACAACTATTAAATTTAATACTACATTTTTCAGTACGGGATTTTAAATCAATCTTTCTGGTTATCGTTTAAATACATCCCCTCCGTGAGGGTGTGAAAAAAAAAGTTTCGAGCCGCAAAAGTGAACCAACACCAATTTGTGTCAAATATATGTAGACATTATCGATACAGTTGCCGTGCTGCCGGTCTTACACAATGCACACACGTACGATCGTATTTTTTTTTATTTTATTTTATACACATAAGCACATCATCGCGTCGGTGTGTCAACTGTCAAAAGGTGATTGTTGCCATAAGGTCGTAACTGGCCCTAGCGTTTGTTTACCCATAGGTACTGAAATAGCCTAATGACAACGTTGCCTACGTAAATAGGCAAGCCAATGTTCGTTCAGTGCGAAATTGGATATAATACGTACGCGCCAGACCAACCCCACCTCATGTATGAGTTTTGACAGTTTCCTTTTATGTATCTACGAAATTCATTTAGTGCATGGTCACCCTACCGCATGCAACCGTTTGACGTACAAAAGCATCCGACCCCCGATACGTGTAATGTAATCATTGTAACCGATCGCCAGTCTAGCAGCATCCGATTAATCGACGTGGTACACCGAAACCATATTGACGTATAGTATCAACATGAATATCAAAACGGAATTTTTTAAATATGCCTCTATCGTCTGGCGTTGTTATACTATTGCAAAAAGATTGGTTTTAGATTGGTTTAAGTGTTATTTAAATAATAGACGACAATTAGTTTTATACTAGTTGGATATCAACGGGGCATTCTCATCACCCGTACTGGAAAATTATATATTAAATTTAATAGTTTTTATAGTGCCATCTATGTATTATTAGCAGAGTCACGACCTCATTCGTAGGTAATGTTTAAAAAAAAAAGGGGCCCAAATCGACAACTGTTTTGGCAGATTAGCGTAAGCGCGTTCTTCCTGAGCTTGGGGTCCTGGGTTCGATCCCCCACTCATTCTGGTTTTTAAATTATTTTTCCTCAGCGAGCGTTATCAGCGAGCGTTATGAGCAGACAGACAGACAGACAGACGGATTTCGGCTATTATATACATAATATATAATGCTTAAAAAAGAAGGCGTACGACCAATGCGTACTGCCAGTTATGACGTATGGATGTGAAACTTGGACGCTAAATTTAAGAATGTTATGCAAGATTCAGTGCACACAGAGAAGCATGGAAAGATGTATGCTCGGCATGACAAGAAGAGATCGCAAAAGAAATACATGGGTAAGAAGTGTGACCAAAGTCGCAGATATAGCAGTACGGGTGAAATGGAGCAGTACGGAATGGTAGATTGCTAAAGACAGACAAGAATGGAAGAGGATTGGAGAGGCCCTCATCCAGCAGTGGATGGTGAACGGCTGAAAATGATGACGAATTAGTTTTAATTGATGAGGTATTATCTGGTGAGCTAGAAACACCTTATGGAGTACCGCAAGGTTCTAAATTGGGACCCTTATTATTTATATTACTAGTGTAAGCCCGTTGAATATCAACGCCCGGTTACGCAGAGCGCTTTTTTAATAGAGATCCCCCACTAATTGATCGCACGGTTGTAAGTGACAAAAAAATAATAGTTTTAATAGCACCATCTATGTATTATAGCAATCCCGTAGTATCAATAGTATCGATTTTTTTTTTTACTTTACTATTTATATTATAATTATTAATAATAGTAATAATAGTTTTTATAGCGTCATCTATGTATTATTAGCAGAGTCCTTGTATAGGTTTAAAAAAAAAGGACCAACTCAACGGCGGGCCGTGTCGTATGCGTTAGCACGATTACTCCCGACCTGGCGTCCCGGGTTCGATCCCAACTAATTCTGGGTTTTTTAATTATTTTTCCTCATTTCCTATTTATTTTAAATTATAGGTAATGTTTTAAAAAAAAAGGACTAAATCGACCAAGGGCGATAGAGTATAGCGTTAGCGTGATTACTCTCGAGCTTGCGGTCCTGCGTTCGATCCCCCACACTTTCTGGTTTTTTAATATTTTTTTCTCAGCGAGCGTTACATCAGTAGACAGACATACGGATTTCGGCTTTTATATTTACATTATATATTAATGATATTGTTAAGTGTAAGGTTCATCTTTTTGCAGATGACACTTTAATATATGTGATGTTGATGAGATGGCTAATATTTTAAATATAGAATTAAATTATATAAATGATTGGTTGTGTGAAAATAAATTAAAACTACATAAATGTGAATAAAACAAAAATGATGCGGTTGAATAAGTAAAAATTTGTTGAATAAAGTTAGGATTAATGATATAATTATTGAAATAGTTGATAATTTAAAATATTTGGGAATTCATATAGACTCTAAACTGAACTTTAGGGTACATGCTGAATATATAATTAAAAAAATGGCTAGAAAAGTTGGTGTTTTATGTATGTATGTAGGTTAAGAAATATTTTAAATAGGAAAAGTAAGGTTTTAGTCTATAATACAATTGTCTTGCCACACTTGGTTTATTGTGCCACTGTACTTAATATGTTCAATGGCCTTTATTTGTACCATTATTTTGGTATCCTTAAAGGCAATGGTCAAAATATCGCTCGAGACTCAATCACATATATTGATAGTGCCACGCGCTTGATAGAAAAAGGTTGTCAACCCCTGTTTTAGTGTACTATTTTGTTTAAATTTTCAGCAGACATTATTGTGAAACGTCAACGTACTCGTTGGTATATGCAAAAGTGTTTTATTCGAATTAGTATTGCAGTTTGATTCGCGTTATAACGAGTATGCGCGTGAAAGCATCTTGACGCACAAAGATCAACCAACGTGAAATGAAATAAAAAAAAAATAGTAAGCCTTTTCTACTTTCTTTTAATTGGCTCAAAACAGCTACGAAGATAAAATAACCTCGTTTGAAAGTTGAGTATTCTTAAGTGAAACGGACATTTTTCTTTTTCATTAAAAAATGCTGCCTCAATGTACTATTATACAGAGTGTTGTTGTTTTAAAATATTGCTACAGTGTTCCATTTTCATACGGTGCTTAATTTCTGAAGATAACTAGCACTGGCAGTACTTTCAGTCTTTCTGAAAACTTGTCTTTGATAATTTAATTTTTGTGAAAGTTGCGTTGTTATTCCAGAGATTTATATTTTCTAAAAGAACGCGACCTATCGTGTTTCAATCAATATAATATTAATATATTAATAAAAGCACTCTCTCTTTCCTCCCCCAGACGAGGGAATTTTTTATACTACATTAAATCCAGTTTAACAAAGCTATCGAATGACAGAACGGCTACATTGTTGTATGACAAAAAGGTTCAACGGTGAAACAAGCTCATTATATTGAAAACGTACCTCAATTTTACAATGTAATATTGCACTTGAAGATTAGTCTCGCAATTTAATATAACGGATGAAATGCAATATACATAGTCTCCGTTGTTTACTGCTTGTAATTTGAAATATAAATTGTATGTATGGAAGTGAAACGGTTAACGTTTAAATTTAATTTTTTAAAGAAAATACTTCAAACAATATTAATTTATGTACGTATGCCGATATTAACCGGTTAAAAGTTGCGGTACAAGATTAAATTTCAATTATTCGAAGAATGTCAACCGTGCGGATAATAATGTTAATATAATAGCCGAAATCCGTCCGTCTGTCCGTCTGTCTGCTGTAAGCTCGGGAAGAACGCGCTTACGCTAACTGCCAAAACCAGTTGTCGATTTGGTCCTTTTTTTTTAAAACCACTACCTATAAAAAAAGGGATCGTAATAAACTATTATTTTTTTTTTTTTGTTGTTCTTTTGATTTTTACAAAATTATAATTATTATATATATATATAATAATTATTAATTATAATATAAATAGTAAAGTAAAAAAAATATTTAAAATTCAGCGGGCGTTGATGTTCAACGGGCTTACACTAGTGTTAACATAATTTTCATTTATCCAACAACGTTTAATTATTTATACATATGTATATCATAAAAATGGTTTATTTCTTCAAAAAAATACTGTATTCCTTGTGTTTTTTGAGAGTTTAGTTGTTTTAAATAAAAATAAAAATTATATACAATTAATAAAAGGTAAAACGTCGTTTTGGGCTAATTTTCATAATAATGGCAATCTATGCCAGTGGTCGGGAACCTTTCTCGAGCTAAGAGCCAAATTAGGGAAAACCTTGCAAAATTACATTAAATGTTACTCATTAATCATTAATGAAATGTAAGAAATAAGTTTGCCTCGTTGATATTTCTTAACGTTCGACAGTTTATTACTGAAAAGTATTATAAAGTTTAATCTGAAAAAAGCATTTTATAGCCACGACGTTGTGAAAATGGGATTCATTTTGATCTTGTGTAAATTGTGTGTCAACATTTTGTATTACGTTGAATGACAGCGAGAGCCGCAGGTTTTCATACAAAGAGCCGCACGTGGCTCCGGAGCCGCCGGTTCCCGACCCGATTTAGAATAAAAATTATATATGATCTTACACAGATGTTTGATTGAACTTAATTTCATATTTTTTTTTATAAACATCGCACTGTAGTCATTAATCATCAATCATGTACAAAAAAAGATGTATGTATAATAGCAACAGCTACTACAGCTACTGTACATATATCAGTGTATATTTGATATATAATACGGTGAAAGTGTATATTAAGTCCTCGTTTCGAAAGCTTATTGTTTCAAAGTGTTCAAGGATCAAGGATTAATATCCAGTGGGCGAAAACTAAACCATAAATTGGACTTACGAGTCAATTCTCAATTGTGCAAACAAGAGCAACAACAATGGCCGTACCCTTAGCCCGTCAAACGCGGCTGAACTCATTTTTTTTTATGTATTCAAACGACAAGGGGATGGGGTTTAAATGGTTGTGAGACTCCGATGCCTGTGAGCTATTTTCATCTGCGTGCTCCTGACGTGCCTTATATCGATCGATGAAAAATAAAAAAAAAAGGTATTATTTTTCGTATATATGTATGTATGTATGTCACGTCACGTTGACGAAACAAAAACCGCGGATTTTAATATTGAATTATTAATTCTTAATGTGCTCCAAGTTGACTTCGATTAAAAAATATATGTATGTCAATTGAGACCAACGAATAACAAGTCATAACCTCTATAACAAAACAACAATATCGAGATAAATGGACATGAAAGTATTATTCCAAATTTGTGTTTTTCTTCATATATGTACTACTGATTTATTTAAACTTTTTTTTAGTGCGTGAGGTTATTTTCTATTGTGTTTTGATAATTCTAAGGAAAAATTAACAAAAAAAATGAATACTTAAGTAGTTACGTCACTTTTTTACACTTACGTTAAATTTGCTTAGGAAATCATATGTATTTTAATAGTTGCGTTATTTTAGCTAAGCAAAATGCTTCGGTATCAACTAGCTAAACTGCATTATCCTTAGACGAAAAAAGGTATCTGCACGCAGATACGTTGAATTTGCTATGTAAATGTTGGATACGTTATTTTCGCCAAGTATTGGTGATACTATTTCTCTGCGCATGCAGATACGTTCGATTTAATAGCTTAAAAAAGTCACCTTTGGATGAAGATACATTTAATTTTGATATGAAAAATCGCAAGAATACACCCCCATACTAAAACACATCTAACTCATTTTCGTAATTTTTGTCAGTTACGTTAAGTGGGCTTAGGACGGCAGTATAGACGATATGAACTTTTAAATACTTTTTTTTCCATCATCGAAGTCGACAGTTTAATTTTGCATCTTGTACGTACAGGTTCCCTGGTTTAATCCCCGATTTAAATTAACTTTGAAAAGGCTCTTTATGAAAAATCAGCGCTAAAAACTACCATTATATACATAAGTCAACAATGAAAATC
The DNA here is from genome assembly GCA_022651745.1 of Parapsyche elsis. Lineage (NCBI taxonomy): Eukaryota > Metazoa > Arthropoda > Insecta > Trichoptera > Hydropsychidae > Parapsyche > Parapsyche elsis. Next base: position 207,582 of record JAGVSN010000058.1, read on the forward strand.
ATCAAACGCATTCGAACGCGTGATATTCCATTGTTAATTAAAAAAAAAAGCCATTATACATTTACGAGTATTAAATATGTATATACAGGTGTAACATTGATTGAGGGGTTTTTTCGTTGAAATTTCCGCAAAATACATTCGAACAATTAATTGAGTCGCCTTGTTCCAAATCCCGATAAGTCCACAATATATAAAAAACGAGGATAGAATATTTTCTGGTTCTAAGAATGTTTTCAAACGATGCCTAATACTTGAATTATTACCAAATACCGCCAAGTGCGCCGTAAAAAAATATTGAAAATCAGTGTTAGTTCCAAAAACTGACAATTGCACTATGATAAAAGCTGATAAAAGCCATATTTAGATACAAACAACGATAAGTCCATGTTTCTAATCTCAATATTTTGTTTAATATCAACAAAATTAAGTTTAAATGAGTTTCAACGCCACCAAGCAAATAAGTCTGTAGCAGAAAAACTGCGTTTGCGAACAAGTGGGTGTTTATGGACTTATCGGGATTTGGAACTAGGCGACTCAATTATTCCTTTACCCACCTATGTATGTATGTATACGTATGCAGATACTGAAATATATAAATACACGTATAATGTTACATTCCATTTACACAAAAACGTATATAATATGAGGCATACAGATATGTGAAAAAGTTCGTCAATAAGTTTCATGTAAGGCTGGCGTATGTTGAATTTGTAATCTTATTAACACTAATGGAGCGAGTTCACGTTATATAAATACATATGTTTATATGTACATATGTAGTATATGAATGAAAGTACCCTTTTGTTTTAGGCAAATTTAAGCCACGCATAGAATATGAATCCATTATAAAGCTCGACCGCGTAATCAGTGCTCGAATCAAAAGCGAAATGTGTATGTATAGGTATGCATAGTTTCGGCGAAAAATCGGTTTAAATAATTAAATTAAATAGATTTTTGTTGATATGCTCTCGTTTGTGAGATATTTGCTATTTAAAAAATATACATTTTTTTGGCTTTTGCGGTCTATTACTCCAAATATAGTATCGCTGTGTTTAAAATGAGTATTGAAATCAATAGTTAGATATTTTTCCTATTGATTGTGATTTTTTATTGCATTGCAATACTTATAATTAATTATCCAGCGAATTTTTATAGTAAAAAAAAAAATTTTTTTTACACATTTTTAACTCGTCCTATTTGGCATTTGTTTGGAATTTTTTTTATTTGACCACATTTATAAGGATTGGTTTTTTATTATTTTATCGTAACGTACTAATTCGAGCGGTAAATGGTTTTAAACTACGTTATGCATTGCTTTACAATTTTCTATTATTCACAATTAAAATTTTCTATTGATTAGACTTTGTATTTAAAAATTGAAAAATTTCATTATTTTATTGCTTGGACGTACACATGTACATACATACATAAAGTTTGCACTTCTGTTGATTGGAAACTTTAAAAAAAACCTTTTCTTTTGATACTGTTCAAAGTGTTCACCAACTAACTAAAGTATTAAACTAACTTCTTTTTTTTTTTAATTACAGATGGAAATGTTGAAATTATTTAATAGTACATAGTACATAGTCAGTTGCTTCATATCGATCTGATGGTATGATATGATGTATATTTTTAGTTTGTTTTGCCATATTTGAATAACGAAAGCTGTTACATATGTAACGAATCCATAAATAAAAGTACTCTAAAGATACAATGCTGTTAAACGTTTTGACATTAAAAAAAAAAAAAAACCCAGACCGATAAGAGCAATAGAAAACATCGAATGGAATTTTTTGTTTTGTTTTGAATCGAACTGAGCGATCACTTACAAAGCATTTACATAAGTGTTTTTAAATATGAATTGAAAGAATACGCGCACTTTGAACAGAGGATTTGCATATTATTATATGTACTTAAAATTTAAGAAATATATACATACATACATACATACACACGTATATTGTATAAAATGAAGCGTTGTACTTTATAGAATTTGTCTCGATTTCAGGCGAGCGGATAAGTTATATTTGTTTTATTTTAAATACTTGACTTTTGTACATACAATTTTTGTTTTTAAATCCAAAATGTTTAAAAAAGAAGGCCGTACGACCGATGAGTCCTGCCATTTGTGACGTATGGTTGTGAAACGTGGATGCTAAATTTAAGAATGTTATGCAAGATTCAGTGCACACAGTTAGCATGGAAAGATGTACATATGCTCGGTATAGCGAAAATACATTGTAATAGGAATACATGGGTAAGAAGCGTGCATGTAGCGGAACGTGTGTAAAAGTTGAAGTGGAGCGATGGACGATGGGCTGATGAATTGAGGAGAATGTATGCAGTAAACTGGATGCAGATTGTTCAAGATGGTCAGGAATGGAAGAGGATTGGATCCAGCAGTGGATGGTAAAGGGCTGATAATGATGACTGCTGAATGTGAAACGTGGATGCTAAATTCAAGAATGTTACGCAAGATCCAGTTCACACAGAGAAGCATATAATGGGAAGATATCGCAAGAGGAATACATGGGTAAGAAGCGTGCATATATAGCGGAACGTGTGTAAAAGTTAAAGTGGATGCATAGCAAGAAGAAGAAATGGCAGATGGAGGCGAGAAATACTGGAATGGTATCCGAGAGGATGTGAAAGAAAGCGAGGTAGATCGAGTGGACGATGGTCTGACGAATTGAGAAGAATGTGTGGAGTCAACTGCTCAAGACAAACAGGAGTGGAATAGGATTGGAGAAGCCCTCATCCAGCAGAAGCACTCATCCAGTGAACGGCTGAAAATGATGACGCATGGATGCTAAATTCAAGAATGTTACGCAAGATCCAGTGCACACAAAAGAAGCATGGAAAGATGCATGCTTTAAATGGGTAAGAAGTATGACCAAAGTGGCAGATATAGCAGAACGTGTGAAAAAGTTGGATGGCAGACGGACGCGAGAAATACTGAAATGGTATCCGAGAGGATGTGAAAGAAAGCAAGGTAGATCGAGCGGATGATGGGCTGACGAATTGAGAAGAATGTGTGGAGTCAACTGCTCAAGACAGACAGGAGTGGAATAGGATCGCAGAAACCCTCATCCAGCAGTGGATGATGAACGGCTGAAAATGATGACGCATGGATGTGAAACGTGGATGCTAAATTCAAGAATGTTACGCAAGATCCAGTGCACACAAAGATGCATGCTTACAATGGGTAAGAAGTATGACCAAAGTGGCAGATATAGCGGAACGTGTGAAAAAGTTGGATGGCAGACGGACGCGAGAAATACTGCGGACTGTTGAATTGAGAAGAATGTATGGAGTTAGTGGACGGCTGAAAATGTTACTAGCTGATTTAGGAAGGCGGTTATCTACCCATGTATATATGTATGTATGTTAAATTATTTCGCTACACTGATTTAAGAGTCGTTTTATTAAAATCGAATTTGTAGCGGGCCTTTTTTCGACGACACGTCGTAAACGACACATGTGTACACATGTACATCAAACGTGTGAAACGAAGCGTCAAACACAAGGAACTTAGCACATAGTCGTTGGCGATCGAGGGGAAAGCTTTGCGGCACTTTGAGGGTTAAAAGCGTCAAGAGTGTTGATGACGTTTCCCGTTGCATACACAACGCAAACCCTCGGGCCGGTTAAACTTTTATGTTCGCCGTAAAGGTTATACGACTTCAGCGCTTGTACGTTAGAATTGTTTTTTTTTTTTTTTTTTTACCCCTTTTTTAACCCCTCTCGACCTTATAGCGAGCTTTTACCACTGCGGTCTCGCACTTTTGTTGAATAATTAAATAATGCACGTGCGCGTTGCGGAATTATCGGCGTGTAAAAAAGCTCGGTGTACTATTTATTCCGTTGCGTTGAGAATTTGCCATGTGTCGATTTTCACATCGGCAATTGTGGCGAATTAAGCCTCAGGATTCATTTCGGTGAACTGTTGCAAACGTGTTTGTTTTTCTTTGATCGCAACGGAGGGTTGGAGTATAATGGGGTATATTACGCGGGGATAGTTTACTCGCTGCGATCTCGCTGGTTTGCTGGCCGCCGGTAAGTAGCCGCGTGTAATACGCGAAGCTAACTTGCGCGCGAGTTTTCGGCCGCGCGAGTGAAGTTCGAATGTTTAAACTTTACTAGCACTAGTCACGTTGACAAGTCACACGTTGACGACAGCGCCTCCAGCGGCAGCGAGTGGCGACACTAGCGAGTAAACTTAACGCGTGTAAAGCCGATATTACACAGGGATAGTTGACTCGCTACGATCTCGCTAGTTTAGAGTAGCTAGTAAACCTATTACACGTGTTAAGTTTACTAGCTAGTGTCACCACTCGCCGCCGCTAGAGGCGCTGTCATCAAATTGTAACTTGACAGCGTGTTTTGCGCCCACCGCTTAACCTGAAACTGTCAATTAAGTGACGTCCCACGAGCTAGCTAGTGCGAGTAAAAAGTTCAAACATTCGAACTTTCACTCGCGCGGCCGAAAAAGCAAGCTACTTTACTAACTTCGTCTCTATTACACGAGCTAGTTTACCAGTGGCCAGCAAACCAGCGAGATTGTAGCGAGTAAACTATCCCCGTGTGTAATACCCACATAACAGTCGAACCACTGAGCTATCGTCTGGTTGTTAACTGTTATCAGTCGAAATCATTGAAGTTCAAACATTCACAAACATAGTCGAAGCTAGTAAACTATCTGGCTCTTTCTGGTCGAGCGAGTGAAGTTTGAACTTTACTCGCTACTATCTGACTAGTGTGGCGTCACTTCACTTCCAACACACACATATGTACATACAAGAAGGTTTAGTTAAAATTGTATTATTAAAAAACGCACATGTATAACTATTCCTGTGTAAAATACCCCCCATAATAGGTTTACTAGCTATCAGCTCTACGTGCCGGTCAGTAAACTAGCGTGATCGTAGCGAGTAAACTATCCCCGTGTAATGTACCAAAATTATACGGCAGATACTGCGAAATTCGCTCAACTTAGTTAAATATTAATTATAAAGTACGAGTATCACAGTTTATAGGGAAAAAAATATGTCTGTTGATAATTGAATTATAAAAGTTGTTGTACATCGAAAATGTTTACGCTTCGGTAATTAAAAATCGTGCAAATTTGTTGCACAGCGCTATCTAACTTTGATACTACTAGTTTGAGAATACATAATAGAGTTAACCTCACAGTTAATTATTTTTGCAGAAACTTGATAATGAATTTTACAGCTGCGTTTAATATTACATTTTTTTTTTTTTTTAAATCAAAACAATCCTTCTGTATATATATGTATAATATATAACGAGCCGTGAATTACACCGTCTAATAAATAATAAATATGAAAAAAAAATCCTTTGTATTTAAACAGAGGGTGCAGACGATTAGCGTCGTTAAAAAGCGAATGGAAAATTTGAACAACCCCACTTTAAACCGCAAAACTTTAATAGGTAAACCGCAAATTCGCGGTACGAAAGGCCAACATAAGCAGCTTTGTAATCGAATTATTAATATTTCATAACGGTCTAAACTAAAAGGGGCTTAAAGCGAGCTTTTTATTCGAGTCGGTTTCGTCCTTAGCGTCGATGGAGCGACGAGCCAACAGCGGTGAGTAAAAATAACCTTGGATATGTTCTATTTAATTGCGTTTCATTAACAATTGTAGCACACGAGCGGACTGTGTATCTCTATAATGTTGAATATTTGAGTCGCCTAGTTCCAAATCCCAAAAAGTCAACAATATATAAAAAAAAAACGAGGATAAAATATTTTCTGGTTCCAAAAATGTTTTCAAACGATGCCTTATACTTGAATTATTCCAAATACCGCCAAGTGCGCCCTAAAAAAATGAACAAGTAAGTTTTATGGACTTATCGGGATTTGGAACTAGGCGACTCATTTCTGTTTTACATGTATGTTACAAATCGGAAGTTTCCAGGGTGAATTTTGCAATTCGATAAAGAATCAAATCAGCGTTTGGTTTAAATCAACATCAATCAAATTTACTACCAATTAGGCTTGGATTCAGTTTCCCGTTGAATTTCAATATTTACACAAACCATTTAGGTATACCTCTCTATGTAAAATGTTTATGGAATTATTTCTGATTAAAAATATCTGTGTATGTTATGAATACTTGTAGGTCGTGAGCCGATTTTTAGTGGGTCGTGAAAAATTCAATGTTCAAAATTCACATTCCGAAGAATGTGATTTTTTTAAAATTATTTAAAAAGTAAAATATGAAAAATGGGAAAATAAAAATAATATGCAACACAATTTAAAAGACAACTGGAACAGTTTAAGTCGTCAAAATTGAAACTTTCGCCTCGTACCTGATTAGTTTGCAAATCGCGCAAGCTAGTAAGCCGCACACAATTGGCAAGACTTAAGTGCCACCACCAATAAAAGACACGGTTGGAATTATGTTTCATGATAAGAGCAAAAAAAAAGTATAAAAGTAGTGAGCAGTGAGCAGAAGATGAGCTGATCCAAAGAGTTGGTGAGTTAGTAACATTTTTCTGATAGCAACTGGACAAGTCCACGGATGTACAGCTGCTTTATTATAAGTTATTTAAAAATAAATAAAACTCTGGATATTTTTAAGTATAAAAACAGTATTAAAAATAATTTAAATACACTTAAACTAGGTGGGTCGCGAAAGTTTGCCCTTCTTAAACGTGGATCGCGGTACTAAAAAGTTTGGGTAGCACTGGGTTAGAGCTTTTGTCTCTTGAGCAAAGGTACAGAGTTTGATCTTCGTATATTAAATGATTTCATTGTAGGGTTTCAGCCCTTAAATATTATATCATGATCAGTTGGCTTCCATTACAAATTGCTAATTTATTTAAAAATCTGAAAATTTCCTTTCCACCTACATACAAATGTACCGTATGCACTTTTCTCTCCCGCAGAAGGCAATGGTTTAACTATTGAACAAAATCTTTCCCTTGTTACTTCATTATGTAAGACGCTAAAGTGCTTGGTCGAATAGGGAAAAGGCAACTTTTCATATCAAAGTACGCCACTTTCGAAAGAAGAACATATTTTTAAGATAAAATCTTACAATACGACGTACACTCGCTGCGTTGCATAATTGAAAAAAAATTCCTCGTAAAATCTACATAAAAGGTTTCATCGTCCACAAAGATACATACATATAAACCATTTCACTAGCAAACATCCGGGCTTTTATTGATTTCAAAGTTTATCGTATCGTGGACTTAATGAACTGAAAAAACTGGAAAATATCACGAAGCTGTGCAATGTATCCCACAACAACAAGTCATTTTGACGTAGACGAGTATACGAGACGTGGAAGTCAATCAAACCTATGTACATATGTATATAAACATGTATAAATACCATATATATATATATATAGAGATAGGTATACCATTGTCATGTACCCGACGTAGAAAATCATTAGATTTCCCGATTGTGCTTTTTCTGTAACGTAAGAATAAAGCGCATGTCTGTCATATGTCAAACTCGACTACTCCAACTATGATAAAAAAATTGTACAATGGCAGATCTGCATATGTATGTATGTATCCATTATATAGGTATACATGTATGATAGGTCATAAAAAATTTAAAGGTATTAAAAATAAATCAGACGAGTTCATTTTTGTAAACTGAAGTATGTATGTTTTTTTTTCATGTGAGTTTCATGTATTATATTATATAATTTGTACAGAATACAGTGAAGTTTGTTTGAAAAATCAATGAAATTTAAGCTTGAAACAGTTGTTAGCTAGTCAAGAAAATAATACATGAGTAGGATAATATAGAACACTCTGATTCTACAAATTATGAGGTCACAAAACAAAAGGCAACTGATTGAAATATTTGGAAAGATGCTCACAGACAACGATCTAATCCTTAATTGAGTTTGGATTATGAAATCTTAGTTATTACGTATGTATATAAATATATACATTTGAATAAATTAAAAATCACTTATCGGTAAAACTCAGTCTATAATAAAAAAAAAACAAGACTGAATGAAAAGTGGTAAGGTTTAAGTGAAATCTTTGAAATAGCTCTCGCAGAATACTAATTAGACGTATAAATGTACAAAAAAGGATAGGTTCTTTTCAGCAGACGGTAACCATCCAGAGAGAGAGAGAGAGTCCTGTAGGAATTTGATATAAATTAGTCTGGAGCAAAAATGTCTCTTATGTTTATTCAAATTTCAACGTTGTGGTTACATATTTCAGCAAATTTTTTCAAAAAAATCTTTACAATTCCGTATTATACATATGGTATGCAATACAGTGTATAATATATAAGTGTATATACATATATGTATGTATTTTTCCGTTTTTGGAACCATAAAAGTTTATTTTCAACCAATGTTTTTTCAGTCGTTTTTTCTATTGTCGTAAACTTATCTAACGAATTGACATAAATTGTATCTAAAGCGAGGAGAAATTTTGGTGCAAAACGGCATCGAATATATTTGTTGTTTGATAATGAACTACATAATATGTAACATACATTTCCATAATTTGTTCTCAGTATCGAAATGTTATGAAAATATACAAAATTAAAAAAAAAAAAACGGCTCAAAGAGAAGTTTTGGTATTGTAGAGAAGCAAGAAGATACAGAAAACTCAATATAATTCGAAATTATAAAATAATCGTATAAAAAGTGAACGTGTTCTATTTGTTCGTACTAAGCCCAAAACGTTTCCAAAGAAATTGTGTTCTTTCATAGTAAAAACGATTCAGTCGACTAATAAATTAGTATAATATTATATATCTATAGCTATATCATATATGTATATATTTATATTATATAATAACATATTTACGGTTATATGTACATAAAAGTGTGCAATATATTCGTCGCATGCGGTTATAATGGAGACTGTGCGTATCTCATTAAGTTCACCGCAAAGACATTTGAGTATATCGCGAACTTCAAAATGCACTAGATTGACTGAAATTTCGTATTAAATTAAGATTTTAGTTTTGATATGGGATGCCAGGAATGTCAACGTTAGTGATGCCAGATGAAAGGTTTCAACTTACCGACTGTCGTGTTGGAAAATTGTCTAAAAGCCTAATAGTGCTCTCGATTTTTGACAGACAGTACAAGCCCCACTATACAATATATAAAATAAATAATATGCCCAGTGTGACTTTGAGTGTGTGTCTATTTTATTTTTTATATTTGAGCTATAGAGCCATTTGAGAGTATTAGTCTCTCGAGTGAAGGTCTGATGCTCGATCTTTGTATTTCGATTGACTTTTTTGTATTTCGATTGACTTTTTTGTATTTCGATTGACTTTTTTGTATTTCGATTGACTCTTTTGTATTTTGACTTTAAATGTTGTCATTGACAAGATCTGAATATGACTAAATAAAGATCAGTTGTCTCCTGTTAGAATTTACCAATTAACCTCATCATCATCATCATCCACTGCTGGATGAAGGGTCTCTCCAATCCTCTTCCATTCCCGTCTGTCTTGAGGAATCTGCATCCACTTGACTCAGCGCATTCTTCTCAAATCATCAGCCCATCTTCCACTCGGTCTACCTTGCTTTCTATCACATCCTCTCGGATAACACTCCAGTATTTATCGCGTCCATCTGCCATCAATTCTTATCGCTATGTGTCCACTTCAACTTTTCACACCGCTATATCTACCACTTTGGTCATACTTCTTACCCATGTATTCCTCTTACGATCTCTTCTCGTTACACCGAGCATACATCGTTACATGCTTCTCTGTGTACACTGAATCTTACATAGTATTTTACATAGTAGGATACCGTTCCAGTATTTCTCACGTTCATCTGACATCCATTCTTCTCACTATGTGTCCACTTCAACTTTTCACACCGCTTTATCTACCACTTTGGTCATACTTCTTACCCATGTATTCCTCTTACGATCTCTTCTCGTTAGACCGAGCATACATCTTTCTATGCTTCTCTGTGTGCACCGGATCTTGCGTAACATTTATACGTGATAACTGGGCAGTATGCATTGATCGCATGCCTTCTTTTTTTAACAATCTGAAAATTTACTTCACCAGAAGGCAATGGTTTAATCACCGAAGAGTATCTTTCCCTAGTTACTTCACTATGGTAAACTGTAGAATGTATGTACATATGTCACGAAGTATATTCAATGAAAATTTTCAATATATGTTTTTCCATTAATAATTTTGTTCGTAAATATCTAAATGATTATTTAATAGCCTATACAAATAAGTTGTATCATTTCACTGTTAAACATTCATTTACTAAGTACCACTTGCTTGAGACACGCTGTGTATGTATGTATGTACATATGTACATATATGTACATATGTAACAATAAGTACGCGTCAAACGGAATCGCAGAACTTTTCTCGCAAAAAAAAAAAAAAGTCGATTTTGAAAGCCTCGCAGGCTTACGAAAAGCTTTTACTCACTTTTTTTTTTTTTTTTTCGTCATATCTAATTTTACACGTATGAACATATGTATGTATTAACCGTAACGTTACACTTTTGCCATTAAATTGTTATAAAATGCATTTTTTCCACATTGTTAATTTTGGCATTAATAATTATCCGTTTTGCACAATCCGTCATATAATTAAAAAGACGACAATACGAACTTTAAAATGGTCTTGTTTTGAATTACCGCAGCGTTATTAGTTTCAGAGATATAAATTTTTGAAAGTAAAACAGATTTTTTAATGGCCACTGCGTATAATTATGTAGTACATACAATATATATGTGATTCAATTTTAAGTTAATAATTTATTTATCAAACGTGCGGGTTGTAAAATGAAATTTTACGAGGATACAAATAAGATGGCAATCGGATTTTAGTTTCTCTCTCCAATAACAATATGTTCACAATTTTACGAGAGATGCTTCTTTTTTTATTTCCCATGTACTTAGAATAATGTATTTCGTACAGTCAACATTAAGTGGGACGTGAACGTTTTTCCCCATCGATTTCGTAAATATTTCATTCACAACAGGTTTGTGGCGCTCATCCCCCTTGGTTAAATATTTAAATATTGGAAATGATTGGCATCTATGTATGTATGTATGTATGTATATTACACTCGCAAATAAATCTTTGATATATTTTAATACATTGACTCAATACTTTGTCGTAAGTTTGGTACAAGTATATAGGAAGAAGTCTGACAAATGTATATTTTTGGTGAACCCTTTTTCCAATTTGTAAAGCTTTGTTCATCAAGATTTTAAATTTAACTTGATGCGAGTACTCGGCGTTGTCTGGATCGTGCAAGTTTGATGCGTCTGTATTGATAAGTGGCCGTGTAAAACAGGGCCGGCAGCGGTGAGTAAAAATACAATAGAAATATTTACATAATGCGTTTGCGTTGTTAAAGTCTAGATTGTTGACGGGAAAAAATGTCACATTTTATTATGCAAATTGAATCCGATTACATTTTTGATTATTTCTTTAAAAATTGATGCATGTACATACATATGTACGTTGAAGCATCTGCGTGAAATTTTCCCGTATTCGGAAGTTACATACAATTTACATGTGCAATTCGGAAGTTACAATTTACACGTGCAATTCGGAAGTTTCTAGGACAAATTTTGCAATTCAGTAGTGAATCAAATCAGCATTTGGCAAAATCAATTTCAATCACATTTACTACCGATTGGGAATGGATTCGATTTTCCATTGATTTCCTCTACCGCGTAATATGTAGTACACGATGAATATAAAAAAAAAAAAGTACACACATTGGGTACATATGTACATACATTCGTAAATTGATTTGTAATTAATATATTTTATTGTAAAGATTTATTTAGTATTATAATTTGTGATTGAAATGTACGACTTTTTCAGTTTTGTCAGTGACCATTTTGTTGTCTCAAATTTCTTGCCTTCAAACAGTCTATTTTCAACTAATATAGAGATTATAAGTGTTTATGATGATATTAAAAATGCTATTAAAATTTTGTTTACCATCGAAAAATTAGTGCTGTCAAATAAATATAAATTAATAGTCCTTCATAAAAACATCACGTTTTCACATTATTACTATTTTTCTTTACAAACGACAAAACTTTTGTAATATTCGAACGTGAATAAAAATTTTGACTTAAAAATTAATTACCACTCTCTCGTTCATCCGTGTTCGGATGATCCGTTCGTTTAAAATTACGACAGATTTCCAACAATAATAATAATATATCCATAGGATTTCACGAACGCAATATCGTAAATTTCAATAGGTCAAATCACAGTAATTTGCTATGAAATCGCAAATTGATAAAATTGATAAACGGGAATATTTCAATGTGTTTCCGATAAATGTTTCCATGCAAATTAATTCCGGGTATGGCTTATCTTCCAATAAAGTGTAGGAATATATGAATGTACAGGATGGGTCGCATTCTTTGTTCGGTTGCAAAATGTTCTCCTGAATCCAAAGAGGATATTTTTGCCAGAGGTGTCGGAGAAAAACACATGGTTAGTGAATTTGAAACCGTGCAATTTTATTATTTACCATTAGTAAGGTAAACTTTTTCAGCCTGATGCTCATTCTGGATATTTCTAAGATTACAGTAAATGCTGCTCTTTTGCTTACATAGTCACATAATAGATATACCAAAAGTATTCCTAGTAGATATTTAGTCATTAATGTTCAACACGAAGAGTGGTTCAGAGATAAGATATAACTTTTCTTATAGATTTAAGCCCAGAGATTCGGAGATATGTACATATGTACATATATGTGTTTTTTTAATTTGATTAATGAATAATCTGTGCGTTAATAAACTATTGTTGATTGTTATCGTTTAATTTACCTTCTATGTATGTATATTGTGTCTTGTATGAAATGTTGTATTTTTTAGACTTTACATTAATATACACAAATAGAAAATAATTAATTATGCATTGAGAGCCTCTGGATTCGGGCTGAAGAAAGTGACATTTGCTCGTTTTTCCCCACATATTCGTTGATTTGAACTTAGCCGTCTTGCAGAAACGTGGCCACGGTACTACTGTGGCCATTAACTGGCCTAAAAATAAATTGGAAAAGCTCTCAGTTATTAGCTGCGCGCAATTTTCTCGATTAGGAAAAACAGGTTAACCCTCCAACGACCACCGGGCAATCAATCGACCCACGCGGCAATAAATACATCAACCTATACCGTGAGAGTACCGTGGTTTAACGAGAACCATGTCAAAGCTTATTTATTTCACTGTACTTTTTCTAATCGGATAACTTACACTATGTATGTACACATACATTTATGAACTAAGAACAGATTGAAATTGCAGTTTTGCGTCAAATTTTTTTAATTTTGCAAAATTTTCATTACGAATTCAAGCGTAGCTACAATATATTGTAATAGAATTTTCCATCAAAATTTACATTGAAAATATTGCTAATTTTTCGATCAAGTCATTCAAAATTATGTGATATGAACAAAAAAAATTAGAAACGTTTAATAAGGTCTAGTTATGGTTTATTTACTAACTGGTGTAAGCCTGTTGAATTGAAAAATAATATTAAATTTAATAGTTTTTATAGTTGTTGCATGGAAGCTTATTTATTTCACTGTACTTTTTCTAATCGGATAACTTACACTATGTATGTATGTACACATACATTTATGAACTAAAAACAGATTGAAATTGCAGTTTTGCGTTAAATTTCTTTAATTTTGCAAAATTTTCATCACGAATTCAAGCGTAGCTACAGTATATTGTAATAGAATTTTCCATCAAAATTTACATTGAAAATATTGCTAATTTTTCGATCAAGTCATTCAAAATTATGTGATATGAACAAAAAAAATTAGAAACGTTTAATAAGGTCTAGTTATGGTTTATTCACTAACTGGTGTAAGCCCGTTGAATTGAAAAATAATATTAAATTTAACAGTTTTTTTAGTTGTTTGCATAGATGGCGCGTTATAATACAATAACGTGACAATTTAGCAAAGTAGCGGTGCCTATTGAGAAATTGTATTGTCAAATTGAAGCAGGCCCGTTATTATATCCAGTTTGGATCACAGCGTAAGCGCTCAATGGCCCGAACTGGTTCGTGTGTTTAAATTATTTACCGAGGCGAGCGTTATCAGCAGACAGACGGAATAGGGCTATTATATATGTACATACTAGTGTAAGCCCGTTGAATATCAACGCCCGCTGAATTTTAAATATCGTAAAGCGCTTTTTTAATAGAGATCCCTACTAATTGATCGAAAAAACAAAAACAATAAAATATTGTTTTTATAGCACCATCTATATATGTATAATAGCAATCCCCACTAATTGAACGCTTTCGATACCCACTCAAAAAAATTTTTTTTTTTTACTTTACTATTTATATTATAATTATTAATTATTATATATATAATAATTATATTTTGTAATCACGATCCCTTTTGTAAATAAAGCCGAGAAAATTGTTTAAATGTTTTTTTATTTATTTTATTTTTACGCTCGCAGTTTGAGAGTCACCGATACGATCAATTAATGTAATCACTCTCCGCCATTTTCGCAGGGCATATAAAATATTTAAACGTAATTATATATATGTATATATATGTCCTTATTAAATATAATTGTACCGATGTAAAGTATGCATCATGAATATTTCCATTGCTAGGTATGAAATAATTGTTTATAGATTTTAGATTTGAGCTGGCTAAACGATAGCTCAGCGGTTAAAGCGTTGGTCTTTTGAGCGAAGGTGTCCGTATGGGAAAATTCGGTAAAAAAATGGGGAAATATCATCATATGGATATGTATGTACATACATATATCCAGATTCCAGTCATATTAGCCAATATAATGTAATGAATGTAAATGTAAAGAAGAAGAAATAAAACGAAGGTTGAAACTAGAATGTACATAGTGCTTTTGGAAGAATGGACATTGTTTTTAAATCCAACATTTCGCTATGTAAAAAAAAGAAGGCATACGGACCAATGCGTACTGCCAGTTATGACGTATGGATGTGAAACTTGGGATGCTAAATTCGAGAATGTTACGCAAGATCCAGTGTACACAGATGTATGCTCGGTATAACGAGAAAATATACCAAGAGGAATACATGGGTAAGAAGTATGACCCAAGTGGCAGATATGGCGGAATGTGTGAAAAAGTTGAAGTACAAGATACATAGCGAGAAGAATGGATGGCAGATGGACGCCGGAAATACTGGAATGGTATCCGAGAGGATGTGAAAGAAAGCAAGGTAGACCGTGGTGGACGATGTGCTGATGAATTGAGAAGAATGTGTGGAGTCAAGTGCGTACTCCCAGTTGTGACCTATGGTTGTGATACGTGGATGCTGAATTCAAGAATGTTACCAGCGTATGCTCGGTATACCGAGAAGAGATCGTAAGAGGAATACATGGGTACGAAGTATGAACAAAGTGGCAGATATAGCGGAACGTGTGAAAACTCGCATTGTACATGTAAAATGCCTGGGCATTTTATACAATGCGACATTTCACACTTTGCTTGCGGCATATTGAATTGATTGATAATGAAATTGAGCGAGTTTTTTTTATTTTTTTATTTTTAATAATTCTGAAGCGAATATTCCGTTCGGTCTTCGCGCCACAATAATCCGACCACACATAGAAGCGTCCGCTCGCGAGTATCAAATGTATCAAATTTTCTCGCTGGCCAAAATTGAAGGTTTAATGTCGTTTTAATTAAGTTTTCTCAGGACGGAATTAATTGAGCTGAAACACAGGCCAAAAAGTTTCAGCCGAGCGCTAAACAAATTACCCGGTATTTATCGTCCACAATTTTTGGAATACCCGCCATTTGTAATTAGGTATCTACATATGTACGTACCGCGACCGTTTATCTTTTAACCATATGAAAAATTAAATAACACCGCCTCTATATTATGTACGTATCATTATTCTGTAACAATTTCAATACACATATATTTAATAAGTCGATGACGCACGCATTTATTCCGAGTAGCACCTGTATTTGTATATTATACATATGTACATATGTAGGTGCGTGTGTTCACTTTCCGTGTAGGTATATAGGGTGTGGCACGCAATTGTGGTGCTTTGGGAATTTTGCGTATTTAACATTCGCACATGAATTAACAGCGAAAGTGGTAATGAAAATAGTAGCGCGTATTGAAACTGAGCTAAAATCAGAGTAAGACTTTCGATTTTTTTTTTTTTATACAAATGTGAACTATTTTTTACCGACTGTACTACCGTTTTACGGAACACACTATAATATTATTATTAATTATTAATACAGAGCTTAATTGTGTCTGTTTGTATGTTTATTTGCATGTATTTGGTGTGTGTAACGCAATGATTTGCCATGTCACGCAGAAATGAATAAATTACAGAGTAGCGAGGATATTTCTATTAAAACAGCGCTTTCGAATATTGAAAATCGACGTTGATTATTATCAACGGTAGTAATAATGTACTAGTGTAAGCCCGTTGAATATCAACGTATGTTTGTGTGGGTGAGTACATACATATATGTGTATTTAATAGATGGCGCGTTATAATACACCAACGTAACAATTTAGCAAAGTCACGAGCTTATACATAATTTATATTGTCAAATTGCAGCAGGCCTGTCTTTGCCTCCGTTGGATGATAGTGTTAGCACGATCCATTTCAACCTGGTGATCACGGGTTCAAATCCCACTCGCGCGCTGACGCTTCTTGTCTTTTAATAATTTACCGAGGCGAGCGTTATCAGCAGACAGACGGATTTCGGCTATTATATATGTACATACATATATGGTGATGATGTATGTACATACATACTTGTACAATAGCAGTCATTGAGTTTTCAATTTTTTGCCGTTTTACAATTCTATTTCATACAATATTATTGTATGAAATTCGCTTATTCGCGTACTTAGAGCTAATTTTGAGATTAAAAATTATTTATTTAGCAAAAATCATCATATTATTAAAAAGTTGACAATATGCGCTGTAAAATGTTTGATATTTTATTACCACAGCTTGATTAGTTTCGGGGATATAAATTTTTGAAAAAACAGCACCGATTTTTCAAAGCCCAATCTATGTTACGTTTATTTACGACTCAAATTTCGATATGAGAAGTGTTTTCGTTTCTTATTCCTACAAAATATACTTTAATTATCTATTAGCGCATTTAAGATCCAATTAAAGTTAGATAATACGTAATCAATTGCAATTTGTGGTATTTAAAATACCGGAAATAATATGTATAGTTTTTGTTAATTGTGAAAAAATCACCAATCCAATAATTTCAACAATCCATGGTTTTTTATTTTGTTTTATGAAATAGTATTTCAGTTTAAATTAAACAGATAAATTTAGGTGTCGGTTAGGTTATGCAAAAATTTGCACGTATGACACTATTACGAATGAAATATTAACACTTAGACGACGAGAGCAAGGAAATGGCATATTTTAAAATATAAATGTCCAATTTGCCGTTTCTGGAAAGAAAACAAGTTTCATTTCATATGAATCGTGACAGATTTCAATATACAATCTACAATTAATCAATAGTGTAATTTAATCTTTATGTTGGTTTAAAAATAGCGTCCCCCGAAGGGTATTTCGCTTGATTTTATTTTTTTAATTACAAATTGTGAAGGAAAACTTAATTAGTGCTGGTTTTAGGTACTCCTATGCGTTCGTCAAAGAATACTTAATTACACATTCCAAAATTTTTTTCAACTTGTATATTTTTCAGCATTAATTTCGCCAAACTTTTACATTCCGAATGAAATTTTCAAAAAGATAACCAAGACCAAATAACAGTCGTATAAATAAATAAAAAAAATTCATCAAATACTATACACAATTATACGATTAAATCAAAAGTTTTACACGTCATACAGAAAATGCTAATTTAATAGCACTAGTAAAAACATTAATGTGATATAATAATTACAATTAAAAACATTAATGTGATATAATAATTACAATTAAAAACATTAATGTGATATAATAATTACAATTAAAAACAATGGTTATTTGAACAAATAATAATAAATGTACATACATGCGTTGATTGTTATACATAATTAATAACAGCTTTTGATTAATGATTGAAATTTAAACGTTGCATTAATAATTCCATCAAAATTAATGAGTGCTATTCGATATTCGATATATGTACATACATATGCATGTACAATTGTACATGCACACTCAAATGTACATACAATTGTACATACACACACATGTTGAATCTAATGATTAAATGCACGTTTTGTACTAATGAGTAAATAAACTTTATCGATTGCTAAAAGCGAAAAAAAACAACAACAACACAGACTTCTGATAATTCCGCGTAAGATATTGTCATTACACGATACCCATGTATGTATTTTTACGTACATAAAAGTAACATACAACATAAATACGGAATTGATCGAAGTCTGTTTGGAAAATATACCAAACAGTCAGTCAAACTGACTTGTGAATTTTCAACTGTCAAAACATTGCATTTACATTTAGATGGGTTAGTGCACAGATATTGTATGTCCAGTAATGTTTTAAAATATTGCAAGTGACATACATCGCTTTTGCATGAAAACTATGGACGAAATGGACATATTATTATATTTGAACAAGGCAATATATGTACTATTTGGACATACGATACTTTTTAAACATGAAGGTTTGATGCAGATGGACCTTTTGTGTACGATAACTCAATTTTGGTAAAAACTGAACATATAATATCTGTGCCCTCGATTTTATAATTGAAATTTATTACATTAAACGTACGACAGAAATTTTAGTACAAAACTATGTAAAACTTTTTTTTTTTTTTTTTAATATTTTTAAATTGAATTGAAATGTTACAATTCTAAAGAATCTATGTATGTACATATGTATGTACATAAGTCCAAACATAAAAGCGCTTCAGTCCTTTTATTGAGTTTATAAAGGGACACACCCTTTTGTTTGTCACACGTTACATTACAGACCATTACACGAAAAAGCAGCAATTTATTTCAGTTCAATTAAAACCGTTAATTTTTTTTTTACATAGTTTTTTTTCACATTTTTAGACACACTTGGAATACTTACAAACGGTGAAAACGGAACGACGGGTGGCAGCACTGCTCGGACGTGTGTCGAAAGTTTGGAAGCAGTGCCAAACGAAATAATTCAAAACGACCAAAATCAAAATCAAAAACAGAAACGGCTCCATCGAATGATCAAAATGCACCCAACTTGGCAAAGCACTCGTGGCGCATTGCGTTAAATAATATAAAAAAAATAATAAATAAAAATAAATATATTTAATGTGATATATGTATAAATATGTGTGCGTGTGTGTTTGTGTCTGTTCGTGCGCGCGCGTGCGTGGGCGCGCGTGCGTGTGTACGTATGAACGTATGTCTCTCCGGCTACCGTGAAACTTTGCCAAAGTAAGGGTCGATTTAATACATGCTCAAAACGCGTCCGCTCGACTTGACGAACAGATCGACACTAGCGATGGAGTTACCCCCTACCCACCAGCTGGATTCAGCCCCTCCCTTCCTCGCTACCCCTCGCCCCTCCCCACCACTGTTGCAGCCAGGATGCGCAGCTCGAATTAGATTACGTGGACATCCCCGGCACGGGGATTCATTTTCATTTATGTCGTCATAATTTTCAGCCGCTCACCGTCCACTGCTGGATGAAGGCCCTTCCAATCCACATTCGCACCCGTCTGTTGTGAGCAATCTGCGTCCACTTCACCCCACACATTATTCAATAAAATTCATTGATATATGTAAAATACCGTAGATATGCCATTCCAAACAAATTTGCCTGGAGAAAGCGTCTTGGGTACAGTCAGTGCTCGAATTCAGCGGGAGCGGCAAGGAGCGGGCGTACCCTTTCGTCAAATCTGTAAATTTAGCGCTCCCTTTCGTAAAAAACCAAAATTTCCGTGCTCGTTCAATAATTATTGCCGAAAATTCAATAATTATCGACGGTGAATTTTTTTTACATTTATTACTCCTAAATCACAATCTTTGAATTATTTACATTTCAATTCCGACAAAGCCATTTAAAATATTATTATGTTTTGAAAAAGCTGGATGCACGCGTTACTTGAAGATAACATTTAGAATTCTATTCAATTCCGAGGGTTTTTAGATTCTATGTCGGCTCTGCGCAAAAAGTTTAATGACTTTATAGCCGGAAATCGGCATTTCGAACTGCAACGTGCCTTTTCGAGCCATCGGTCATTTTAATGATTTACGATATCTTTCTTTGAATTGTCGTGTTGTACCGCGACTATAATGAAATATTTTAAATATCTCACTATAATAAAATCAGCCAATAATAATGAAATGTATAAATTTGTACAAAACAGTCAGAATGCTCATATTTTAACCACTGAAAAGTATTTCCAGAAATGTATATAGGATAGTAAAAAATCAGAGACCATTTTCAGATCTACCTGTTGAAGTTGACTTACAGACATTAAACGGTATTAATCTCGGTAAGATTTTGTATTTCGATACATATGTATACATGTACATATGTATATATTTTTATAGACCAATTATGATTTTTAGAAGAGCTGTTCCATCGCTTTATAAAATTACGAAACTTTTTACGCTTTCGGCAGAATTATATAATTTAAAATATGAGATTAGATAATCGCTTAAAGTCAATTTTGTTGCAATCCTTTTTTTTCAAGGCATCATAGAGTGTTTGATGAGAAATAGATTCATAACGTTCTTAAAAAAAAATTGTAGCATTTAGCACTGTGTAATAAATACTACAAAATTCTTGAAAATGCACGAAATGCACCCACCAATGCATTTAAAATTAATTAAGAATCCAACAGTTTACCGAAATATATAAGCATGCCAATCAAGTCGTAAAAATTTTATGTGATTTTAAGCTATGTATATGCACGCAGTTCGGGTCTTTGCATGTGTAAAAGTCGATTATCTCCCAAAGTCCTGTTTAAAATTTCAATATTATAAAAATACAGTATCTAAAGTATATTGTGACGTTTGTCACTAGTTGACGTAAGTTGATGTTTGTAGGTTTTTTTACTATGTGAAGTTTTTTTTTTTTTTTTTTTTACATTTTTTTTTACTTTATATCGATAAATTTGCATTAAATATCGTTGAAGTATATTAATAATTATATATAATTAAAATATCATTAACCTATTCTGCCAATATCCATTTTAAGCTATTCACTTTTTGTTTTAATAACGGAACACACACACTTGGAACATTACGGTCGAACCCTAACTGCACACATCTTATCGTTCGGGTAGCAATATTTACGACGATGCAGAGCACAGCCCACATAACTCATAGAAATTGTATATATCATTTCTAATAGTAAATTTTGTGTAGATTTATAATTTTAATAAATACCAAAATCAAAAATGTTATTTTTACGATTTTTGATGACAGCGCGCTAGATTCGGGATCCAGCCCAGTGTGCGTACGGCACGATAATATGATTCAGCGGATTATATATGTATATGATTCGATCGGTCATTTCACATCTGTCAAATTTAGTTTCAATGACAGTTCGGAAACGAATATAATTTCATCAGTGAGTATCTGTTAAAATATATTTTCACTAGTAGAAATACATATACATATATCTACCGGTGAAAATGTACTTGGATATGATTTACCGTAACGCCAGTGAAAATACATATATTTTCATTTCAACATAACCATTGCACCGTTATAAATTACATTCAACAATAAAAGTATTTAACTAATTATTTATATATATGTATGTATGTACATAAATATGCGGCCAACATAAGAGTTTCGTCTTAATTTGAGGAGTCCATGTCAGAATCGCGAGTGAAATACAAACGTTCCGAAAGCGAGGTGACAGATGGCTATTTCGCGTTTCGTCCGTTGAGTCTCGAACGGCGCTGCAGTCGTGCCAAGTGTGCGCACCACAGTATTTCACCATTCGCCCGTTGAGTGTCGAGTGAAGGTTACTGTCTCGAATTGCACGGCAGTCGTGCCAAGTGTGCGCAGTATAAATCTCACCACTGGCGAAATCCGAACAGGTGTGCGAGCGCCTTAAACATTTGTGGAGTATTAAAATTTTCCGAATGTAGAATCAAAAATCCTAGTTGAGCTTGTGATACATACAGTATGTGTCACAAATAATATAGCATTACATTGTTTGTACGATTAAAACTTGTGATTTTCACTTGCACCGTATCCTTCAAACATATGCAATTATGCAAATACAATTAAAACTGCATCATATTATATTATGTCTTACGTATACTGTTTTTAAATTTTCTATTGCTCTCTAATAATAATAAATAATCCAACAAGACCGGCAGGGTCGTAAGAAGTGTTTCTTTTTACATACTGATTACACGATAACTACTAATTAATAATGTTTCATAGTAATTTCCTGCTATTTTGCAAGTGAAATTAACTATTATTGCAGATGTAGGACAACATAATATTGTGTCGTTCTGTAAACATGTTTTCTTCCGGCAAAATTATCGAGTGAATCAAGCTGAAATTTCATATTTTCCATATTATTAAATTACTTATTACACAGATAAGTGTCCGTCAAATTAGACTCGGAGTAGACTATATAATTATTTTAATTTTTTAATGCGCGAGTATATGTAACTATTATTTATTAACTCATGGCTAGTATTATTTTGAAACTTTCTTCAATTAAATACATCAAATTATCAACTTAAATATTTAAAATGTAATTTTCAATCAACCTATTTTCTTTTGGCATATTCATCGATGAATCATTCGTAATAATAATGACAAAAAAAAAAACCACCATCGTTTAATTGAGGAAAATTGACACTCAAAGTTATTAGTTTTCATTTGAAAATCCTACCAAAACGTCAAATGTGAAGCACGAATCAAATAAACAACTATAGACTATTTTTTCATAGGCAAAGGCATAATAATTGAAATCTTTACCTACATATGTAGATATTTTACTAAACAGAAGCGCAAATCTCGCATTTTCATTATCAATTCAAACGATTATGTAGTTACATATGTATGACTTAAAACATGTTACATATATGGAGCCAACATAAGAGCTTCGTCCTCATTTCCGTGTCCATGTCAGAATCGTGAGTGACATACAAACGTTCCGAAAGCGAGGTGACAGATGTCTATTTCGCGTTTCGCCCGTTGAGTATTGAATGGCGTTGCAGTCGTGCCAAGTGTGCGCACCACAGTATTTCGCTATTCGCCCGTTGAGTGTAGAGTGATGCTATTAGTTTTCCTTTGAAAATCCCACCAAAAGCAAAAGCAATAGGCAATAATAAGGTAAACAACCTATTCAGGCAAAGGCATAATATTTGAAATCTTTACGAATGGGATCAAAGAAAATTTATCTATGTTGATATTTCACTAAACAGAAACGCAAATCTCGTATTTTCATTATCAATTCAAACGATTTTATGTATGTACGATTCAAAACATATTAAGTACATGGGTATATGTACGTCGTATTTTTAAGCCCTTAAGATGTATATTATATATGTAGGTATATGTATGATTACAGAACGGACGTACATACCTACATACATATAAACGATGTCCTGCCTGAAGCAAGCCAGGTACATACAACATCCTTTCAATCGTGTTAGTCTCGGATTTCCACAGCACGAGCACGTGCAAAGTGAAATCGCGCTAACTGGATGTATGTACGCCATTAATCGAATTTCGTACCCTTAGGCGAATATTCGACGCCGAAGTCCTATTTTATACATACATACATACATATGTATGTATGTATGAGAAGTCTTGCGTGATTAATTTACAATTTTTTAATTTATTTACACCGAAACGTGTATCTCTGTGTCCCAAGTAGGAACACTAAAAAAAAAAAAAACAAATAAAGAAATAGTCTCACGCTTATTATGTACATACATACATATGTACTAGTGTAAGCCCTTTGAATATCAACGGAGCGATTTCTCATCACCCGTACTGTGAGTGTTTGTGTGGGTGAGCATAGTTTTTTGCATAGACGGCGTAACAATTTACCATAGTGGCGAACCTTTTGAGGATTAATATTGTCAAATTGTGGCAGGTCCGTCATTGCCAGCATACAGATACACAGAATAGGGCTCTATTAGTGATATTAATATTAACCATGATTACGGTTCATACTACATATAAATATAAGCATACTTTAATACTTGTGCATCTATTAAACAACTAGTGTAATCCCGCGGGTGAGTATACGCGTATTTAATAGTTTTTATAGTTGTTGCATAGATGGCGCGTTATAATACAACGACCTAACAATGATTAGCAAAGTTGCGAACACTTTAATAATTAATATTGGCCAATTATAGCACGTCTGTCATCGCCTCCGTTTGGATGATAGTGTTAGCGCGATTCATCTTAACCTGGTGATATCGGGTTCAAATCCCACTCGCGCGACGTTCTGGTTTTTTAATCATTTACCTAGCGTTTTCAGCAGACAGACAGACAGACAGACGGAACTCGGCTATTATATATATATATATATATATATACAGTGCTCGAAATGGAAATTTTCACGAATGGGAGCGCTCGATAATTTTCAAAAAATATCAAACGACCTTTTTGTTTTAACTATATGTATAGAAAATGTACGTACATTTCTATACATACATATATGTATTATATCACCAAAACACTTACGTAACATATGTACACCAATATAAATGAATTTATGGTTGTATATATTAGGTTATTAGTATTATTATTATAGAAACTGTATTACATACATACATACATGCACAATTTACACGGTTATTTTTTTTTTTAAATTTGAATAATTGTTAATATCACTATTTAGTTAGTCACGTGCAGTAATTATAATTCAGACAACTTAAAAAATGTTGCTAGAAAAGTGTTTGTTAGTGATGAAGTGCAGTAATAAAATATAAATAAAAAAAATAATCAAGCGATTCCCGATGATAGATTGAAATTGCAAATACGTTCGGTAAATTCAAGTTCTCTCATCAGAGGGACAGGCAAGACTGAAGTATTTTGAAATTTTGGTTCCTTTAGTATAATGGTAGCGGTACAGCTGCTTTAGAAATTTTGTTAAAATAAGAAAGCCGACAATTAAAAGAAAGATATCGTAAATTATCGAAATGAACGATGCCCCGAGAGGGACCCATTGCAGTTCGACCATAGTGTTACAGACAGTGCCGACCATAAAGCAATAAAATTTTTTGCGCATAAAAACCCTCGAATTCTAAATGTTATCTTCAAGTAACACAGGTGCATCCAGCTTTTTCAAAACATAATAATATTTTAAATGGCTTTTGGCTACAGATAAGATGCCCTTGTGGGAATTTAAATGTAAAGAATTTAACTTTCAGTCAAAGATTGTGATTTAGGAGTCATAAATGTAAAAAAAAATTCCCCTTTCTAACATTTTTTCGGCAATAATTATTGAAAGAGTACGGAAATTTTGGTTTTTTACGAAAGGGAGCGCTAATTTTTGTAATCCTTCCTTCTAAACATACAATGTCTTCTTTGAAGTGAAGAAATGTATATAAATGAATATTAATTTTAACTCTTTTTTGAAAAGTTGTTTTTGAGTGAACTTTTGTGAAAGTTGCCCGCGTCGTGTCGAAAGTGAAGAAAATTTTATGACCATACATGAGGAACTATTTTTATCTTTTGATTTATGTATTTTGAATTATCCCGAAAGAATTCTGCTGTCCGTCTGTCTGTATGTCTGTCTGTCTGCTGATAACGCTCGTCGATGTAAATAATTAAAAACAAAAAAACCAGAACGTTACGTGGATTTGAAGCCGAGGCGATGACGAACCTGCTACGATTTGACAATATTAATATATCAATAGGCTCGCGACTTTGCTAAATTGTTACGTGTTGTAATTATAACGCGCCATCTATGCAACAATTACCCATGCAAACATACGTTGATATTCAACGGGCTTACACTAGTTATTATATATGTATATGATAGTCGAAATCCGTCTGTCTGTCTGTCTGTCTGCTGATAACGCTCGTCGATGTAAATAATTAAAAAAAAAAACCAGAACGTTACGCGGATTTGAACCCGAAACGATGATGCTACGATTTGACAATATTAATATCTCAATAGGCTCGCGACTTTGCTAAATTGTTACGTGTTGTATTATAACGCGCCATCTATGCAAAAACATCCGTTCAGTAACAACTATAAAAACCAATTAAATTTAGTATTATTTTTCGGCACGGGTGATGAGAACGCCCCGTTGATATTCCACGGGTTTACACTTTAGATTTACAAGTTGTCGTTGTTAAAAACACAAATAACATTTTTACCATTTTTTTTTTCAATAGACAAATTAAAATTCATTTATAAAAAAAAAAAAATCAAAATCAATTGTATTTCTCACATCGCGAACGGATACAGTTTGCCAATGAAATGCAAACAGTTATTGCACTCGTTTACAATGTGAATTGATTTTGCACTCGAAGCATAATTGAAAGTGCACTTTCGAAACGCTTTGATTTTCCAGGGACAATATTTGCTTTTGAAAATTTTACGACGCACTTTCCCGTATGGATGCCGACGTCGAACGTAACGTAGACGTACATACATATGTATATACGGGTACGTGTACGCGGTTACAATTTAATTAGAATAATTTGCACGCGAGCGCAAACTCTCGGGGGCGGAAGGGCGTAAGTCAAAAATGACTGCTTAAATAATCAAAATTAATTTACGAAATCGCAGCCGAGCATTGAAACTTTTATTAATAATTTTACACCCAGTGTGATGCACGCGTCGTATGTGTTTGGCTAATTTTTTGACTTCAAACTACTTTTGGTTTATTTTATTTTGACGTGACCATACGCGTACCAGTATGGGGTACCTGCTCTGAAACGGCGGTGTTACGTTCACATTCCAACACTATAACTTCGTTACTAATAACACGATTGACACGATTGATCATTTGCTCGGGTATACGTCTACGATACATTTCCGATCTCAAGTTGGCACCGCGGGTGCACGACTTTGACGCGCTAACGTAGTGATTTTGCTACCGAACATAATATCTCTTCAAGATCTGTCGATTTAAGTCGTAAAAAGTGAACTGTGTAAATTATTTGTTGGTGAAAAATCAAAAACAAGTCGAATTTTTTTTTTATTTCACTATATCGACCCATACTCGCCGAAAAGCTAATAGAAAATACAAAAAAAACGCATATCATCAAAAAGGGGGTCTAATCATCTATCGATCAGTACTGACATGTCTGTGATAGAACGAGTGAGACGGTATCGGGAACATTAGAAAGTCGAAAGGAAAACAACGACGCGAGCACCTTGCTTACCACAGGCCAATGATAAATAAAATTGTAATCGATTACCCGTTAAGACTTTATTCGTTATCTATATATGTATGTATGTATATAAAAATGAATGTCTGTTTGTCTGTCTGTCTGTCTGTCTCTTATAGGCTTCTAAACCACTCAACCGATCGCGATGAAATTTTCAGGACTTATTGTGATCATGCCGGGGGTAATCGGGATAAAACGGGAACGGGAACGGGAACGAGCCTGCTCACGCGTCAGATAACGTACTAGGAACGGGAATGGGATCGGGATCGGGAACGGGAACGGGAACGGCAACGGATCGGAATCTGGAACTGGGGAACGGTATCGGGCATTGCAACGCATGCCGGGTCAGCTAGTGCTAAATAAAAAAATATATTAATGTATCCACTTCGATGCTTTCATTTATTCTCATATTCCAAAATTGTAATCGATTACCGGTTAAGAATTTATTCGTTATGCTAAATAAAAATATATGAATGTATCCATTTCGATGCTTTCATTTCATACTCATATTCCGAATAAAATATTAGCCGCTAACGCAGACGTATTCACGGAAAACCTACGGCCGTGTTCGACCCCGATTTTTTTTAAACTTTATTTTAACAAGCATTATATATGTACTGCAAGACCTTATATGTGTACTACCAGTTTGATATTTGTAATTGTAATGCTGCGTACACACCGACGAACCGAACATCGGACGTTGTTGTGCGGAGCCGTCCCACACGATAGCAACCCTTCGTCGTTCGCGTGTTCGGTTCGTCGGTGTGTACGCAGCATTAGTAGCAGCAGCAGCGGAACATTACAGATTACACCGATAGCGTATCGCGGTGCCTCGTTGCACACTCTCTTGTACGAATAGGCACTGTGACGTCACTGATCTAATTTTATTACCCAGTTTTTGTTTTATGGTCCAGCGCGGAGATTATTAAATCTTTACTAAGTTTGACCCGCTGAATTCGCATCTGATAATGATTATCGTTTATGAGATATTTTGCGGTCTATAACTCAAAATATAATATTGCTATGCTCAAAGTGAGTATTGAAATTAATAGTCAGATAATTTTAAAGTCAAAAAAATATATTTTTTCTCCGTGCTATTGTGCGTTTATTTGGTCAGTTTTTTTTTATTTCACCACGTTTATAAGGATTGGTTTTCTATTTCAATATATTTTATTTTTATTTTAGACGTTCGAAAGAACGTTTTGTTGCTCAGTATAATTTAACTTGTCACTATACTTTCGTATATACAGATAAAAGAAATGAGTAATTTTTCTATTTTTTATACTCGGTGCGGTCTTTAGCTCAAAATTTACAATAATAATATGAGCATTGTAATCTACATATGTATGTATGGTCGGATATTTTTTCTTTCAATTTTGATATTATTAGCAAGGCGATAGCTCAGTGGTTAGAACGTTAGTCCACCTATAAAATTATATATATATGTTTCAATGCTTTCACCACTATAGAGTATATTTCCCTAGTTTGCTTCACTATGAAAAAACACAAAAATATTTGTCAAATATTGAGGAGGAAACGCTCGACATCAAATATGCTACCCCTCGGAAAAATAATAATATAATATATGTGTGTGTGTGGGTGACTTTAAGTGATCATGTAGTTATGAGCCATGTCATCTTTGTGAATAAGTGATGCGCTCCCCGAGTTTAATTAACAAGTTGAGGCTTTCCGGTGCTCGTTCACCTGTTCCATATATCCTTCGGGTGCTTTAGACATACCTGATGCTTCATGTATGTATATTTTATATATATTATCTAAAATGGCGACGGCAGATGCAAATCAGCGGATGCATCCAAATAAATTGGAACGGAAAACTTCTCAACTAGAGGACCGTTACACGCAAAGGAAGAGACTATGTATTTGTTGTGACATTGTGTTGTGTAGATGGCGCTTTGTAATATATAACAATGTAACAATTTAGCAAAGTTGCAAACTTACTAACGATTTATATGTTCAAAATATAAGGAATCTCGCATTATCGGCGTAAGCGCTCAATGTTTCAAACTGGTGATCATCGGGTTCAAATCCCACTCGCGCGACGTTCTGGTTTTTTAATTATTTACCGAGGCGAGCGTTATCAGCAGACACACACACACACACACACACAGACAGACAGACGGAAAAGGGCTATTATATACATATATAATATGGCAGATTGTAGTTGTCCTCAGTTCCAAACACATCCTAGATGTGTCTAAGACGCATTTTATACAATGTGATATTTTACACATTGCCTGTAACATACATATATGTATGTATGTACCTATATATGTATGTATGTATGTACATATGTGCATATTATATATATAATAGCCGAAATCCGTCTGTCTGTCTGCTGATAACGCTCGGTGAGGAAAAATAATTAAAAAACCAGAAAGAGTGGGGGATCGAACCCAGGACCCCAGGCTCTAGAGGACTCACACTAATGCTATCCGCTATCGCCCTTGGCCAATTTAGTCCTTTTTTTTTTAAACATTACCTATACAAGGGATCGTGACTCTGCTTTACCTACAAAGGGATCGGATATAATAATTAAAATTATATATGATGATGATGATGATGAGTTGGCGCATTGTTGCATAGATGCTATACTATAGACAACTATAAAAACTATTAAATTTAATATATAATTTTCCAGTACGGGTGATGAGAACGCTCCGTTGATATTCAACGGGCTTACACTAGTCATATATATATAATATCCCTATTCCGTCTGTTTGTCTTTCTGTGTGTGTGTGTGTCTGTCTGGTGATAACGCTCGCCAAGGTAAATAATTAAAAAAAAACCAAAACGTCGCTCGAGTGGGATTTGAACCGGAGATCACCGGTTCGGAACATTGAGCGCTTGACACACAGACACACAGACGGAATAGGGCTATTATATATATATATATATATATATATGATTGCTAGAGTGCTGTTTTTTCACATGCTGACTATTTTCTTTTATTAGAACTATCAGCCTTTTCGATGTGTTTTGTTTTTGAGTGAACTTTTGCGAATGTTGCAAAGATACTCATGCATTTACTTTGAACATAAGGAAACATTTATACCTTTTGATTTATTCCAATTATCGCAAAAGAATACTGTATATAGCCGTATTTATTATGTCCTAAGTTTTGTAATATGAGAGATATTTATGATTGAAATTTGTACTAAAATGCACGACTCGCGTTACGACGGTGACGATTTTGTTTTCTTAAATTTCATCTTTCAAAAGTAGCCTTTTGCCGATAGCTTTACCACAATTATGTAATATAGAGCCATAATATTTGTTTATATGTAGTATAGTAATTGTATAAAAGTCCTTCGCTTTAACTGTCTAGTAATTGAATCATTATTTTTATTTTCTCATACAAATTACATATAATACGATTCGCTTTCACGATTACCCAAAATTGAATTATTGAATTACTCAAATTACTCACGATTACTCCCTCTTGTCTGTTTTTATATACATACGTATGTAGGTATTATTTACCATACAGCTTAATTGATCGGAACCAGACTTTACAAAATTACTTGTAATGATCATGTGGTTTCAAATTGGCCACTTGTGTGTGATGAGACCTTTTTCTTTTGAGGACCTGCCATACAAATTTTCGTTTCAATTACTTCAATGACCCATTTACATATGTACATAGTATTGTCAGTGAAAACAGATTGAAACCAACTGCGTATTTATTGCTTATATTTTACTAGCTTTGCCCGGGTTATAATTATAATATATGTAATGTAGTATAGTGTTTCTTTAGTAAATTATTTCGGAAGCCCAAAAATGGGGCCGCCGGGGCAGGAGGCGGGTCTGGGGGGGTGGTAATGGGCCGGCATTGCTTTTCGGGAGTCCATAAAGGGGCCGCCGGGGTAAGAAGGAGGGTTTCGGGGTTGGTAAGGGGCCGGCATTGCTTTTCGGGAGTCCAAAAAAGGGTCGCCGGGATAGGGGGGGGGTCTGGGGGGTGGTGAGGGGCCGGCATAGCTTTTAGAGAGCCCAAAAAAGGGGCCGCCGGGGCTTGAGGGAGATCTGGGGGGTGGTTAGGGGACCAGACCCCCCTCCTGCCCCGGCGGCCCCTTTTTTGGGCTCCCGAAATAATTTACCAAACAAACACTATATTACAGTATATTAATTACACCCCGGGCAAAGCCGGGTAATTAAGGAGGGATGCGGGGATGTGGAGGGGTGGGGTTAGGGGGGGGGGGGACGTACGTACTTAAATCTGCCGAAAACATCTACTATCGTGTGTACTTCGTCGTTTCTATTAATCGCACCCGAGCAACGCCTGGTAATTGACGAATGACCCATGCGTACATACAAACTTAAGGGTTTTATATATTAGATACTAGCGTAAGCCCGTTGAATATCAACGAATGTTTGTGTGTTTAATAGTTGTTGCATAGATGGCGCGTTATAATACAACACGGTAACAATTTAGTAAAATCGCGAGCCTGTTGAGATATTAATATTATCAAATCGTAGCGGGCCCATTTATTATCCAGTTTGGATCACAGCGTAAGCGCTCAATGTTCCGAACTCGCGCGACGTTCTGCACCAGAGTACAGCAGATGATATTTTTGATTTGCAAACTATGATCGAATTGTGAGGCTTTGATTTTTCAGTATACACGTTTTGACCACGGACATTTTAGAAATCAATCCACAATCGTCTACATATGTATTGTATATATATTTGGGTCAATTTAGTGTAATATCTGATGTTTCGTTTACTTGTCAGGTAATAGCGTTTACCTCGACGTTTGTCGTTTGCAAAACCATTGCAAAATTACAAAGCCTCCGTTCACCGGATATTGTCATCTGAAATCGATTTGCCACGATGATGAATCATCGTTCGCAAGCGAGTTGTGTTTGTGTGTTGCTTGATATATGTATGTACATATGTACATGCATATATTGTACATATGAGTCGCCTAGTTCCAAATCCCGATAAGTCCACAATATATACATAAAAAGCGAGGATAAAATATTTTCCGGTTCTAAGAATGTTTTCAAACGATGCCTTATACTTGAATTATTCCAAATACCGCCAAGTGCGCCGTAAAAAAATATTGAAAATCAGTGCTAGTTCCAAAAACTGACAATTGCACTATGATAAAAGCCATATTTAGTAACAAACAACGATAAGTCCATGTTTCTAATCTCAATATTTTGTTAAATATCAACAAAATTAAGTTTAAATGAGTTTAAACGCCATCAAGCAAATAAGTCTGTAGCGGAAAAACCGCGTTTGCGAACAAGTGAGTTTTATGGACTTATCGGGATTTGGAACTAGGCGACTCATATGTATGTACATACATTGACAGAAATCATAAAATCCAACACTAAAGATTGGAAAATGTTATCGTGAAAACTTTTATATAATATGACGGATCATAAAAAGCTCCGCGAGAATAATTGTAATTGAAATGTCAAGCGTCATTATATATACATACATACATAAATATGAAAAAGTCAGATAGGGTCGAAGAAAATGTTAAAAATAAAAAATAAACTCATTTAGTCGCATCGGCACGTTTCAATTCAATTTATTATTATTTGATTAAATGTCGCAAAAATGGTCTCCTTTCGCATTTAAAACTATGTACATACATACATACATACATACACCGTCGATGTTTCCATTTACTCAATTTTAATTTCATATAGAATTAACCAAACATTAGATACTTTCTTTGCAATCGTGCAAGTCGCGTTAAGTACTTGAATGTGACACTTTTTTGGAGCGGGTTCAAAAAAAAAAAAAACAAGCGGATATTAACACGGGGATAGTTTACTCGCTGTACTATCTCGCTAGTTTACTAGCCGACGCGTAGACCTAGTAGCGAGTAGCTTGTAAGCCTATTACACGTGTTTAGCGTACTCGCCAGTGGCGCTGTCGTCAACTTGTTTTACTTCCTTTTTTTTTTTACATTTTTAAAAATAAATATGCGTTTTTTAACAATACAATTTTGACTAAACCTTCACACGTGTTCGTGTTGGGAGTTGAAATTCAATCGCTTAACCTCAAACTGTCAAAATGAAGTGACGTCACCACTAGCTATGTAGATGGTAGCGAGTAAAATTTAAACATTCGAACTTCACTCGATAGTTTACTAGCGAGTGAATTATCCCTGTGTTAATACCCGCTTGTTTTTTTTTTTTGACACTTTTATTTGTGAATAAAAATTATGCTTTACAGCTTAGTGCCTTAGTGGATGAGTTTTATTACAAGCATAGACACGATCTCGCTAGTTTACTGACCCCGCACGCAGCTCACCACGAGTAGCTAGTAAACCTATTACACGTGTTAACTTCACTCGGTAGTGTCGCCACTCGCTGCCGCTAGTGGCGCTGTCGTCAACTCGTGACTTGTCAACGTGACGACATTGAATTTTCAATATTGTAAATGTATCATGTCCATTGAAGTGACTCAACACTTAACCTCAAACTGTCAATGAAGTGACGTCACACGAGCCAGCTACTAGCGAGTAAACATTTGACCTTCGCTCGCGCGGCCGACCGGCAAACCAGCGAGATCGTAGCGAGTAAACTATCCCCGTGTAATAAATACCCCCATTACGAAAGGTTGTTTCGAAGACGACAAATTGTCGCAAAATGTCGTGAAATCTTATCAGAGCCATCGATACATACAATGTTTCGACAATAGTGGGGCATATTTGCAGTTGGAAAATCTGTACGTCGCGCGTCAGAATAGAAAGACATTTTCCTTGTATACAATTTTCCGGCCGTGTCGGGTATAAAGGAAAATTCTTTTAGTTTTTTTTTTTTTCTCCTTTTCATTTTTTTGCGAAAACTCGAGTACAATTGTACAAAAGGGTAGAAACCGTGCACGGGGAGTGCTTCAACTTGAACTGAAGTCGCGAATGAAAAAACAAAAATACAATAATAAAATTGTCTCGAACGAACGGTGTATATTTATGTACATATATTTTGGAAATGTACTGCTATTTAGTGTGGCCGCAATTTTAAAAGAAAACACGAGGCTTTTAAAACGGATCGTTTCCAGAGCTCTGGAGCCCGTCCATGATTGATATCGTTCACAAATCCCAAAAAGTGTGTGTTCGCCCATTCGAATGGCTGTAGTCGTATTTTGGGCAATGCCAAATTTGGCATTTCAATGTAATTCAATGTGCCCGCAGGGAAATTTCAATTACGTAAACAAATTTTTAACGGTACGTCCTGCGAGACAAACGATTCGTCTCTTTATTTGCACCGTAGACATGCAAAACTCGTTTTACATTAAATGATTTGTATATTAATCAATTGGCGCAAAGTGTACATAAAAAAAAAATATTGCCCATACTAATTACACCGTGCGACGCGAAAGATGGTTCAGGGATGATGTACATATAACTTTATTTATTTATTTATTTTATTTAACAGGTTTTAGCCCAAAATATAGATTACATATACATACATACATATATAAAAACAAAAAGAATAAGAATATCAAACAAAAAAACAAAAAATAATAATAACAAAATAATACTAGAATTTATAAATTTTTAGTTTGATTACAAACTGCGCCAGGCTGATGTTGAAAATGTCAACATCAGTCGACAATGAATTAAATAATTTAAGAGCAGCAATCACCGGGCTGGACCCCATAAGCATTGTTCTGTACCCCGGCACCACAAATAGCTCGTGACCCCGTGCGCGACAATAAAAATCCGGAGTGTAAAGTTGGAGACGCTCTAGTATTTCCCCATTGAACATATGTCCATTTATAATCATGAACACATGTTTCAACAGGGATACTTTCCTCCTCTACTCCAAATACCTCATGCCAGTCATACCCCTGACGAATTTTGTTGGGAAGAGAAAAGGGTAGTAGCCGTACATCCTACATATACATCCATATACATCCATATGTGCACATACATCCATATACATCCTACATATACATCCATATGTAGATTTATGTCTAGTGAACGCGAATCTGAGTACAGTCAACCCTCCTATAGCGTTTGCGGCAGTTTTTTGTATAGCGGTCCCTTCTATAGCGTACATTTTAATTAGAATTTTCATAAATATATTTTATTAATGTGCATTTAAATATGTATGTGCACTTGGAAAATATTTGTCAGTAGCAAAATAAATATGCAAGGTATTATAAAAATGGGTAAAATGTTTGATTTGCTTCAAATCGCAAAATACAATTAAAAAAACTTAACCGCAAATTTTGTATGGGTGCCTAACTTTCTATAGCGTTTTTTTTTTCCTATAGCGTGGTCCCTATCTCAACGCTATAGGACTGTATTTCATATGCAAAAACATTGCATGTACATAAAATTAAGGTCACGATCTTAAAACGGTCCCATTATTTAAGGTGAAGATTTAAATATATACTATTATTGTACAGGTACATATAAAAAGCTTAGGCAATTACTTTTGCCAATCCATTTACTAAATTAAAAATTAGTAAATGGATGAGGAATGAATGAGGCCTTCATCCAGCAGTGGATGGTGAACGGCTGATGAATATGATGATGATGATGAAATATGTATATAATTGAAAATAAAACCATTTTTAAGATTGTTTTTCCCCTTTCTAAATAATATGGTGGTTTTTGACAAACGGATAAGTTTCGAAATTAGCACTTGAAAATAAAAAGCAAAAAATGAATTTCATTATATATATACATATAATAGCCGACATCCGTCTGTCTGCTGATAACGCTATGACGTCACCCTCGCAAGTGTTCGCGACTTTGCTAAATTATATGAATATATAATAGTTTTTATAGTTGTTGTATAGATGGCGCTTTATAATAACAATTATATATACATATAATTAAATAATTAATTATAAAGCGCCATCTATACAACAACTATAAAAACTATTAAATACACATGTACAATACTCAACCACCCAAAAACACTCGGGTAAAGTACCGGTGATGAGAAACCACTCCGTTGATATTCAACGGGCTTACACTTGTCCAATAATATAATAGCCCAATTCCGTCTGTCTGTCTGCTGATAACGCTCGCCTCGGTAATGGCTGCAATTCATATTTAATTGAAATAACGCGAACGTCGCGAGTGGGATTTGAACCCGTGATCACGAGGTTGGGTCAAGTGGATGCAGATTCCTCAAGACAGACAGGAATAGAAGAGGATTGGAGAGGCCTTCATCCAGCAGTGGATGGTGAAATTAAATACTGTCGTGTTTTGAGACGGTTAAAAACGTAAACCTCACATTACAATATGCAACTTAATTACGTCGGCGCATAAATGAATTATACGAAAACCACTATTTTCTCAAAGTTTACTTTTGAATAAGATAGTATTAAAATAAATAAAAAAAAGCGCGAAATAATCAAATAATGCGGAAAACGCACTCGCTTCGTCTAGCGGAAAATGCATCAACGTGAAGCCACAAAAGTGCAAACTTCATTGGGCACTCGGGAAAATTGCATTCTTGGAAAATTACGTTACTTATTTAACTTTTTTTTTTAACTATATTCTTTTCTTTTCGTTACAGGACTCGCATCGCATCTTGCGGATCAAATGCGAAAATATAAATCGACAATGCAAACTCACTCATACACTGGCAACAATCTACATAATATATTGGCATATATGTACATACGTATGTACATACATACGTATATGTACATAGGTATACAATGAGAATTGACGAGTTCTGGATATTATTAAACCCTGTTGGAATTTGCCAATTTATATAACTTGGTCGTGTGAGAGGGTCCCATAAAATTGGTACCATTAAGAAAAGAATTCCTTCCAACCTACCAAATCATAGTCCGTTCCATCTCTCACTTTAGTGTAAGCCCGTTTAATATCAACGAATGTTTGTGTGGATGAGTATATGTGTTTTTATTGTTGTTGCATAGATGGCGCGTTATAATTACAACACGTAACAATGTAGCAAAGTCGCGAGCCTATTAAGATTAGTCAAATTGCAGCAGACCCGTTATTATCTATGTAGTTTGGATCACAGCATAACCGCTCACTGGTGATATCGGGTTCAAATCCCACTCGCGCGACTTTGTGGTTTTTAAATTATTTATCTCGGCGAGCGTTATCAGCAGACAGACACACAGGTACTGAGACAGACGCTATACGGCTATTATTATATACATATACTAGTGTAAGCCCGTTGAATATGAACGCCCGCTGAATTTTAAATATCGTAAAGCTTTTTTTTAATAGAGATCCCCCACTAATTGATCGAAAAAACACAAAAAAATAAATTGTTTTTATCGCGCCACCCATGTATTACTATAGCAATCCCCACTCATAAAAATATTTTTTTTTTTACTTTACTATTTATATAATAATTATAATTTTGTAAAAATCAAAAAATAATAGTTTCTATAGTGTCATCTATGTATTATTAGCAGAATCACGATCAATTTTGTAGGTAAATCCGAGTTACGATATGTTTAAAAAAAAAAGGACCCAACCGACAACTGGTTTTAGCAGATTGGTCCAACGACGTTCTTCCCGAGCCTGAGGCCGTGGGTTCGAACCCCACTCGTGCTGCCAAGTTTTTTCCCAATTTTTCCTCAGCGAGCGTTATCAGCAGACAGACAGACAGACGGATTTCGGCTATTATACATATGTATATATAATGATATGATGCCACCTTCAGAAGAAGTTACTCTTGATGAGTAATCGTGGTAAAATAAACTAGCGTATTATACATATATAGAGCGATTTGTCGAAAAATCGATGAAAATTTGTCATCGTTTCAATTATAATACTACAGAGCCACCTCTACTGTATGTACCTATACATATTTCTATGCGAAGCTCGAGGTTTTCATGGTTAGGCAGAATTGGGAAGGAGCCGAGGTGAACTAATCCAATTTCAATATATGCGGATTCGGCCACAGGAGCAAAGTTCATTCTTAGGTATGTATGTATGTATATACCTATGTATGTATGTACAATATTGTACAATGTACATACAGTATCTACCGCGAGCAGATTTACTTTCGTGAATATCAGATACGGAACTCGGAGGCTCTCGTGAAAATTTTCACAAAATAACAATTTCGAAAAGGTTTGCATTCGTCTCATTCAGCGGTGATTAAATTTCGAGAGTGTTATATTTTTAGATGGAAAGCTTTTATCTTATAAATTGGACGGACAGTCACAATACCTATTTGTTTTATATTATTTTTGGTAATAAAAAGGCTTTGGAAATGTATGTGTTATAACACTATTTAATTAAATATACATATATCAATCCGAAAGTTTTTTTATATCCAGGTGTGTGAAATATATACTCTAGTAATATGAAGCTACAGCGTACACAGATTGTTATACTTGTGTATACCTCGCTATACGGCTGCTCTTTGTACGGCTTTTCGCTATAAAGGTCTTTTTAAATTATAGCTCAGTTTCGATTTACGATATACGGCAAAAAAAATAAAATAAAATCGGGAAACCCCACATGTATTTTACTACATATAAGGTATACCGGAAAGTTTGCGCGTTTTCTTAAATGTGAATTCAATATCGAATTACACAAATGTTTCTGATGTTTTGATTGTATTATACGACCCAAAAATTAAAATCTCGATTTTGTAGAAATATTCTGATTTGAACGAAAAAGTGTTTAAATACGGACTTTTATGACAGTTTACTTTGGACAGTGACTTAAAAAAAAAAAGATTAGATTACCAGGAAAATGTTTGGAGAGTAAATGAGATGAGCCAAAATGTTCCGACCAGAGTTTATTATTTATTTAAACAATTTAGTTATTTACAATATAGTGGACTATTATTGTCTTTTGTTTTGAGTGTTTTTTCTACATTTTTCTGTGAAATTGAAATTATTATGATTTTGTATCTCAAAATAAATGATTCGTTATACGGCATTTCACTTTACGGCCGACTTTACCGGAACGTACATATTTTGGCCGTAAGGCGATGTATGTATTACACAATTGAAAATAAAAGTACCACAATGTTAAGCTAACGTTTCAAAATTTATCGGATTGATTTTTATTGAATAGTTCAAAAGTTATGTAAAAACAAAAAAATATGGTCAGTGTGACAGTTGAAAGATACGGGGATAGTTTACTCGCTACTATCTCGCTAGTTTACTAGCCGACACGTAGAGCTAGTAGCGAGTAGCTTGTAAGCCTATTACACGTGTTTAGCATACTCGCCAGTGGCGCTGTCGGCAACTTGTTTTAATTCCTTTTTTTATACATTTTAAAAAATAAATATGCGTTTTTTAATAATACAATTTTGACTAAACCTTCACACGTGTTCGTGTTGGGAGTTGAAATTCAATCGCTTAACCTCAAACTGTCCAAATGAAGTGACGTCACCACTAGCTATGTAGATGGTAGCGAGTAAAGTTTAAACATTCGAACTTCACTCGATAGTTTACTAGCTTTGCCTAGTAAACTAGCGAGTGAATTATCCCTGTGTTAATACCCGCTTGTTTTTTTTTTTTGACACTTTTATTTGTGAATAAAAATTATGCTTTACAGCTTAGTGCCTTAGTGGATGAGTTTTATTACAAGCATAGACACGATCTCGCTAGTTTACTGACCCCGCACGCAGCTCACCACGAGTAGCTAGTAAACCTATTACACGTGTTAACTTCACTCGGTAGTGTCGCCACTCGCTGCCGCTAGTGGCGCTGTCGTCAACTTGTGACTTGTCAACGTGACGACACGTGTTTTGCCCTCACCGTCAAAATGCCCGCTGAATTTTCAATATTGTAAATGTATCATGTCCATTGATGTGACTTAACACTTAACCTCAATAATAAAGCAAGCCGATAAAGCAAGCCGACCGGCAAACCAGCGAGATCGTAGCGAGTAAACTATCCCCGTGTAATGCCCCCATTACGAAAGGTTGTTTCGAAGACGACAAACTTCACTCGCTTCTATCGCTCGCGATAGTTTACTAACTTCGCCTATTACACGAGCTAGTTTACTAGCGGCTAGTAAACTATCCCCGTGTAATGTACCCGCATTAAACAAAGGTCAACTTGGGGACTTGAGACAGCACCAACGAGACTTTCAATCAAGTTAATTGCAAGAATCCATTTATGTACATACTTTCGGCGCGATACCAACTTGTATATACAATAACAATAACACATGTATATAAATGCGTTTACTTTATATAATATAATCTACTTGCATCAATTCCCAATTTCGTTCATTTATGTATGTATGTATGTATGTACAAGTGTTCTAATCACTTTCGACATATTTGATT
Organism: Parapsyche elsis; assembly: GCA_022651745.1. NCBI lineage: Eukaryota > Metazoa > Arthropoda > Insecta > Trichoptera > Hydropsychidae > Parapsyche > Parapsyche elsis. The sequence goes on from JAGVSN010000058.1 coordinate 248,140, forward strand.
GAAACTCGCTTCTACGTAGATCGATGAATATTCTATGTACGATTCATTGTCGCAGTTCAGCGTTGTTGAACATTTTTTTTTTTCTCTTTATTTATTTGTATCTTCTTTCGTTGCGGAATTCTTGCATATTTTATGACGCGACAGAAGACGTATAAACCAACATTCCTTCTTCAGCATTGAAAGGATCGAGGGACGGAGAGAGTGTCCGGGAAAAATTTATTATCCGACGATGCTTGCCCATTCTCCTGGGACACGAAAGGTATGCGTAATAAACCCGGATATAGCTACATACGTCCGATCCGGAAATCCGCATATTTCCGGTCTGTGGATACTCGGTTTTAATGTATGTACAACCACGTCAAAATTCACAGACGAACCGAAACGAGATTAGAATATATGAACCGATCCATTATAAGTAAGCGTACGTGAAGTATTACACTGACTAGAGCAGCGTTTCCAAAACTGTGGGTCGCGAGCTGATTTTTCGTGGGTCTAGAAAAATTCACATTCCGAAGAATGTGAATTTTTTTTAAATTATTTAAAAATAACATATGAAAAAATGGGAAAGTAAAAATAATATGCAACAAAATGGCACAACTGAGAATAGGATGCGCCCGAACAAATTGCGTTGGCATTTTGTGACGAAGCATCCAGATTTTAAAAACGAGCCACTAGAATTTTTTGAACGACAACTGGAATAGTTTACACCAGCATTAATAAAAAAAAATCTCTCCGCGCCTCGTGCCTGATTAGTTTGCAAATCGCGCAAGCTAGTAAGCCGCACACAATTGGCAAGACTTTAGTGCTACCACCAATAATGAGACACGGCTGGAATTATGTTTGATAAGAGCAAGAAAGAAGTATAGAAGTCGAAACGATTTCGCACGCACAATCGATGAAATGACCCAGTGGACAGAAGATGAACACAATCAAAGAGTTAGTGAGACATTTGTAGAGATAGTGAGCTAGTAACATTTTTTTCATTGCAACTGGACGAGTCCACGGATGTATAAGGTTTATCGCAGCTGTTGGTTTTCGTTAATTATCAATGAAAAATAAATAAAACTCTATATGTATATTTTTAAGTATAAAAATAGTAAAAAATAATTTAAATACCTCCTACATCATGTCGATTAAAATTAGGTGGGTCGCGGTACTAAAAAGTTTGGGAAGCACTGGATATTTTGGAGATATTATGTATGTATGTATGTACATATGTACATATGTACACATGTACATATATTTTAAATTTCCGGAACTTCGCCTTGCCGAAATGTGTCCATGTAAACTTTGGGAATATTGAATACGCTTTCGATATTGTATACGCATTTATGTATTTGCGTTACAAATATCTGGATTAGTACGTAGCGTTCGACCATTTATTGTTTAACGTACCCAAAACTTGTACTGCGGAATTTTACAATGGGGATTTTGTATATGAACTGTTGGAAAAAAAATATTGTTACATTTTTCTCTTCTTTTATGGTTACTAACGAGTGTAAGCGCGTTGAATATCAACGGAGCGCTTTCTCATCGCCCGTACTGAAAAATAATATTAAATTTAATAGTTTTTATACATTAAACACACTTGATTAAAATTGGTCTGAAATTCACGACTTGTTCAATTGCGCCAGTTACGTTTTTGTTTTCATAATTTTATCGACCTTTAAAAGAACCTTTCGGCGACAGTCACTCCATTACAGTCAACAACAAAACAAAAAATCACGTTTTTGAGTTACCGGAGCGGAGACCCAAAAACGTTTGTGTTCATAATGGGTATTATAAGCAATAGTCAGATGTTTTATCTATTAATTGTGATATTTGAAAGTTTTAAAATACTTATACGTAATCGTCTAGAAAAATTTTAACGTCAAAAATATTTTTTTTCTTTCAGATTTTTTTCCGGTGTTATTATATTTTAAATTGGCTAGGTTTTTGCATTCAATGCATTTATAAGGATTGGTTCTCTATGTCGGTATTTTTTTATTTTTGTCTAAACGTACTAATTTAAGCTATAGATGATTTGAAGTCGCGTTTAGAGGCGGTTGTTGCGTCAGGCGTTTAGAATCACGTCTTTTTAAACGCTCATATCTCATAAACAAGAGCTAATCAACAATATTTATTATCATATTCGGATTCAGTGGGTCTTAGTAAAGATTGACTAGTTTGCGCTCGGGTAGTTTTTTTTTCGTTGCACAGTGTTATTAATATATATGTAGGTAGTGGATAGGATAACACATTCTTACAATGACGGTTAAAATTATTATGATTATACTTTTTAAACGTTCAAAATCCGCTTATCCCAAATACTATTATTTTGATGTCAAATTACACACGGTGAATAATCTCTCATAAGTTGTTAATTACACACAGTATTAATCACACAAAGCTCATCCCACTCTACGTCTTATTGCGGATTACGAATGATCTTCACGTACATACTTTATCCAATTTATATGAAGTACCAACGTAAGTTGTATGTATGCACGATATGTACTTGTATACATTTATAATGAACGTTTTGGCACTGTAAATACTGGCACTGAATTGGCACATGTAAATATAAGATGACGTGCACCTTATTTGTTAGGGGATCGCACATAAACTCATAGGCAAGTGGTTAAAGGTTTGGTCTTTTGAACAAAGGTCCAGGGTTCAATTCTTGTATGTTGAAAGATTTTCTCGACTGCTGTCAAGCTATTAATATTGTCATGGAAAGATCTATGTGAGTATGTAGATATTATTATATGTTAGAACTGTTCAATTTATCTAACTTAGGGAGTTGTGAGACGGTTACATAAAAATTGGTAGCGAAACTTCTCCTACTTGATCCCTTTCAGAATTAAATGGGAAACCACTGACTAGGGTTCATCTGTAAATATGCACATTCATTGGTCAATGTTTGTATAACACGTGTTTCGGCGATAATAAGCCCATGTGCACATTTGCCCTGACATTTGCACAAATACCGAAAACGTACCTTTGCCATAACTAGAGACCGGTCAGAATTGGCATGAACGTAGGCTGTAGGTACAAAAACCGATTTACAGGGCCGTATTGGAAATTGTCGTCAAGGCTGAAATATAGGCGAGAAGTATGAAGGAGCGGGAACGGCTTGCAAAAGCTGATGTCAGGATTTCATGAACTTATTTGTTAAGACGTACATAGTTCGTTGCTAAGCATGGTGATGGAATCCTGGAAACGATTATAATTTGGACCTAACTGTATTTGCTGAAATAGACAGTAAACTCCCTCTAATCCGGACTAATACTTGGGAGAGGTGATACGGATTAAACGAATAATATTAGTTTAGTATCCGTAAAAAAAATAAATTTGATGGTGAATATGACATAATTTTTTACGATCTTTTTGTGTTAAGTTTAAATTAATGATTATATCATAAGTTGGAACAATTTCACTGGAATATCATAACCAAATCAATAAAAATATGTATACATAATTTATTGCTTCCAGAGTTAATAAGAATTGCATTCCTGTGAGAATTTCGCGAAAAACGTTCATGCTAGTAGTGCGTATGTTAAAATGATGAAATGACACATTCAGTGTCGTCAGAATGAAAAAAATGTCATTCAAAATGCTCTCAGACACTCTAGAAAGTCCTATTAACTCCTATTAGGTTCTGAAAATGTCCTAGAATCCCCTAAAAAGGTATTAAACTATGTAGAGATGTTTTATAACCAAAAAAAAAAAGAAAATTCTCGAATATTCTCGGAGAATAATCTTTTGGAGAATATTCTCGACTTATAACACTACACGTACGTACACAATATATTCTTCGATGTCTAGTGTAGCTAAGAACCGAGAACCAAGAGAGAAAGAGAGCTTTCACGTGTCCTCTTGTACAGTTGCCATTATGAGTGCCTCTGTGATAAAAATTACGGACGCCTTTGTTATAATATGAATATGCATGTGATGCGAAAAATTGCTGAAAAGATCAGCTAAAATTTAAACTGTCTTAGAACAGTCGAATGGAAATGTAAAATTGTATTGCTTAAAATTTTAAATATAGTATTTAGTATTGTACTTAGAAGTTTTTTAATTTTAATTATATTTGAATAATTTTGGACTAGTGACATCTATTGAAATATTTTTAGACTACTTCAACTGAATTTTCGTGAAAAATGGTTCGTTTCTCTGCTGAATTTTTCCTCACGTTTATTTTATTTATATAAAAAATAATTTAAATACCTTTTTGATGTGTAGAGGGACGCTTTGACGATCTCGATGTATTAATATTGATGATTTCCCTTACCTGTAACAAAATTATAAAAAAAAAAATTAAATTCAATGAATATTTTTTATACATATGTTTACATACATAAAAATTAAAAAAAAAAATCCACTGAATATTTTAATACCCTAATAACGCTTTGACAATTTATATAAAGATGTCTATCTTTATATAAATTTAAACGAACTTTGAAATCGAAACTCTTATACCGAATTACGTATGGTAGCACTGATTTATTACATAGTACTAAAAAGTACTTCGTTTTAGTGATTATTTCATTCGACCAACGCCAGGTACTGGTAGTGGAATTTCAATGAGTTAATACCGATTGGTATGAACCGCAACAAACATTATTCTACGTGTCACTCTCTGTCCCAGGGGAAATTAGGATAGTGGAAATGTCGTACCCGTTGTTTTAATTTAAAAATTTTAATATGTGATTTCGAAGCTCACAGCTCGCTGTGATAAAAATTTATTACACAGATCTCCACAGGTGTACATACATATATGGCAATACATACTGTATACATACATATATATGTATGAAGTCAAACTTATCTGTCCCAATGTCCCAATTTTTTGTCTTTCGCCTTCGCATCTTCTCGTCTACGGTAAATCTGATACCTTTTCTTTTACAGTCACCGATAAAACGTTGTCACTTTTGAGTGACACCATGCGGTTTTTTTTTTTTTTATTCCAAAAAACGTACATTAAGATTTACGACGATTCTTTGATGTCTCACATCTCAGCCGTACCGTGTACGCAATATCCCTAATACTATAATACTATAATAGCCCTAATACTATCATATTATATATATAATAGCCGAAATCCATATGTCTGTCTGTCTGTCTGTCTGCTGATAACGCTCGCTGAGGAAAAATTATTAAAAAAAACCACCAGAACGAGTGGGGGATCGAATCCAGGACAAGCTTGAGAGGACTCGCACTAATGCTATCCGCTGTCAATTTAGTCCTTTTTTTTTTAAACATTACCTATACAAGGGTTCGTAACTCTGCTCTACCTATAAAAGGGATCGCGACTCTGCTAATAATACATAGATGGCACTATAAAAACTATTATTTTTTTGTTGTATTATAACGCGCCATAGATGGCGCTATAAAAACTATTAAATTTAATATATAATTTTCCAGTACGGGTGATGAGAACGATCCATTGATATTCAACGGGCTTACACTAGTATATATTATATATATAATAGCCGAAATTCGTCTGTCTGTCTGTCTGCTGATAACGCTCGCTGAGGAAAAAATATTATAAAACCACTAGAACGAGTGGGGATCGAACCCAAGACCCCAGGCTCGGGAAGAACGTTCTTAGACAAATCTGCCAAAACCAGTTGTCGGTTGGGTCCTTTTTTTTTTAAACATATCGTGACTCGGCTTTACCTACAAAAGGGATCGTGATTCGGCTAATAATACATAGATGGCACTATATAAACTATTATTTTTTTTTGTTTTTGATTTTTTACAAAATCACTTACAAAATTATAATTATTATATATATATAATAATTAATAATCTCTATTAAAAAAGCGCTTTACGATATTTAAAATTCAGCGGGCGTTGATAATTTCAACGGGCTTACACTAGTATATATATAATAGCCCTATTCCATCTGTCTGTCTGTGTGTGTGTGTCTGTCTGCTGATAACGGTCGCCTCGGTAAATAGAGGATGCGCTTACGCATTCAATCAAACTAACGCGCCAGCTACAATTTGACAATATTAATTCTCAGTAGGTTTGCGATTTTGCTGAATTGTTACGTTGTTGTATTATAACGCGCCATCTATGCAACAACTATAAAAACTATTAAATACACTACCACTCACAGTGCGAATTATGAGAAATCACTCCGTTGATATTCAACGGGCTTACACTAGCAATACTATAATATCCCTAATACTATAATACTAAAATATCAATAATAATATAATAATAGAGCGAATATATATGTACGTAATGGTCATTTAAAAACGGTTGGCACTATTAAGAAATAATAAACATTTTGAAGTTCATATCGTTTTCTCTTTTTAATACTCTAGTTTGAAAAGCCTAACGGATGAATGTTAGTGTTTAACTATTGGCGCTTTAGAAAAGTTACATAATAAACCGATTTCATAAGGGAATTTCATACAATATTTTCATATACTTTTTTTTTTAACAGTATTGAAGTCTAAAATGATAGCAATAAGCTTAATAGGCTATTAGTGCACGAATGGCTCCACATGGCCCCCTATTTGCTCTACAGCTGTGAAATGTAAAAAAAAAACGAAAGAAAAATTCGAATATAAAATTGTATGAAATTATCTTATTTCATGCCCTTACTCTGGCATTAAAAATCATTCATTTGGAAAAAACTACTATATCGTTGAAAACAAGACAATATTGTATATATACGTACATATATATATATAATAGCCGAAATCTGTATGTCTGTCTGCTGATAACGCTCACCTAGGTAAATTATTAAAAAACCAGAACGTAGCGCGAGTGGGATTTGAACCCGTGATCACCAGGTTGTAATGAATCGCGCCAACACTATCATCCAACGGTGGCGACGACGAACCTGCTACGATTTTACAATATTAATATCGCAATAGGCTCGCGACTTTGCTCAATTGTTACGTGTTGTATTATAACGCGCCATCTATGCAACAACTATAAAACACTATACTCTCAATAGGTTCGCGACTTTGCAACAACCATAAAAATTATTAAATACGCAAACATACGTTGATATTCAACGGGCTTACAACAAGTGAGGTATAAAATGCAAATTTGTTTTCATCCCCGTAGAGTGTTATTAGTTTCAGATTTGTTTAATTTTTGAACATGGACGCGTACACAATGTGGATAATTTAATTACATAAAATTCATTACGCCTATTAGGAGAGTCGGTTCCGTGGCGTTGAATAATCGCATCTTCGTCGGTGGCGACATTAGTGTAATTTAATTAGACTGAAAAGTTTGAGAAGCGCTGGCGCATGACAAATTCGCCGAACGAACTAGAAGTTACAATGGAGCTGCTTTCGAGTCGATTTCGCTAATATGTATGATAGCCAAACGAAGCGTTCAACAAGTCGATTTTCCGGATTGAATCCGCAAAGCCGTCTCGGTTATAAATTGGTATATTGAGAATTTTCCGCAACAGTCTTTACGAGAGCATCGAATGCTCGTCTCTGTCGCTTCCGTCGCAGATCGACAATTCACTCAACATTGCTCACAAACATTGCTCAATATACGAGTCGCCTAGTTCCAAATGCCGATAAGTCCACAATACGTATATATAAAAAACGAGGATAAAATATTTTCCGGTTCTAAGAATGTTTTCAAACGATGCCTTATACTTGAATTATTCCAAATACCGCCAAGTGCGCCGTAAAAAAATATTGAAAAATCAGTGCTAGTTCCAAAAACCGACAATTGCACTATGTGATAAAAGCTGATAAAAGCAATATTTAGAAACAAACAACGATAAGTCCATGTTTCTAATCTGAATATTTTGTTTAATATCAACAAAATTAAGTTTAAATAATTTTAAACGCCATCAAGCAAATAAGTCTGTAGCGGAAAAACCGCGTTTGCGAACAAGTGAGTTTTCATGGACTTATCGGGATTTGGAACTAGGCGACTCATATGTACATACATATATACATATAAGCATTTAGTGGATAGAAAAGAGAGAGAGAGATGTTCGCTTTTTGAACCCAACGAAAGCTCGAAAATTAAGAGCTTTATCAATAACTCTTTCGGTCAAAGCTTTTCCACTGTTTACATACATACATATATTCGACTACGGTAAAATTTAACCCACAAAGATTTTTTGTCGGGTTAGCGTTTATTGACTTTTTGTCATCAAACCTACGCTTTCGTCGACTTTATTATTATAATATTTCCCATGTCGCGTGACGTTTGAGAATAAACTCGTTTTTCGTTTGGCATTTTATGGACTCTCGTGCTAGTTTGGACTTTATAACGTAGATGCGTATCGAATTTTCGCGATCAACTTTTCTCATTTGGATGCCTGGAAGTGAACTGTGTCCATCGCGAAAATCGTTTGAAAAGTTTTAATTCTATAGGAGATTATATATGTATGTACATACATGCATATATGTATAACAGCCGAAGTCCGTCTGTCTGTCTGTCTGCTGATAACGCCCGCCTAGATTAATGATTAAAAGACACGAACCGTCCATGCGCGAGTGGGATTTGAACCCGTGATCACCAGGTTGGAATGAATCGTGCTAACGCAATAATCCAACGGAGGCGACGACGAACCTGCTACGATTTGACAATATTAATACAAAATATAATAGCCAAAATCCGTCTGTCTGTCTGCTGATAACGCCCGCTGAGGTAAAATAATTAAAAAACCGAACAGAACGAGTTGGGATCGAATCCAGGACGCCAAGCTCGGGAAGTACGTCCTTAGACTAATCTGCCATCGCCCTTGGCCAATTAAACATTACCTATACATGGGATCTTGACTCTGCTTTGCCTACACACCTACCTACATTACCTACATATAGATGACGCTATAAAAACTATTATTTCGCTATAAAAACTATTATTATAAAATCACTTACAAAATTATAATTATTATACATATATATAATAATTAATAATTATAATATAAATAGTAAAGTAAAAAAAAAAATCGATACCGTCGATACTACGGGATTGCTATAATACATAGATGGCGCTATAAAAACTATTATATTTGCTTTGTCACTTACAACCGTGCGATCAATTAGTGGGGATCTCTATTAAAAAAGTGCTTTACGTAATTTAAAATTCAACGGGCTTACACTGGTATGTTAATAGACTCGCGACATTGCTAAATTGTTATGTGTTGTATTTATAACGCGCCATCTATCCAACATCTATAAAACACTATTAAATACACATACATATGTATACTCTCATCCATGCAAACATACGTTGATATAAAAACAAACTACAAACATACAAACTACTCATTTTAAAACCGGCCCTTCTCTTGCTCCTCTCTAAACATCAACGGTTTCACCACCGAAGAGTATCTTTCCCCCAGTGACTTCACCACGACAGACAGTAAATGTTTTGCCAAATAGCGAAGTGGTAACGCTAAATATCAAGTATGCCAACCTTCGAAATGTCAGATTTGAACGAAACGTATATCGATTGTTGGATTGTTTATGCGATAGCAAAGTTCAAGGTGATTTAAATTAATTATGTATGTTTTAATTAGTGCACATAAAAATAAAAAAAAACTCGGTCTCTAAAGATAGACTAGCGTGGACGAAAGAGACAATAGACTTGGACTAATCAATATTTTAATGGGCACGTACGCCACATTTGGTATTCGTAGCTTGTGGTTCTTAAAATGGCTTAAAAGCACCGTAAAAGTTAACTAATTAAATATTTCACACGATAGAATGTTCAATTTATATTTAAGTATGATTTACATTTTCAGTTTATTTTGTGAGAATAATTTTCTGATATTTGCCATATTGTGTAATCAATTCTATCAAAATTTAAACATAAACTACATATTATTATATTTGTACATATATGTTTCTGCTGATAACGCTCGTCGAGGTGAGTAATTAAAAAAAATCAGAAATCGCGCGAGTGGGATTTGAACCCGGTATCACCAGTTCGGGCCAGCGAGCGCTTACGCTGTGATCAAAACTAGATAATAACGAGCCTGCTACAATTTGATAATATTGTCAATAGGCTCGCAACTTTGCTAAATTGTAACGTTGTTGCATTATAACGCGCCGTCTACGCAACAACTATAAAAACTATTAAATTTAATATTATTTTTCAGTATGGTTGATGAAAACGTGCTTCGTTGATATTCAACGGGCTTAATTTATCACCACTTAAAATCACTTATTTTTCATCTAATATATAAAACGCTTAAGTTTGTATGTATGTACGTATGGGTCATTCGTCAATTACCAGGCGTTGCTCGGGTACGATTAATAGAAACGACGAAATACACACGATAGTAGATGTTTTCGGCAGATTTAAGTACGTACGCCCTACGTCCCCTAACCCCACCCCTCCACATCCCCGCATCCCTCCTTTATTACCCGGCTTTGCCCGGGGTGTAATTAATATAATGTAATATAGTGTTTGTTTAGTAAATTATTTCGGGAGCCCAAAAAAGGGGCCGCTGGGGCAGGAGGGGTCTGGTCCCTTACCACCACCCCCAGATCTCCTCAAGCCCCGGCGGCCTCTTTTGGGCTCTAAAAGCTATGTCTGGGGGGGGGTGGTAAAGGGGCCGGCATTGCTTTTCGGGAGTCCAAAAAAGGGGCCGCCGGGGTAAGAAGGAGGGTTTGGGGGTTGGTAAGGGGCTGGCATAGCTTTTAGGGAGCTCAAAAAAGGGGCCGCCGGGGTAAGAAGGTGGGTTTGGGGGTTGGTAAGGGGCCGGCATTGCTTTTCGGGAGTCCAAAAAAGGGCGCCGGGATAGGAGGGGGGTCTGGGGGGTGGTAAGGGGCCGGCATAGCTTTTAGGGTGCCCAAAAAAGGGGCCGCCGGGGTAAGAAGGAGGGTTTGGGGTTGGTAAGGGGCCGGCATTGCTTTTCGGGAGTCCAAAAAAGGGGCCGCCGGGGCTTGAGGGACGTCTGGGGGGTGGTTTGAGGGCCGGAATGGAATTTTGGGCTCCCGAAATAATTTACTAAACAAACACTATATTACATTATATTAATTACACCCCGGGCAAAGCCGGGTAATAAAGCTAGTAGATATGTACATACATAAAATTATTATTTATTATTATTTTTTTATTATTATTTGAATTTATTATTATTTGATTATTTATTTGAATAACAGAACGTTTAATTCATAAACATAAAATCAAAAGATTAAAAAATGTATATTTAATCCTCACAAAGGCTAAAGCTGAAATGTTAAACAAAAAAAAATATGCACAAATGTTATGTACACCAATCTCGTACAAAAGCGAGCTTTGCATGGATTTAAAAGGATAAAAGAAAAAAATTCCACAAAAATATACGTACATACATTAAAAAAAAAAAAACCACACACAGTACATATTGTATTTTAATTAATTAAAAAGATTAAATTTATTACGTGAAAATATTTTTGAAAAAAATTGTTGTAAATTGAGTATCAGCACACTTTTTGGAATCGATTCTTCGCAGATAACCCCATATCAACCCTTCAATGTCGCCGCAAGGGTTTTTTCCAGGGGGGGTGACGAACGGGTTGTAAGTCGGGTTATACATACATATACATACGTATACATTTTCCATCGCTTTTCGCGTGGTTTGCAAATTTTCCGAGCCCGTCAAATTAGCCAACCGACATCCTTTCTTGTTACGGCTATTCGTGCCTTCAGGGGTTCAATTGTACCTTTTATTTCGTATTTTTTACTTTATCCCGAACGGATAAAGTATTGTGATCGTGCAAAAATTCGACCTTGGAATTTTGACTGATTTGTAGCGGGTATCGTTTGTCGTCTGTGTGTAGAATCGTTAACAACTCAAAAATCGTTGATCCTATGTATATTACACTGAAACTTCATATTTATATGATTTTTGCCGGAAGTGATACTGCCCTCGGAAAATCGTCTAATTTTTGTATTATTTTTGCATTTGTAATATGTATGTGTAACAATCTTCAAAATAATATTATTTTTTCTAACCAGAAGTAGTACTTTTATCTATTATTTTAACGTAAGTTGTAAGAGATATATGTAAGCGTTATAATACAACACGTAACAATTAAGCGAAGTCGCGAGCCTATTGAGATATTACATTGTCAAATCGTAGCAGGTCCGTTGCATGATCACGGGTTCATGTCTTTTAATCATTTACCTCAGCGAGCGTTATCAGCAGACAAACAGACGGATTTCGGTTATTATATATGTAACTAGTGTAAGCCCGTTGAATATCAACGCCCGCTGAATTTTAAATATCGTAAAGATCGTTTTTTTTAATAGAGATCCTTACTAATTGATCGAAAAAACAAAAACAATGAAAAATTGTTTTTATAGCACCATCTATCTATTATAGCAATCCCTACTAATTGAACGCTTTCGATACACACAAAAAATTTTTACTTTACTATTTATATTATAATTATTAATTATTATATATATAATAATTATAATTTTGTAAGTGATTTTGTAAAAATCAAAAAACAAAAAACAAAAATCACGATCCCTTTTGTAAATAAAGCCGAATCACGATATGTTTAAAAAAAAAGGACTAAACCAAACAAGAGCGATAGAGTATAGCGTTAGCGTGATGACTCTCGAGCTTAAGGTCATGGGTTCGATCCCCCACTCGTTCAAGTGGTTTTTTAATAATTTTTCCTCAGCGAGCGTTATCAGCAGACAGACAGACAGACAGACAGACATACAGACAGACAGACAGACGGATTTCGGCTATTATTTATATGTAATGGTAAATATCATCTAGGTAGAGTTTCTCAGTTTAAAACATCCTAGATACGCTTAAGATGTCTGATCTGTGGTATATACCTATATGTACATATGTATAACACACCCTTATTTTCTCTAGTGAAAGTAAATTTGAAGATGCTGGCAGTATAAGAGATAAAGCTCACGGTTCACAAAGCACTATACGTATAGAAAATATTCGAAGTGGAAATCTTTCGAGTGTCGTTCACTTCGCTCTCTTCTCTCGACAACAATCAAGGATCCTTATGCAGAGTAAAATAGCCCGTGACTCGATTACAGAATGTGCCATCTTATGGAAAATCTTATTTTCTTCATATATACGTTTATACAAAGTATGCATTCGAACAGAATTATTATTCTGCTGAAGAAAAAAAAAATCGCTTTTCTGAACGATGATTGCGATCATCGCGCACGACAACGACGGATCAAGTAATAATAAGAAAAAGGTTATTATATTTAAGCTGGCAAGAGCTTGCGGTTTCTCTTTTATCGGAAATAAATGCTAATATTGTATATTAGGCGATAAATTGGCAACTGTCAAATTTCCATAGTAAGGAGGAGATTAATCACCGAATCGGGGAAAATTTTCGGATAACAAGCAATTTAAAAATAATAATAATAGAAAAGTCAACGTAATAGTGAAAACTAATTACACTGAGCAACAAAAAATCACGTTTTATAAAACCGAGAGCGGAAATTAGTCAATATTTACTAATTTTGACCCACTGAATTCGAATCCAATAATGATTTTTAGTGATTAGCTCTCGTTTATGAGATTTTCGCTATTTAAAAAATGTAAAAAACATCAATTGTTTTGGCTTTTGCTGTCTACGAGTCAAAGTATAATATTACTCTGTGCTCAAAATGAGTATTGAAATCAATAGTCGGATATTTTTCCTATTGATTTTATTTATTATAATATATTATTTTTTACACATTTTTTCCTCATGCTATTATGCGTGTATTTGAACAGTTTTTTTTATTTCACCACGTTTATAAGGGTTGGTTGGTTCTGTTTCAATATTTTTTTATTTCATCTAAACGTACTAACCAATCATACTAACTGTATCAAAAATGGAAAATAGAAAAAAAAAATATTTTTTATTTTGACGAATGACCGATATGACCAATAAGCGCGTCGCAAGTAACATATCATAACGTAGTTTAAAGTCATTTTACGCTCGAATTAGTACGTTAAGATAAAATAAAAAAATATTGAAATAGAAAACCAATTCTTATAAACGTGGTAAAATAAAAAAAAACTCCAAATAACACGGAAAAAAAAATATGTAAAAAAAAATATATTTTTGACTTTAAAAATTCGCTAGATAATTAGTTATAAGTATTTCAAAACAACAAAATCTCAAAATCAATAGAAAAAATATCTGACTATTTATTTTAATACTTACTTTGAGCACAGCAGTACTATATCATGAGTTATAGATCGCAAAAGCTACAAAAATGGATATTTTTTTTATATACATTTTTTAAATCGCGAAAATCTCACAAAAAAGAGCCAATTAACAAAAATCATTATCGGATTCGAATTTAGTACGTGTTGGTTTTGACTAATTTCCGCTCAGTTAACCTTACAGTGCATAGTGATTCATATATAAACCGCTGTGCATTTTTGCATATAACTTTGTGAGGAAGAGATTTTTTTACCTGAATGCATGGCGATTCAATAAATTGTGAACCAACCACCCACCAGATGTTAACTCAAAAAATAATCCCTAAACTTGTACTGACCATTTTGTATCGATCTTTCGACTGGTCAACACGGGTAGTGACTTTGTGCTACTTTACAAAGAAATATCTTCCTTTACGTCTTCAAGATATCTCTAAATTTTTTTAATTGTATTGTATATATCCTAGAGAATTATGTCGTGATGTTAGATCTTGAATTGATTTGTATTTATTTCTCTTATACGACAAATACTGGATGATTCATATATGAATCAGCATGTAATTGTATATGCTTATATTTAGTACTTTAGCTAGAATACTTATTTTTATATATTAGATAGGGATGCCTTTTTCGACTTAATCGAAAACATACCTGCCGGCGATATGATGAATTAGATGACGCGAGCGATGAGGAAGATAATCTTATTGTTTCGGAGACATTGCTAGATAATTATTTAGAAAATCATAATATTTCTGAATTGACAATTCTTGTGCCTCCATTAAATATTACTCAAATAGAATCAATCTTCAATATCAAACAATCATCCTAATGATCAAGTAGAATCAACAGAACCTACTACATCACAAAATAAACCTAATTCAGCATCTTCCAAAGTCGGAGAGTTGTTGTGGAAAAAGATAAAATTTCAAATATACCATCGACATTTACAGGAAATTCGGTGATGTCCAGATTCAATAACAAAATTAGAAACGCCATATCAATATTTTAAATATTGATACGGCAATAATTGTGTTCAATAAGGATAATAATTGTTTCAAAACTTTTCATGAAACCATAACGAATGCACGATGATGCATATATGACTCATCCACTTTTTCTAATAAAAAACAATGGAAAATTAAAACACGATTTTTAAAATCATTTTTCCCATAATCTAAATACGATTTAACACTAGCCTATATGTTTTATTTTTAAATATAAAAAATCATGCACTGTAGGGTTAAAATTACCGAACGTGACCGGTAGATTTAAACGGCAAACAAAATCGCCTGCACGTGAAATTGCATCCGTGGAAATACTATTTACATACGGTAACCAAACAAACGGCACTCGGGCAATGCCTAGTGTTGTGAATAGTATATTTATTTATACAATTGATATTAAATCACGCGTAAAATTATTCAAAAGCGTACACCCGTACGTCAGTAAGTTTTCCCATTGTTGTTCGGATACGCTTTGTAGTGATTTCGCCATGGCGGAAAACGCTTATGCATCAAACACAATGTATAAAAGATTTTTCTTTGAAAGTCAGCAAAAAAACAAGTTTTTTCCTTTCGATTTTTTTCTTATTTGTATTTTATGTATAAAAAATATATATTGCACATGTTTCGCGGCATGTTTCGACTTTTACCAGGCAGTTGAGCTTTTAGCTGTGGGACAAGTTTTCCGGGACACCTTTCACGGGATCTGTGCGAGCTTTCCGATGAACAAATAGTTAGGGTTTGACCTTAAAAGGTCACACGGTTTTTTTTCACGGTTTCAGACGGTGGAAACTGTCGGCTTTTGGCACGCTGATTTGTTTGGTGCAAAACAACCCCCAAAAAATGGGAGGGGTCAAATTTATGCGACTTTAAAAATAAACAACACCCCTTGTGTCTGGCGGGTGAAATATCAAATCGAGTGGGAGAAATCGTTTGCTCGTTGGAAAATCAACGGACGAAAGCCGTGTGTACATACATGCATAATATCTCCCTATCGCACTTTCACCCCTCTAAATTGTTTCGTTCTGTCGATTGTCGAAAACGATTTGGACGATTGTCTTTTTGCGAGTAAGTAATTACGGTTTCGACTAGTGTAAGCCCGTTGAATGTCAACGGATGTTTGTGTGGGTGACTACATATATAAATCAATTACACATTATACACTATACTTATACATAAATACTATCGCTCACAGAGGTGTCTCCTCACACTCTTCAAGAATGCACCTATTGTCT
The DNA here is from genome assembly GCA_022651745.1 of Parapsyche elsis. Taxonomy (NCBI): domain Eukaryota; kingdom Metazoa; phylum Arthropoda; class Insecta; order Trichoptera; family Hydropsychidae; genus Parapsyche; species Parapsyche elsis. Next base: position 264,495 of record JAGVSN010000058.1, read on the forward strand.
TAGAAGACTCGACGCACACTCCGGCAGGGCATTATACATTTAATACACCCCTGTGAGAAAAAAAAACACCACGGGCTGTCTTGGTTTTCCTTACTTATAATTACAACATGTAACAATTTAGCAAAGTCGCGAGCCTATTGCGATATTAATACAGTTAAATCGTAGTAGGCCCGTCATGACAGTGTTAGCACGATTCATGGGTGAGAGTATACATAGTTGTTGGATAGATGGCGCGTTATAAATACAACACGTAACAATTTAGCAAAGTCGCGAGTCTATTTTAACATACTAGCGTAAGCCGGTTGAATATCAACGCCCGCTGAATTTTAAATTGCGTAAAGCGCTTTTTTAATAGAGATCCCCACTAATTGGTCGCACGGTTGTAAGTGACAAAACAAATAAAATAGTTTTTATAGCGCCATCTATGTATTATAGCAATCCCGTAGTATCGACGGTATCGATTTTTTTTTCTACTTTACTATTTATATTATAATTATTAATTATTGTATATATGTATGTATAATAATTATAATTTTGTAAAAATCAAAAAAACAACAAAAAAAATAATAGTTTTTATAGCGTCATCTATGTAATATGTAGGTAGGTAATGTAGGTAAAATAAGGTAAATAGGACTAAATTGTTTAAAAAAAGGGCGATGGCAGATTAGTCTAAGGACGTTCTTCCCGAGCTTGGCGTCCTGGGTTCGATCCCCGCTCGTTCTGTTCGGTTTTTTGATTATTTTTCCTCAGCGAGCGTTATCAGCAGACAGACAGACGGATTTCGGCTATTATATTTTGTATTAATATTGTCGAATAATCAGCCAGGTTGGATTATAGTGTTAATAACGATTCATTTCCAACCTGGTGATCCTGGGTTCAAATTCCATACGCGCGACGTTCTGGTTTTGTAATTTTTAAGCTTGTTACACCGTTATTTATGTAAACATGACAGACAGACGGTTTTTGGCTATTATATACATATATGTACACCAGTGTAAGCCCGTTGAATATCAACGTCGTTTGCCTGCGTGGGTGAATATTAATGTGTATTTAATAGTTTTCATCCTGTACGATCTGACTTGATAGGTTATGTCAGAGTGACAGAAACCAGACGATTTTGTCAGTCAGCCGAACCTTGATGACACACCGTTATACGTTACATTCAACAATAACAGTATTTAACTAATCATTCATATGCATAAATATGCGGCCAACATTAGAGCTTCGTATTGATCTGAGGAGGTCATGTCAGAATCGTGAGTGAAATACAAACGTTGCGAAAGCGAGGTGACAGGTGCTATGTATTTCGCTATTCGGCCTGGTAGAGCGTCGAATGGCGCTGCAGTCGTGCCAAGTATGCGCGGTACAATTCTCAGACTTTTATAGATGAATTTCGCACGAATTTCGCGCGAAATCCGCAGAGGTGTGCGAGCGCCTTTAATACACATATGTATGTATGTATGTGTATGTTACAGGTAAAGTGTATAAAGTTCCTAGGCATATTGTACAATATCCAAAATGATTAGGCAAAGTGCGAAATGTACGACGCTTCATACATACATACATACATACATAAATTTGTTAACGTCATAGTCTTAAACGTTTACGAATTGTATAAAACGACTAGGGATTTTATACAGCGCGGGGATTTTACACAATCTGTAACGGGAATAATTCGAATATATAATTGAATCTTAAAATTGGCCTTATAAAAGTGAGCGTCGCAGTTTTGGTGCAATTTAAATTCAAATCGAAACGATTTAGCTCAAGTCGAGCAAACAAGAAAACAAAACGCTTCATCTCGGAGAAAGGCTCGGTCAATTTGCGCAGATTAAAAAGCTTCAGAATAAGTGGGATTTGCTCACGACATTAATCTCAATTTTAAAAGAGTTTTGCCAGCTCGATTCGCAGAGGACTTAAATAAATATCCCGTAAGTGGCTTGCGTACTAAATTACGTGTCAAATTTTGTAAAATTTATATTCCAATACACATTTATGTATGCATATACCGATTATGTCATTTATGCTAATTTTTCGATCGCATTGGTTCATAGCTGAAACTGTAATTCAATGAAAGGTCAATTTAACTTTACATAGAGCGTACGAATCGCGCGAATCGCGAGATTAACATTCTTTGAAATGTTCCGTAGAACAGCGTTTCCCAAATGGTGGGTCGCGAGCCGATTTTTAGTGGGTCGCGAAAAATTCAAAGTTCAAAATTCACATACAGCAAGTAAAAAGTCGTCGAAATCGAAGCTTTCGCATTACGTCAGTATTAATGAATAATCTCTCCACGCCTCGTACCTGATTTAGTTTGCAAATCGCGCAAGCTAGTAAGCCGCGCACAATTGGCAAGACTTTAGTGCTACCACCAATAATAAGACACGGTTGGAATAATTATGTTCGGATGATAAGAGCAAGAAAGAAGTATAGAACGATTTCGCTTATAATACGATTGCACGCAGAATCGATGAAATGACCCATTGGGCAGAAGATGAGCTGATCCAAAGAGTTAGTGAGTAACATTTTTCTCATTGCAGCTGGACGATATTTTTAAGTATAAAAACAGTATTAAAAATAATTTAAATACCCCCATCACCCTTCTTAAACGTGGGTCGCGGTACTAAAAAGTTTGGGAAGCACTGCCGTAGAACATTGCTGTCCTGAAATTAACTCAGAGATACGACGGAGTATATGTATGTGGTATTAGAGATGCAAGGGAGATTCTGCGTAAATTAACAGTCTATTATCATGTTTACATAAATACGGTGTAACAAGTCAAAAGATTTGCCAAGCATTAACATTTATGTATGTATATTATACAGGATGGAGAGACTTTTTAATCAGTGCATTATTACAAAACGTTTTTCTGGCTGAAGATTGAGGGTTAGTGGATGTATTATTATATATATAATAGCCGAAATCCGTCTGTCTGCCTGTCTGCTGATAACGCTTGCTGAGGAAAAATTATTAAAAAAAACCACCAGAATGAGTGGGGATTGAACCCATGACCTCAGGCTCCAGAGTCATCACGCTAACGCTTACTCTATTGCCCTTCGCCTATTTTGTTTTTTTTTTTTTTAAACATTACCTATACAAGGGATATTTACTCTACTTTCCCTACATACCTACCTACCTACCTACATTACCTACATTACCTACATATAGATGACACTATAAACACTACTTTTTTCCTTACAAAATTATAATTATTATATATATAATATAATAATTAATAATTAAAATATAATAAAAATAAGGTATAAAAAGAAATTATCGAAATTATCGTTACCGTTGGATCAATTAGTGGGGACATAGATGGCGCTATAAAAACTATTATTTTTTTTGTTGTTTTTTGATTTTTACAAAATCACTTACAAAATTATAATTATTATACATATATAGATATAATAATTAATAATTATAATATAAATAGTAAAGTAAAAAAAAAAATCGATACCGTCGATACTACGGGATTGCTATAATACATAGATGGCGCTATAAAAACTATTATATTTGCTTTGTCACTTACAACCGTGCGATCAATTAGTGGGGATCTCTATTAAAAAAGCGCTTTACGTAATTTAAAATTCAGCGGGCGTTGATATTCAACGGGCTTACACTAGTATGTTAAAATAGACTCGCGTCATTGCTAAATTGTTACGTGTTGTATTTATAACGCGCCATCTATCCAACAACTATAAAAACTATTAAATACACATACATATACTCTCACCCATGCAAACATACGTTGATATAAAAACAAACTACTAATTTTAAAACCGACCCTTCTCTTGCTCCTCTCTAAACATCGACGGTTTCACCACCGAAGAGTATCTTTCCCCCAGTGACTTCACCACGACAGACAGTAAATGTTTTGCCAAATAGCGAAGTGGTAACGCCAAATATCAAGTATGCCAACCTTCGAAATGTCAGATTTGAACGAAACGTATATCGATTGTTGGATTGTTTATGCGAAAGCAAAGTAGAAGGTGTTTTAAATTAATTATGTTAATTAGTGCACATAAACAAAAAAACTCGGTGTATAAATAAATAAATTAATATAATTTTCCAGTACGGGTGATGAGAACGCTCCGTTGATATTCCAACGGGCTTACACTGGTTTATGTATATAGTAGCCGAAATCCGTTTGTCTGTCTGTCTGCTGATAACGCTCACCTCGCTCGCGAAAATTACACGAACATTTGCGCGAATGTGAAGTGGCGGCATTACAATCAAAATTTAAACTTTAAACAACTGATACGATGATGCAAAATTCAACAATTGGACACAGTATAACATTATTCATAATCAGAATGTGAAATTTCGTACGAATTAATTCGAATGAAACTACATACATATATATATATATTGGAAGTTATCGATTCAAATTATGAAATGAATCGTTCCGCCGTTTGACGAAAAACATATGTTCGTCAATTTCGAAGATGTGTCGGCTGAAAAAAAAAATAATAGAATATTTCCATCTCCCATGGAGATATTTATCTTACATTACTGTCATTCGGCACGAGCGAAAAGTAGGGCCCACTAGATTTATTATTCTTTTGAAATTTGACATAAATTATTACCCCACCATCAATCAAAATATTTCACGCGCGTTGAAAAATTCGCACGCGAACGACTCTATTGCGATTATTTTGACGAGTTTCTTCCGCTAAAAGAACTCACCTTTTTTTCCTATTCTAATACATTTTTCGGAATCGCTCGAGCAGTCCCTTGAGACTTTTTTAACCAAAAATCTTCGAATTTTCACATTTCAACACTTTGGCTCACTATGGCGTACTGTGTACCGTATATACCTATAAATAGTTGCATTGAAAATTGCCTTTTTTTTTTCCAGGCTCTTTTAGATGCCTGCAGGTTCTTCTGTCATCAAAGCTATCGCCTTCTATGGAGGCTTTTTGGTGAAACGCGATACTGAGGTTTTAGATAAGGCTATACAAAGACGAAGAAAGAAAAACACATAGATTCCATTTCAAACGGCTTTGTGCTACTCAATTTTTATATGAACAAAAAAATAGATCTAATTTTATTTATGATATGTTTTCAAAGAAAAATGTGTCAAAACAATATTGAGTGATAACGTATTAGCACTTTCTATTGTTACCTTTTCTTCAGGGTTTCGTCTTACTTTTTCGATTAACGATTTACGATATGTTGTTTACTTGTTCATTTCGAAGAAATATTAAACCATAAAGGGAATTTCAATTTTGTACACGCAAAATATGCGATTTTACGTAATACGGATATTTTGTTTTCATTGAAATTGCTGTATTATTTTATTACAACATTGTCCGTTTTTTTTTTATTTTCATATACATACATACATACATAGTTAGATTTTTTCTTTTGAAGATTAGTGGCACTGAAAACATTGTCTTTTTGAAAAATTGTATTTGAGTGACTTTTTGTTAAAGTTGCGCGTGTGACGAAGATATTCTGCATTTGCTTTAAACCAGTGGTCGGGAACCGGCGGCTCCGGAGCCGCATGCGGCTCTTTGTATGAAAACCTGCGGCTCTCGCTGAATGAATCCCATTTCCACAACGTCGTGGCTATAAAATGCTTTAAGATCGTTCTTCAGATACAACTTAATAATAATTATTAGTAATAAACTGTCGAACGTTAATAAATATCACGACGACAATTTATTTCACACTATTATTAATGATTAATGAGTAACATTTAATATAATTTTGAATATATACATATGTACATATGTAATTAGAAAATAATGTTGCGGCTCCCAAACCTACATATATTTCTAAATTCTATATCTAAATTGATCCTACATATATTTATTACAATTTTTTTAGTTGGGTCATCACTGATTTAGTTTCCTCAAATTTACTGCATTCAAAATAATCTTTCTTTAATTAATATAGAGTATAATATATTTACATATGAGTGCTTGCGATTATAATAAGAGGTGTGAATTTAAATTTTTATTCACGAGTGTCAAAATTTACTTTACTGTGTGGACTAGTCCACGTAAAAATCAAAATGTTTATACTGTTGTATTTTTTTGAATAAGCTGTTGCTCAGTTTTAATGAGTTAAATGTCAAATAGAATAAGCGTAGATGTCTATTTTCATATGTATAAATCGTGTAACATATTTTGAATAAAAATTATCACAAAAGGAACTATAAAATATTGTATAAAAATATTAGCTGCAGAATTGTATTTAAAATTTTACTTCATTTGTATGAAATTTCAAACTAGAGTTTAATTTCAAGTAAGCTGTAATTTAATTTCGTTCCTCTCAACAATTTATTATATTTCTTAGTGTTGATTCTCCAACTTCCTTTTTACATTTACTTTGTAGTTTAATTTTTAAGCGTATACCAGTTTTATATGCAGTGAATATATGTTACTATGTACATAGAGTAGATTGATTATCACGATGCTATTTTGTATATGGATTTGCTGAAATTATATACATAAATTGTGACATAGACAGATCGCGATGTACATATGTATGTAGACAAATAACGATCTACGTGTACAAAAAACGAATGGATAGATGGTGTGATTCTGGAAAATCAAGACGAAGAACTCGAATTGGATTCGAATAGGTTTTTCCCATGGGCAAACAGTGTAATTCTGTGCTTTTTATTCGGTGAGAAGATAAGCTTTTCTTCGTTAGAGCATCCACATGAAATAAACATTAGTTGGCTCGTTTAATACAACGCAGAGTAATTTCCTTCGAACGCATAAATTTTGCTTAAACACTTTAATGACTTTTTTTTAACGTTTCATCTTTATGGTTAATATTACTTCGAACAATTTCAAAAGAAAACTTTTAAAAAGTGGATGAACAATAAACTTCGGTAGATTTTTTGCTTAAATTATTGTTATTGATAAAATTTGATTTTTAAATTTAAAGGTTTCGCTGGGAAACTTTGCCCATGCTAAAAAATTAATATGATTTTACTTACATATAACAACATGAGTATATTTATTATGTGTAGGTACTCTAATCGGTTAAATATGAACATCATCATCATTTTCAGCCGTTCACCATCCACTGCTGGGTGAAGGCCTTTCCAATCCTCTTCCATTTCTGTCTGTATTGGTCAATCTGCATCCAGTTGACTCCGTACATTCTTCTCAATTCATCAGCCCATCGTCCATTCGGTCTACCTTGCCTTTTTTCACATCCTCTCAGATGTCATCCATTATTATCACTTTTTGACACGTTCCACTTTGGTCATACTTCTTACCAATGTATTCCTCTTACGATCTCTTCTCGTCATACCGAGCATACATCTTTCCGTGCACTGAATCTTGCGTAACATTCTCGAATTTAGTATCCACGTTTCACATCCACACGTCATAACTGGCAGTACGCATTGGTCGTATGCCTTCTTTTTTAAGCATAGCTGAATGTTGGATTTAAAAACATTGTTCATTCTTCCAAAAGCACTCCATCCTAGTTTCATTCTTTTTCTTTACAACCAGTCATATTCACCAATTGTCCTAGGTATAAATAACTATCAAAAATATGAACACAATGAGAAAATAAATCTTAATTTATTTCAATTTTTTTATTTAAATACTTTTATTGCAATGTCTTTAGTTTTGTTATTTGAACGATGTGTGAAGTACAATACTATTTCAGTCACCTACGCTTTATTTTTTTTATATTTTCTGATTTTAAAACAACCTTGCGTGATAGTTGTTTCACAATAAATTAACAATGATTAATAATTATAATAAAAGTCAATCACCAAGTTGTAAAGCCAAATTTTTATATACGAAAAAAGTGTTGCGTATGCTACGTGGCGTTGCCCATAATTTCTAATAATGTACATACATACATACATATGTATGTATGTATGTACAAGACTCTAGCTCAATATTTAATTGTTAAAATATAGATCGTTGTAAAATTGACACTATCGCAACTATAACGAATGTGTACGTCTTTTGCAAAGTCGTAAATTTCACGATCCCAAAGTAAGTTTTACGCCAAAACTGTGCAAACGTGCTAAAACAAGATGAATATCTTTAGCTACATACATAGATTCCACATAGAACGCATAAACCTACACACACACACACACACACACACACACACACACACACAGCTTCTCAAATATTTCAAACGGGACACAAAAGCTCGTACATCCGCACTTTCCTGTGCAGATACATATTTATTCATCCGCTATTAGATTTAGGGGACATTAATCAAAATCAACTGGGCTAGTCCTTTGTTACCCAACCCCGATTCGTTTAATACAGTGAGCTATATCGAATTAATCACGGTGTCCCATTGTATGTGAGCGTCAAACCGTAATTATAACGATAAACCCAATCTATCCGTCAATTTGAATAAGGGGATCGTTTAAAACGCCTCTCTAAGCGAAAATAAAAATATGTATAAAAAGCATTTTTTTTTTTTTTTTTTTTTTAAGTGCTAATTTGGACATTGATATTTTTTTGGTGAAATTATCAGAAAGAGGACAATATGTAATTTATAATGCTTTTATTTTCATCACCGTAGCCTAATTAGTTTCGGAGATATAAATTGTTGAAAACAGCACCGGTTTTTTTAATGCGGTTGCTTTGATCAGAGCGTTAAGGAACGGGCTCGAGGAAACCAAATACGACATTCAGTATCGGTAAATATACTCTCCATATAATATATGTATGTAGTTAGACTAGTAACTAGTAACTATGTAAGTAAGTCGCCTTGAGGAGAATCAAGATTCTCAAGATCCTCACATGAGGCCACAGCCCCCTTTCAACGAATATAGTCTATTGACCTTTCCATTGGAGACAGATGCTACTGCATATGTACACATGTATGTATATAGTAATTGCCAAATTATAGCAGGATATGAATGATCTATGTACATATGTACATACATAGATCAGTGGTTGGAAACCGGCGGCTCGTGAGTTTCATGCGGCTCTTTGTTGACACACAATATACGAAAAATCTAAATTAATCCCATTTCAACATACATACATATAACTTCACGGCAATAAAAAAAACCCATTAAATCGTTTTTCAATAATGCTTTTTAGTAATAAATTGACGAACATTAGGAAATATCCCGAAGATAGCTTATTTCTTACTGCTATCCATTTCATAAATGAGTAACATTTAATTTAATTTTGAATGTATAATTGGAAAATAATATTTTGCGGCTCCCAAACTTACCAATTTTGCAAGGGTTTCCTTTAATTTGGCCCCTAGCTCGAAAAAGGTTTCCGACCGCTGTGCTAAACCTTTGAAAAATTTGTGATTGGTGTACCTTTCTTCGAGCTTCCTGGAGTTAACTTAAAATGGGAATACCTTAGAAGTTTACAAAATAATAAATAATAAATATAAATGCCCAATGAAAAACCTTCTTACTTTTAATAAAAACGCACATCTCAGAGGCCATACACTGAAATTACTAAAAGTCAAATCGAACAAAATTGCGGAGAGACTCTTTTTGTTTTCAAATATGTACATAGAGTGGTAGAAGATTGGAACCGTCTGCCAAATCAGCTAGTAACTTCCGAAAATACAAATCTATTTAAAAATCATCTCGATAAGTTTTTGAACACAGATGAATTTTTGTAATCCTTTAAAATATAAATAATTAAGAATTCTACATATGTACAAATTATGTCAGAAACCTGAGCTCCATCGGCTATAGGTTATGTGAGAATGAGAAGTCAAACAATGGAGCGATAAATTTTATTTTAAAAATGTACCGTGAAGTGAGAGAGATTAAATTAAATTAAATTTTGACTATCAGTGGCGGCCAGTGACCAACAAAAGAGGGAGTTCAATAGTCAAAAACATTAAGAATACCTACATATATATGAATGTATGTACATTGGCATGGCATGCATTTTAATACATGTACGTAACGGTGCACTCACTCATTTCACCAAACACAGTAACAAAACTAATCAACAGAAACCCGTTTGTAAACAAATGACGTCAGTCGCGAAGTCATTAAAATTAAAATTAAATTTAATTAGTCATTAAAAGTAATGGCCGCCGCCGCCATTTTGTTTTTGTGTGACGAGAGCTGTGATTGGTCGATTTGGAATTGACGTCATCCAATCAGCGCTCGTCTTTAGATCGGTCAATTATTCGTACATGTCAGTTCGGTACGTGGTCATGTGCGTTATATCAAACATATGTATGTAAATACAATGTGGGACAGTTTATTACGGTAAATTATGTTACTTATGTTCTTACATATTATATGATAATAGCCGAAATCCGTCTGTCTGTCTGTCTGTCTGCCGATAACGCTCGCTGAGGAAAAATAATTAAAAAATCGAACAGAACGAGCGGGGATCGAACCCAGGACCCCAAGCTCGGGAAGAACGTCCTTAGACTAATCTGCCATCGCACTTGGCCAATTTAGTCAATTTTTTTTTTTTTTTTTTTTAAACATTACCTATACAAGGGATCGTAACTCTGCTTTACCTACATACCTACCTACCTACATTACCTACATATATATAGATGACGCTATAAAAACTATTTTATTTTTTAATTTTTACAAAATATAAAATTATAAAAATAATTTAAAAATAATCAAAATAATAAGTAATAATAATAAAACATCGCACACACTTTGCTCAAAAACAATGGAGCGATGAAAGCGATTAAATTTTGAGGGCGAGTGGCGGTACGGGTAGCTATCTCCGTCTCGCATGAGCGCGAAAGAACAAGAGAGACGGCGGTATCGTTTCACCCGTCCGGTCGGTCAGTTTGTATAGAAACGTCACGAGACGATTTTCACTACCGAGACCGAACGCGTGTCAAACAGTTTGCGCATGCCGATTGCGCGTTGAAAAAATTCGGGATAGGAGTGTATGTATGATTGGTGGTACCTCTCTTCGAGTTTGAAGCTGGATCTGGAGATGTCACTCCACGCGCTCATGGATCGAGGTCTGGGTCTGCGCGCGGAGCGACGTTCGCTCCCAGCCTCAAAGTTGACCCTGGCTTGGGGTCCATCCGGCAGCATCTCGTAGCTGCACGTGGCTGTTGTTCGATCGCCTCGCATCATGCGCGATGATGCGTGATTGCGTGACTTTGCGTGATGCGTGACTTTGCGTGACTTTGCGTGCCACACGCGACACACACACACGCACGCAAACACACACAACACACGCGACGCACACTACATTGCCGTCACGCGGTGCAACACCGTCTGTCTGTGTCTCGCCACGTGCATTGTGTCACGCACAATGGCACACATTTATGGTATATGTACGTATGTATCACATTTTCAAAATTCACATTTCATGCTCAATTCGAGCGTCACGTCTTCACACGTTCGATTGGCATCGTTGAAACGTGGTCAGGATCAAAATTTCGGTCTCGAAAGATCGCTTTACGGTTTAGTGTAGTGGCTGTGTAAAATTTTTATATTTTAGTAAGCGCCACCAACGGGGTGCTTCACTGACAAAATTAAATACATTTAAACCATAGATATAGAATAACATTGGTTAAATTTTTTACCCATGTATTCCTCTTACGATCTCTTCTCGTTATACCGAGCATACATCCGTGTGCACTGGATCTTGCGTGACACTCTTGAATTTAACATCCATACGTCATAACTGGCAGTATGCCTTATTTTTTAAGCATGGCGGAATGTCGGGTTACACATCCATAGGTCATAACTGGCAGTATGCACTCGACTCGACACATTCTTCTCAATTCATCAGCCCATCTTCCACTCGATCTACCTCGCTTTCTTTCACATCCTCTGGAATACCGTTCCAGTATTTCTCGCGTCCATCTGCCATCCATCATTTTCGCTATGTGTCCAATTCAACTTCTTCACACGTTATGCTACGTATATCTACCACGTTGGTCATACTTCTTACCCATGTATTCTTTCTTACGATCTCTTCTCGTTATACCGAGCATACATCCGTGTGCACTGGATCTTGCGTGACACTCTTGAATTTAACATCCATACGTCATAACTGGCAGTATGCTTTATTTTTTAAGCATGGCGGAATGTCGGGTTACACATCCATAGATCATAACTGGCAGTATGCACTCGACTCGACACATTCTTCTCAATTCATCAGCCCATCTTCCACTCGGGAATGCCTTTCCCCGCATTTTAAACCCCCCGCACACCCCCCGTCGCTTAGGACGCTTTCTCTAAGCAAAAAGGTTAGCCATGCCCAATCTATGTATGTTATTCTATATCTATGATTTAAGCTCATCGGGAACGTTCCGAATTTGTAAAATTGGAACATTTTCCGCAAACGACATATTATTCCGAACCCGCTAAAACTGTCAACGGGCAATACTTGACAATAAGATATTATTGAATTAGCGTCTGATCGATCGCACCTTACATATTCACATACCGTTTGATTGATCGGGAGCTCGTTTTACCGTTCGGTTTCGTTTCAATGACAGAGTGGGTACGGTCGATCGAAAAAGATATATTAGGATCACGTCGAAGCGAACAACAAGAGCAGTGTTCGGCCGAAAGGTATATATATAGCAAGGTCAGATTGTCTCAATAGATTTTGGCGACAAATTGCCGACACGCGAGCCTTGTGTGTATACGCCCGATGATCCCCACGTACAAGTGCATTAGCTCAACTGAAAAGCGTTCACGTTCACGCTCCCCGTGTACTCGCAATACGATAAAATGCGAAATTGTGGAATACGAAACGAAAACCATGACGACGGATAAACAATCCCTTTCCTTTTGATGGTTATTTTTCTCGTCGCAAATCAACTTAGATGGTTTGATAAAGTCGCATCCCGGTCGGATGACTCGGCGAGCGCTCGCTCATTGGACATTTGGAAAACTTGCGTTTTTCCGGACAAACTGATAAAAAGTGGGAAAATTTATGATGGCCATGTGTGATGTTGATGTCTGATTAGAAAATGGATGCTTTGAAATTTTAATTTTCTATGTATTTACTAGCTTTATTACCCGGCTTTGCCCGGGGTGTAATTAATATATGTAATGTAATATAGTTTTTTTTTAGTAAATTATTTCGGGAGCCCAAAAAAGGGGCCGCCGGGACAGGAGGGGGGTCTGGGGGGTGGTAAGGGGTCGGCATAGATTTTAGGGAGTATAGTAACGCTATGACGTCACTATAAGATTTTTCGTTTTTTTGGATTTTTTCAACTTTTTTTTGGACTTTTTTTGGAACTTTTTTTGAATTTTTTTTTTGATTTTTTAAACTTTTGATACCCCCTAAAGCCATTCCGGCCCTCAAAGCACCCCCCAGACGTCCCTCAAGCCCCGGCGGCCTACTTTTTGGACTCCCTCAAGCCATGCCAGCCCCCTACCACCCCCAAACCCTCCTTCTTACCCCGGCGGCCTTTTTTTTGGACTCCCGAAAAGCAATGTCGGCCCCTCACCACCCCACCAGACCACACTCCTACCCCGGCGGCCCCTTTTTGGACTCCCGAAAAACTATGCCGGCCCCTTACCAACCCTAAACCCTCCTTCTTACCCCGGCGGCCCTTTTTTGGACTCTCGAAAAGCAATGCCAGACCACCCCTTACCCGGCGGCCTTTTTGGACTCTCGAAAAGCAATGCCGGCCCTTAGACCCTTAGACTCCCTTCCTATCCCGGCGACCCTTTTTTGGACTCCCGAAAAGCAATGCCGGCCCCTTACCAACCCCCAAACCCTCCTTCTTACCCTGGCGGCCCTTTTTTTTGGACTCCCGAAAAGCAATGTCGGCCCCTTACTGCCCTTTAGACTCCCCTCCTGCCCCGGCGGCCCCTTTTTGGGCTTGAGCAACGCCTGGTAATTGACGAATGACCCATACGTACGTACATACATACAAACTTAAGCGTTTTATATATTAGAATATGGAAAAATCGTGAATTTCCACGGTGTCCGTTAAGCGAGCGCCCGCTGTAATCAAAACTTGCGCGCGCTCGTTTACTTAGGACTTACGAAACTTTCAGAAATTAATATTGTAATTTATATGTATATGTATTTATATATGTATATATGTACGAGTAAAAAGCTTCGAGAAAATTCTTGTTTGCGAAAGCTTCAAGGTGGGAGGAGGAGGGTTATGTGTTTTAAGAAAGACCCGAGTTCGACCCTAGTAGACTTTGAACCACACTGTATAGCCGTAAACCACTTTCTACCCTTAGCTCACTTTGCCCATTGCTTTTCTATTATATTCCATTTTGTTTGCAATTTACCGAGTTTTCCATTAATCACCACTTCCGCTTCCGTGCTCCTCGATGCTCGCGATAAATACACACAGATACTAGGGATACTAGGGTTGAGAAAAATTGCCCAATTACGTGCAGCTTAGATCAGCTAATTGAACAAATTTACCATCCACTAAAAGCCCAATTATCGACACCGAAACAATTACGTGAAACTTTATAGCTGGCGTGTCGTTCAAGCTAGCCTCGAGAGGCTTTCGCGTACTTTTATTTATCACCGATAAAATCACTTACGTAGAAATACGATAAGAATCATCTGTATATACTAGCTTTAAGTATCCGGCTGTGCATGATCTACATATGTATGTATATCACGTTGACTGCCACTGCCACACATATACTAGGTGGTCCACATTTTTCATATTCAGCCGTTCACCATTCACTGCTGTGTTGAGCATCTGCATCCACATGACATCAAACATTCTTCTCATTTCATCAGCACATCGTCCACCGCGGTCTACCTTGCTTTCTTTCAAATCCTCTCGGATACCATTCCAGTATTTCTTACGTCCATCTGCCATCTATTATTGTCGCTATGTGTCACACGTTCCGCTATATCTGCCACTTTGGTCATACTTCTTACCCATGTATTCCACTTACGATCTCTTCTTGTTATACCGAGCATACATCTTTCCATGCTTTTCTGTGTGCACTGGATCTTACGTAGCATTCTTGAATGTAGCGTCCACGTATCACATCCATAGGTCATAACTGGCAGTATGCACTTGACTCCACACATTCTTCTCAATTCATCAGCACATCGTCCACCGCGGTCTACCTTGCTTTCTTTCACATCCTCTCGGATACCATTCCAGTATTTCTCACGTCCATCTGCCATCTATTATTCTCGCTATGTGTCACACGTTCCGCTATATCTGCCACTTTGGTCATACTTCTCACCCATGTATTCCACTTACGATCTCTTCTTGTTATACCGAGCATACATCTTTCCATGCTTTTCTGTGTGCACTGGATCTTACGTAGCATTCTTGAATGTAGCGTCCACGTATCACATCGATAGGTCATAACTGGCAGTATGCACTTGACTCCACACATTCTTCTCAATTCATCAGCACATCGTCCACCACGGTCTACCTTGCTTTCTTTCAAATCCTCTCGGATACCATTCCAGTATTTCTCACGTCCATCTGCCATCTATTATTCTCGCTATGTGTCACACGTTCCGCTATATCTGCCACTTTGGTCATACTTCTCACCCATGTATTCCACTTACGATCTTTTCTTGTTATACCGAGCATACATCTTTCCATGCTTTTCTGTGTGCACTGGATCTTACGTAGCATTCTTGAATTCAACATACACGTATCACATCCATACGTCATAACTGGCAGTTTTCATAATGAATAATGAATATATCGTTTATTTATTATAATTTTTAATAGTGAGTGTGAAATAATCAATATGACAAGTAGTGTGACAGTGGCAGTTAGTTCTGGTATATATTATAATTTTTAGAATTGTTGGACCTGGACCAATATTCAAATCTGTTTTGATTGGCAACACTTTTTATATAGCGGTGTTTCTCAAACTTTTTAACGTACACGTAATACAAATATGTAAAATGCAGGGAAAATGTATGTATATTTTCTACATACTATATATGTACATACATACGCAGTAACATTTTCTATGGAAAATATTTAAAGTTTAATAAGAAAATCGCCATAGTTTTGTACAAAATTATACAAAAAATGCACCGCAGGCCAAACTTTTTTCAAACTACAGCGTATATTTGGCGAAATTTAAGTTTTTCAATTTCGAGCACGTCTACTTTTAAATGAAACACTGCTCGACAAAATGACAAAATGACCGACAAGGTGTGACTTTTCTCATACATATGTAGATCTATTTCCACTGAACACGAATGTGATAACAAATAATGGTGGGCTTTTTTTTTTTTTTTCCCTTTTTATAACAACACAACAGTGCTGTCTGTTTTTTTTTTTTTAAATCTGAATATTATAATTTATATTTCACACTTTGTATGTAACATAATAAACTCGATAATAGAAAGGGTGATCGCGTTTTGAGGTTTATATATTTTTTGTTGAATTTTAAAACACATTCTGTATGGGATTCTATATACATACATACACTATTGAGTTGCGACAAATGTTTCACGATTTTAGTATGCGGGTCTTATCACGCTATTATTTCTATTATATGCGTTTCGCTTATCTAATATGCGCGGAGCATAGTAATTTTATGCTTCTGAATAGACGTACATATACGATTTTACATTTTCGGAAGTAAAAGTGCGGAAAAAATCCATAAAAAGTCCGATAGGATAAGTAAACAGATACGTGAAAGCTCTTCGTGTAGAATTTTTCACCACGTTCGTAAGCGTGTTTATTATTTTATTCTATCAACGTTTGAAATTCGAATTATTATTGGAAAAATGTGAAGGACACGCAATGCAAACAGACATATTCAATGTAATAAATGGATTGTTTAAATTTTCTAACAACCACTTTTTACTTTATACCTATTCATATCTAGCGAAACTTTGCAGGGAAAAAAGTACTGAATGGTATATAAAATAAAATTAATCCTTTGCGAGATTGGAACCGTATTGACGGCTTAATATTAAAAATTAAATTCATATAAAAATTGCAATAAAGCCCCACTTTCAATAGAATTCGCGTTATTGTGAAGAGAGATCAATATTGATACGAAAAAAAAGTGATTCGAATGAATTTTCCAATTAATTCGTATGTAGTTTTGCAGGATGCAGCACTACTTCAAATTAAATTGGATATGCGAACGGTATTTCGCATTTTTTTGTTGTTTTATTTTAAAACGAGCTCACGTCAAATTGCAATTATCTTGTGAAGTTAATTGGTAACGTACTCCTTAATAAAAATGAAAAAAAAGTGTGAAATTGCCGGAAAAAACCACCACATTAGAAAGACGATAGTATGAACTTTAATTTATTTTTATTTTCATCACCGTAACATTGTTAATTTTTTAGATAAAATTTTTTGAAAACAAAAACACCTTTTTTTTATTTTATACATGTACTTGCACGTTTGAATTGAAAACTATAATTGGCTACACAAGTAGACAAAGTCAGCAGACATTAAACGAGCCGTAAGAAATATTATACGTGTGCAGATGGAAAATCACTGTACATGTATGAGACATACAACGTGAGAAGGGCAATTCAATTAGTTTTAACTGGCCGTTTTGGGCACAGATTGGTTTCGGTTGACTTTTACGGGAAAAACACGATATCAGTTCGGTGAAGGGATTCCAAAACAGTGTGGATCTCGTGCTATGAACGCATTTATTATGTACATACATATGTATTTTAAGGGAAAGGGTTGAGAGCATTCAATGGTTCAACGTACGGGTAAACAACGTGACAATAGTTCAAGGGATTTTACAATCTGGACCCTCTTGTGGATCTTCTTGCGGCCATAGTGTAAAAATACAAAAAAAAAACGTTTTGTTTGAAAGAAAATTAACCTAATCACGCTTTGTATAACCTTTGTAGCCTTAAAATGCATTAAAATCGTATTCTGTACCTAAACTTTATAATATTTTCAGCAATAAATTGTATAACACTAAAAAATATCACGAGGATAAATATTTTCATACAACTCTCCAGTACACAAATGAGTAGATAGAATATTTATTTAAATTTTAAATATCATATCATTTTCAGCCATTCACCGTCCACTTCTGGATGAAGGCCTCTCCAATCCTCTTCCATTCCCGTCTGTCTTGAGCAATCTGCATCCACTTGATGGAAACTTTTTCATTCACTTCAACTTTTTCACACGTTGGTCATACTTCTTACCCATGTATTCCTCTTGCGATCTCTTCTCGTTATACCGAGCATACATTTGTGTGCGCTGAATTATTGAGTTTCACATCCGTACGTCATAACTGGCAGTGCGCATTGGTCGTATGCCATATTTTTTAAGCATAGCGCAATGTTGGATTTAAAAACCTCTTCTTGTTATATACCGAGCATACATATTTCCACGCTTCTCTGTGTGCACTGGATCTTACGTAACATTCTTGAATTCAGCATCCACGTATCACATCCATAGGTCATAATTGACAGTATGCACTTGACTCCACACATTCTTCTCAATTCATCAGCCCATCTTTGACTCGGTCTACCTTGCTTTCTTTCACATCCTCTCGGATACCATTCCAATATTTCTCGCGTCCATCTGCCATACTGCTATATCTGCCACTTTGGTCATACATCTTACCCGTGCATTTCTCTTACGATCTCTTGTTGTTATACCAAGCATACATCTTTCGATGCTGTGTGCACTGGATCTTACGTAGCATTCTTGAATTCAGCATCCAAGTTTCACATCCATACGTCATAACTGGCAGTGCGCATTGGTCGTATGTCTTATTTTTTAAGCATAGCGCAATGTTGGATATACATTCGGTCATATTCGGTCATAGGCGGATAACATCTTAATCTTGCTAGTGGTTTCTGTCTTGAGCAATCTGCATCTACTTGACTCCACATATTTTTCTCAAATCATCAGCCCATCTTCCACCCGGTCTACATTCTTTTACATCCTCTCGGATATGTGTCCACTTTGGTCATACTTCTTACTTATGTATTCCTCTTACGATCTCTTCTTGTTATCCCAAGCATTTTTTCACATAAAATTCTTTTTCAAATGAATTGATATTATTTTATCAAAATGTTGCTACAATTTTCTATTTTCACTAATACTGAGAATATTGAGAGTAGGAAAAAAATATTTGTGATTTTAAATTGGTACTCGAAATTTTCTACATTCAAAAGAGTACTTTGTGACATACTTTCACATACACACTATGTACTAGTATGAAGAAAGAGCTTTTGTCAACATTTAACGATGTTGTTTGAATTCTTTGAATTCTCACGTGCCCTCCTCCCCCCCCCATCTTGCGTCCTTTATTTATTTATTTTTATTTTTCATTTTTTCAACTTCCGTCGCTTTAATACTTTCTCAGGTATTTTCCAACTTAGAATTTGCATTTACGGCTAGCGATTCTGAATATCATGGCGTCGTCGGTGCCATTAATATTCATTGAAAATAATGGGAGAATCTTAAATTTGAATATATACCCGAAATAAAATAAAAAAAGTGCGAACTTTATTCTCATTTGCTCTATGATAAAATAAAAATATACATACAACGCTTCGACTACGTGCTATATTATACATTTATACATACATACATATATACATATAGCTACAGGTGGACATAAAACCGGATAAAATTTTATTTTTTCTATATGTATGTATGTATATGTTTTTCAAGTGCTAATTTTGATTTAAAAAACAACTAAATCGTTAGAAATGAACTACAAAATAATTTAAATTTCTTCGACGATGCGCGTGAAATGTTTAGGCATCGTGTACTTTGCCTGAAATGGTATGTGCAAAATTAACGGATCATAGATTGAAATTGAATAGCACACAATGTGTACATATGACGGCATCATTATATACATAGATATGTATATGTAGGTATTACAATGCGGGGATTCCACATTTAACCTGTAACAACATGTATAGTACATAAGTATGTATGTTGTAGTACTTATATGTATGTGAAACGAGATCGCTGTAGTGCGTCGAAATGCAGTTAATTTGCAACTTGATTGTAAAATGGATTACTGTGAAATTTTGGCCAATGTAATTTCACGTTTTTGTTACACGGTCTTTTCGAAATTAGGTTATAGATCTCCATATGTATGTATGTAGGAAGAATAAAAAAATATTTCATAGTAAACCTTTACTTAAAACTACACAAAAAAAGCTTTTTTCCGGAAGTGAAATAAAAATGTAATGGAAATGCTGTCCAAAATGGATTTTCTGTGTATTTTCTTACAATTTATTGAAAAATAGTCTTGAAGAATGTTGATTGAAATTATAAAATTTTTTGTTAAGACTTTAGAAGTTTATTATATATATAATAGCCGAAATCCGTCTGTCTGTCTGTCTGCTGATAACGCTCGCTCAGGAAAAATTATTAAAAAACCAGAAAGAGTGGGGGATCGAACCCAGGACCCCAGACACGAGAGAACTCGCACTAATGCTATTCGCTATCGCCCTTGGCTAATTTAGTCCTTTTTTTTTTTAAACGATACCTATACAAGGGATCGTGACTACATAGATGACGCTTTAAAACTATTTTTTTTTTTTTTTTTTTGATTTTTACAAAATCACTTACAAAATTATAATTATTATATACATATATAATAATAAATAATTATAATATAAATACTAAACTAAAAAAATAAATCGATACTATCGATTGCTATGTATAATACATAGATGGCGCTATAAAAACTATTATATTTTTTTTGTCACTTACAACCGTGCGATCAATTAGTGGGGGATCTCTATTAAAAAAGCGCTTTACGTAATTTAAAATTCAGCGGGCGTTGATATTCAACGGGCTTACACTAGTAATACATAATTGGCCTGAGATAAACGCATAGGCGGATTATTAAAGCGCGTTCGAGAATTCTTTTGTGTAATTGTTTCGCACACAATATAAAAGGAAAATGTCATTTTTTGGACCGCGCACTTTCGCAAATCCGCTCCTGATGAAAGCTTTCATTTAATTTTCGGCACAAAGGACTCGAAAGACCAAATTCACTAATACAAGCGTTGTTTTATTTTTATTTTTTTTTCCTCTGTTTGTTTGTCGTTATCTTTGCACGGCTTCTTTTCATTTAATTTTTTCTCTCATTATTCGCCTGTACAATCCAATTTCCTGGCGATTTTTGTATTCTATATTCTATCACTCATTGGTTATTATATATTACACATGTATGTAATAAACGGAGAGCAATACATTGTCGGACATTAATCAATCATTGTGCGACATTTACCAATTCTTTGCAAACTTGCGGAGCATTAATAAGCCCCGAGGTGAAACGTTTGTTTAGCGATGTTAGAATTTGGAATTATGATTGACGTTAAGATCGCACTTATCTTTGTAACTTGTCTGTAGGTGCGAGATCACCAGATGTCAGACCTTTCTCTATCACTCTCTGTTTGGATAGTTTCGAGTTTATATATGTAGCATTTCGGAAATAATTTTGGTACTTTCTAAGAGTCATATACACAAATAATAGACCTCGACGTTTGATTAAATCTACACGAAAAACGTTTTAGATCACTGAAAGGTGTGTCACTCTTCATTTACATTTATAGTTTTGATACGAATTATATCTTATTTACATAGGAACGACAATCGGATTGGTAAAATATATGAAGACTTCATTTTGTATGTATGTATGTATGTATGTATATAAAAAAAAAAAAAAAAAAGATTGCTCATATATTTTGATCGCATCCTTTCAAAACCCACATCACTTTTCTTTAGCGTATGGATTTTAGAAATTCTATATTCCAAATAAACATAGGAATCTACAAACATTTTGTCTTTCGATTGCTTACTTCGAGTGTACAGTAGACTCCCGTATAGCGCAATTAATACGTTGCGCGTTGTATGAAATTTATTTAAAAAAAAAAAAAAATTTTCATATAAATCCAAAAAAAGAAATTAAAATGATTTAAACAAATTCATTAGTTATGTATAATTGGTATGTACTTATGTATGTAATCCCGCAATAGCGCGTTGTACGAGAATCGCGTTATATAAAAAACAGTATTTATATGTATGTCTTTTACAGAGTTGTTATCTTTTTTTCATACCGTTTGCTTTAAATGTCGACATCTTTATTAGGATTCGATCTTTTGTATGTATTTTTTTATATTTATTTAGAAGATATTTGTATATGAATTTTAAGTATCCCGCTTAGATCTCGGATAAATGCATAAGATTTCATACAAAAAATCTTTTTCCGGAACTGGAAAATGTATGGAGAAATATATTTTTTTTTGTATATGAATTTTAAGTATCCCGCTTACATAGATCTCGGATAAGTGCATAAGATTTCATACAAAAAATCTTTTTCCGGAACTGGAAAATGTATGGAGAAATATTTTTTTTTTGTATATGAATTTTAAGTATCCCGCTTAGATCTCGGATAAATGCATTAGATTTCATACAAAAAATCTTTTTCCGGAACCGGAAAATGTATGGAAAAATATTTTTTTTTTGTGCCCTTTTGACATTTTTTATACAAAGACACACTCAACGGTTCCATTTGCTTTTTATTTTGTAATAATATAAATTTAAAACGAAAAAAAAAATTCTTGAACATACATTCTCAGTGTCACGTCAAAAAGAACATACATACATCGATTTTTGTGACAAAGGTGTCAAAATAAAATAAATCGAACAGTTGTCAAAAGGTTTTCCGAAGGTTGCGCGTTTGGAAATGCCTGGAAAAATCTAAAAGGATTTTCCTCAAAGTGCGTGATCAGCTTTTCCGATCACTTTAATGAATGGGAAAACTTTTACACCCTCAGGTACAAGAAATAAAAAAAAAAAATTATAAGGCGAAATTCTTATATGTATTTAATTTATAGAATGGAAAAAAAGTCCATTAGGTTTTTCTACCTTATTTTATCAAGAGAAAAACGAAAATTAAAATATTCCAAATTAAATAAAATTCAAGTTAAATGTTGGAGATGTTATCAACCTTCTTACGCAAATTTATAATCACACTAAACTAAAAATAAATATACCAATAGATTGAGTAAATGATAACGGTAATAATTCGCAACCATATGTTTTTAATTTATTTTCTTTCATATAATAATTTTCAACCTTTAGCTATAAATATCATTCTAATTCTTAACGGAATTGGATCGTTTGTAACGAACCGGTCGGAAAAGAAAAAAAAACCTTAACCGGTTCACAATCATTATAAGGCATCGAAGTATTTCTTAACATATAAAAATCACTTATAAAGCGAAATCAACCATTTCTACCCTGGACCGGTTCGGATCCATAAACGTACACAAACAACCGCAATGCGACCGTCTTAAATACAACATTGAACTATTGTTTCAATATGTTAAGCAAAACAAATTAACGGATTAGTCTTCTTAGCATATGGGCACCGTTTCTATCGCGAACCGGTTCTGATCCAAAAGCACACAATTAACCGTTTGCAAAAACATTTCAATACGTCATGAAAATGCATTCATTAATCAGCCTTATAAATACACGAACGTCGATAATAAAGCGTAATCCAACCACGTCTGCAATGACCCGGTTCGGATCGAAAAACGTGCAAAATCAACCGCAAAGCGACTGTTTAAAATGCACGTTGAAACGAAACATTTCCAATATGATAGGCATATGCACATCGATTGTAAAGCGGAACCGGGTCATTTCTACCGTCAACCGGTTCGGCTCGAAAAACGTACACAATCAAACACAAAGCGACCGTTTTAAATGCAACATTGTACAATTGTTTCAACATGTCGAGCAAAACCAATTAGTCTTCTTAGCATATGGGCACCGTTTCTATCGCGAACCGGTTCTGATCCAAAAGTACACAATTTACCGTTTGCAAAAACATTTTAATACGTTGTGGAAATGCATTAAACACATGTACATAAATAATAGAGCGTAATCCAACCATGTCTACCCTGAACCGGTTCGGATCGAAAAACGTCCACAGTCAACCGTAAAGCGACTGTTTAAAATGCAACATTGAAACGAAACATTTTCAATATGTTGAGCATATGCACATCGATTGTGAAGTGGAACCGGGTGGGTCACTTCTACCGCCAACCGGTTGCGATCTTTTCAAAAGCACACAATTAACCGTTTGCAAAAACATTTCAATACGTCATGAAAATGCATTCATTAATCAGCTTTATAAACACACGTACGTCGATAATAAAGCGTAATCCAACCACGTCTATCGTGACCCGGTTCGGATCGAGAAACGTGCAAAATCAACCGCAAAGCGACTGTTTAAAATGCAACGTTGAAACGAAACATTTCCAATATGATAAGCATATGCACATCGATTGTAAAGCGGAACCGGGTCATTTCCACCGTCAACCGGTTCGGCTCGAAAAACGTACACAATTAACCACAAAGCGACCGTCTTAAATACATATAACATTGATCAATTATTACAATATGTCAAGCAAAACAAATTAGTCTTCTTAGCATATGGGCACCGTTTCTATCGCGAACCGGTTCTGATCCAAAAGCACACAATTAACCGTTTACAAAAACATTTCAAAATGTTGTGGAAATGCATTAAACACATGAACAAAAGTAATAGAGCGTAATCCAACCATGTCTACCCTGAACCGGTTCGGATCGAAAAACGTCCACAGTCAACCGCAAAGCGACTGTTTATGTAAAATGCAACATTGATTGTGAAGTGGAACCGGGTGGGTCACTTCTACCGCCAACCGGTTGCGATCCAAAAAACGCACACTGCCCAATTCACAAAGCGGCGTTTGAAACACATACACACTCGCGCGCTCTACGTAATATCGAGAGTGCACGTGTGAAACTTGGCGTATCGCTTACGACGTTATTGATATAAAAAATAAAAAGCGTCGCGACACAATGCCTTTTGTCCCGCGGGACGGACAACGGGAGCGACACTGAACGTGAAACTTCAAAGTGTGAGGGAAAAGGTTTAGAAGGGGACGCGCGCGCGTCGAGTTACGTAACCGGTACCGAAACGGGCTACACTGTGCAACACCACTGAAACCATCCGAGCACGTGTTTTGTTAATGGAATTTTTTTATTTTATTTATTTTTAAATGTTTTTCATTATTTTTGATTTGTATACTTTGGGGCAGGCGGTTTGAGGCGGCCCTCGTTCGGATTTGGTGTGTTGAGTTTTTTGGGTGTTTTGTTGCGGGGAAGTTTGTTTGTTTGTGAGCGGTAGGGACCGGAACGCGTGCCTCCGCGTGCGCCACTGCCTGGACTATAGTACGGTGAGGGTCGTACCGCATTGGCGGCACAAGGGTGAGGGGGAGGGAGGAGGGGGGGTGGGAAATGGTGGATCGATCCGCCCCACAGCCGCCCACGAACCATCCCTGGCCCATTCCATTTTCCAAGCCCCCCCCCCAAAAATTTCCCGACAACCCCCCGTTGGGTTTTCCCGCGATGCTCCGAAATCGGACGCAGGCACGCACGCTCCCCCACATTCGCTCCGATTTCGAAAATTCGAAATCATAACTTGAGATTCGATCAGTCGATATTGTGCAACGATGTCCGAAATTGGACAATTTTCATCGTAAAGTGATTTATTAGAGTCGGTAAACCCGATCGGGGCTGCGGAGTCGGGACATGCAGATTTCGGCAATTCTCAGAACCGGAGTCAAAGATGGAGTGGTTGGATATGGTGGTGGGGAACCGGCGGCTCCGGAGCCGCGTGTGACTCCGAGCGCAAAAATTGGCGGCTCCACTTATGTATGTATAATCCAACCGATTTACCGATTACCAAAGAAACATTCATCGGTACATTTGCTGATGACACTGTGATAATGGCATCAAGAAAATCACAAACCGAAGCAGTTGAATACTTGCACTTGGACTAAGGACTGGAAAATGGACCAATGAACTAAAGACTGGAAAATCACACTCAATGAGCAGAAATCGGTCCACGTTACATATGCGTTGCGACAATTGCGTTGCGATCAGAAATTCCCCAATCTGATTCAGCGAAATATCTCGGATTGCATCTAGACTCAAGACTAAACTGGAAGTACCATATCAGCCAAAAAAGCTGAACAAATCAGACTGAAATAAAGAAAAATGTATTGGTTGATAGGGAGATACTCCAAACTCAACCTCTACTGTAAGCGCCTAATTCATCTGTCCATAATAAAACCAATTTGGACCAACTGTGGGGCTGTGCCAAACGGACGAATCGACAAGTCATACAACAAAATTAAAGTAAATTTTTAAGACTTATTACTAATGCGTACCGCTATTATAAACTAACGAAGAAATACACAAAGACCTCAAAATCAAGTGGATCGACGAAGTGGTCCAAGAAAGTGGTGCAAAGCACGAACGAAGACTGCTTCAACATAAAACATAGAGGCCATACAAGTATTAGATATAACCCACGAGAAAAGACGCCTCAAAAGAGACAAACCCCATGAATTGGTCATTTGAGTTATTCGAGGGGCTCGGGTAAGTTTTAATTGTAGTATATGTGTATCTGAGCTGTTCGGGTGACTCGGGTGACCCATTGATTGAATTGTACTAAATAGGAACTGAATGATGATTCAGTAAACCAAAACAAGTCCCTTAATTTATGCATTGTCATATATAGTAATAATTTATCAACGTTGATAATATTGTACTAATTTCTATTATTCATAAAAAAAAATAGTTTTTTTTACCCTAAATTTACTCGCGTCTTATAGAAATTAAAAAAAAAAGAGTATTTGGACTGAAAAACTACACGGTAGTAACCATATTCAAATGTTGGCAATCATTTCCAACCAATTATTCAAACGTCAGGAAGCTTGCATTTGCTGTCTCGACATTTTTTGGTTCCACATACAACATTGTGAACAATTTTTTTCTTCGATGAAATTTGTGAAAAATTTGTACCGCAATCGATTAAGTGACGAAAGTTTTAATGCACTGATGCAATTGAAGAACACTTAATGCGTTCCGAATTTATGTACATAAGTTCAAAAGTCGCATTAGCTTTTAAAAATAACATTATAATTATTTATTTATTTTTAGAGCTGAATTGTGTAACGTTAAGTAATATCACTACAGCCTGCAAATGAGTAAGATTTATTTATATATATATATATTTTTTTTTTTTATTTATTTCCGAAGGTTGCCGACCACTGGCCGTTAGAAAATCCGCCGGAATTCGAATTTTTAAATATTTACCTTATCCCACATGGTGGGATAGTTACTGGAGTGGTATCCGAGAGGATGTGAAGGAAAAATAAATAAATAAAATCTTTTCGAAGTATAAAAATTATTTTTTAATAAAATTAAAATGATGTTTAATGAATATTGCACGCAAAGCGTAGTCACAGTAGATAATAAAGATAATATTGTAGTGATAGTTATTTATACCTAGGACAATTGATGAATTGTCCTAGGCTAAATAAAAAGAAAAGCAGCTTAAAGCTTAAAAAGAAAGGCCAATTATGACCCATGGATGTGAAACGTGGATGCTAAATTCAATAATGTTACGCAAGATCTAGTGCACACAGATGTATGCTCGATATAACATGATAGGATATCGTCAGAAGACTGTGTGGTAAGTTTGTATGAACCTTTACTGGGTATTTGAGTGTATGTTTCAATGATTCAATTGGGTTCAACAGAAGTGGTATTGCCAATCAAAATAATTTGAGTAACGCCAGTTGAGAGGAATATGGAGTAATTTCAAAACAAAAGTACACAGAAACATGTCGATTAAGAGTTCAAATCAAGAAATACTGATTTCTGCACTGTTTATCTCAACCACCATTGGTGGTTTCTAAAAAAAGTATAACATCCCACGGAGAAATTCTCAAAAAACAGTTTAAAAACGCAGTTTACAATACATATGTATGTATGTACGTAACTAAGTTGTTGAAACGGTTCAGTACAAAATTGGTAGCATCTATCATACTTTCTACCCATCAATCATTTTAACTTCCTTGCACATCTACATATGTACATAGAAGGCAGAGGAAAATCACAGTATGCTATATTTTCTTAGAAAATTTACTATTACAAGCTATGTATGTATGTATAAAATTTTATTAAAAAGTCAAATTATGCATTTTTTAAAATAAAATTAAGTCTTTTTAAAAATTTAATTCAGTCTTCTTAAGAAATGCTCATTAGGAAGCTGTCGTATGCAATCAAGGAAATAAATTTTCATTCACTGTTTACATTTGTCGCAGTAAAAACGCTTCTATGGTTCGTTTTTGTTTCATAGAGTAATTTTAATCGCAATTTACAGACTGCGAAAAAATAAAGTGCAGAGACGAGAGTACGAAGAAAATTAATCTGCAGGAGAAAAGTGTCAATTCGGGTTGATGAATATTTATGAAATTCTTAAGGTAAAAAAAAAAAATTTAACTATACACCAAATATAATACAATCTCTTTGACTTTAATTACAGTTTAAAAAGTTACTGCATTGATTTTAGTTTCAATTGATTCGGTTACAAAAAAAAAATACAAATAAAATGATACCATTTTATAGTAACGTTTGTGTAACCAATTGACAAACTTTCAGCCAACAGGGAATAATGGTTTTCTTTGCAATTTCCTGTTTTTGATTTGTATGTATTTTGATTTAAACTGTATAGGTGTATACATATTTATGTACATCGCAGATCACTTCGTGATAACTGGAAACCTTTCAATAGATTTGCATCGAGCGGAAATGCAAATATGTACAGTAAAAAAAAAAATAAAATGGTTTGCAGTATGAACTTTTACATTTTAATTAAATTTCCACATCAGTATAATGTTCAAACTTGTAATGTGTCATACGCTTAGTATTTGTTAAAAATTTTGACACTTTTGTTGTCATTGAATATACAATATTTCGCAAATGCACGCAATTTTCGCAAAAAATAGTGACAGCACTCGCAGAAAAATCAATAAACATATATGAAAATACAATATTTCGCAAATGCACGCAATTTTCGCAAAAAATAGTGACAGCGCTCACAGAAAAATCAATAAACATATGAAAATTGTAAAATGATAATTAATACACCAATTTTAACAAAAAAAAAAGTTAAAATGTACACAGACATACAGAAATTTTTCAGAAATCGTGAAAACGTAATCGGGGGATGATACCTGATACAAATCAGTCAAAATCTCGAGGTCGAATTTTCGCACGATCACAATACTTTATCCGATTAGGATATAGAGCAACGAAGATTGGGTAAAATCGCTTCCTACGCGTGGAACTACCCTGCACCGAAACATTGTATGGATAATCTGAAATTGTAACAATGTCTAATAACAATTTTCCCTCGTGGAATTGTCTCACTTTTGGGTGGCAAACGTTCTTAATCGGATCTGAAACTTTGGTAAAATACTAAAAATAAAAAAGATAGCGAAAATTACGTTTTCGCACACAAAGTACATCATTTTTCGCCACGTGAATTAGTCTCGAGGAAACGACATAGTATAATTTAACCGCAAGAAGAGTTATTCTTGTGGAGATTGCACTCCATTATTTAAAATGCGAAATGTAAGCGAGTGAAATGTGAATATTCTTACTGAATAATAATGCTCGATCAAATATTTAAGGTACAATAAAAATTATTCTGTACATGTATAAACAGCATAGACATGCTGCTAGATATTTATTACTTTAATTAAAAAGTACAGTAAATCTCAAGTTTATAGCATGTATGCAGATAGAGTTATAACGTTTGCGATCATTAGTTTAATTTTTAATATAATAATACGCGAAAGACACACTGAAAAGTTATGGCAGTTTATCGTTGAACGACATTATGACATTAAACGAATAAATAGTTTCAGTATGATAGTTTGATGCTATAAACGGAGACGGGAATAATTAAATTGTACCTTGTTGAAATTTTCAGCCCAGTTTAAAATACCTATGTACATATATAATGTGATTTTATTAAACTTTTCGATGCTATTTTTAATAGGGCACGATCTTATTGAATCTCAGATTGATTATAATTATAAGGCAGCGTTCACGTAGTTTAAAATCATTTACCGCTCGAATTAGTACGTTAAGATAAAATAAAAAAATATTAAAATAGAAAACCAATCCTTTTACACGTGATAAAATAAAAAAACTTGCCAAAAAAATACCAAATAACACGGGGAAAAAATATGTAAAAAAAAATATATTTTAGACTTTAAAAATTCGCTAGATAATTAATTATAAGTATTTTAAAGTAATAAAAAATTACAATCAATAGAAAAAATATCTGACTATTGATTTCAATACTGACTTTGAGCACAGCAATACTATATTTTGAGTTATAGACCGCAAAAGCCAAAAAAAATGGATATTTTTTACATTTTTTAAATCGCAAATATCTCACAAACGAAAGCATATCAACAAAAATCATTATCGGATTCAAATTCAGTGGGTCAAACTTAGTATATATTGACCAATCTCCACACTGGGTATTTTTTTTTTTTTTGTTGCTCAGTGTAATTAATAACACGTAGTCCCAGTAGATAATCATATTGTATGTAGAGATAGTTGATCGTTATTTATTTATATATATATATGTATGTATGACACATTTAGTGTCATTTCGTCATTTTAACATACGCACTACGAGCGCATGAACGTTTTCCGCGAAATTCTCACAGGAATACAATGCTTAACTCTGGAAGCAATAAATTACGTATGCATATTTTTATTTGCTTTGGTTATGATATTTCAGTGAAATTGTTCCAACTTATGATATAATCATTCATTTAAACTTAGCACAAAAGATCGTACAAATTTTGTCATATTCTCGCCGCATCAAGTTTAGTTTTTGTCACGGATACTAAAAACATGTGTAAAGGGAACTTTTACACTTACTTGTACACGAAACAAAGCGGGATGAAAATATATTTAAAATTACAATGCGTTTTCAAATTATGTTCACACAATGTTTTCCCCTCAGATGCTCTAAAAAGGAAAATTCTCAGTTTTGAGAATATTCTCCAAAAGATTATTCTCGAGAATTTAACAACACTATACATATGTACCTATATAGAAAGAGAATGCAAATGTGACATTATACAGAATCGATCGAAAGATACATCTGTTCAAATTTATAGTATTATATGTATTTTTCGATGAGACAAAGGTCGTGGAAGGACTATAAACCCTTTGAGGGTATACAATTTGCATACGAGTCTCAGAAATTGTATATAAAAAAAAAAAGTTATTCCATATAAACGAAAGGGAAGGACTGAGCCGCGAAGAAAAGGTTAAGTCACAAACTTGACGATCTCATCTACTTCTGTCTACTTTACAATGGTGCATTTGATAGATGACCAGTCTAATTTTTCAGAGTTCGTTGGGGACATAATTGAAACTGAAACTATACAGCATACTCAATGCATTAATTAAGAATAGATTATTTTTTTAGGTCAGGTCGTGTCATTGAAATAGGTTAATTTAAAGATACGTTGCAAAAACTATAAAATAGAGCTATGCGGAGTATTTTAAATGTCAATTGATTGAAACAATGAAACCTTAAAAGTGTGCATGTTAGTATATATTTTTAAATTAGATAGGAATTTATGAGCAACATATTTAAAAAGAGGGTATGGTAAGAATAAGTTAATAGTAAAATAAATAAAATTGATAGATTCCTGGCAGCCTTAAAACAGCACTTCTGTATAAGTGCTAGTAGGTAATAAGTTTATTTTGTAATTTTAGCTTTAAGTTAACTAGCTTTTTAAGCTATCTTAAATAAATAAATAAAATGATAAAACCATGGAAAAGTCCACGTAACATTTGAAGAACATTTTGAAATTTTTATTGTATTACTTTGTAGTATTAATTTCAATCACAAATATCTTTCAGATTACAAAATTTAGAACATTGCAATAAAAACAATTATAGGATGATTAAAATAAATCAAAAGATTAAAAAAAATTACTTATGTATGTATATGAGTCGCCTAGTTCCAAATCCCGATAAGTCCATAAAACTCACTTGTTCGCAAACGCGGTTTTTCTGCTACAGACTTATTTGCTTGATGGCGTTTAAACTCATTTAAACTTAATTTTGTTGATATTAAACAAAATATTGAGATTAGAAACGTGGACTTATAGTTGTTTGTTTCTAAATATGGCTTTTATCATAGTGCAATTGTCAGTTTTTGGTACTAACACTGATTTTCAATATCTTTTTACGGCGCACTTGGCGGTATTTGGTAATAATTCAAGTATAAGGCATCGTTTGAAAACATTCTTAGAACCAGAAAATATTTTATCCTCGTTTTTTATATAGATATTGTGGACTTATCGGGATTTGGAACTAGCCGACTCATATGTATGTATGTATGTTCAAAGTAAATGCAGAATATCTTCGTCACACAATCAACTTTCACACTAATCTAAAAAAAACAATTAGTCACCATATAAAAATAGAACATTGTAAATATATTCTTTGCGTTACTTTCACATGTACAAAGTCAGTGTATTTTTCTTTTACAAATTTGTTATAAAAAATGGTAAGCGATTATATATAGAAAGATAACAAGCGAAAAATATCTACGCTTAAAATAATTGCGTTTGAACAAGCGCGCGTGCCGAACTATATAAAATCATAATTACAAATATTTTCATACTAAAATAATACAGAATTTAAACGCTCTTATCTCGAGTAGTCCAAATTTGTCTGAAAACAACACATTTTTCCAGGGTATTTTGAATACACACGTAATCACGTATTTTTAAAAGCGAGCGGTTTAATTTTCGGCGAATAGATCGGCATTCTTGCGGTTTCTATTGAAAAAAAAATATATTATTTTCACATACTTTGTGAAATATTTCAAGCGATTTTCGCTTATATTAAATTGTTTCTCAATTTATGTTACGATACTCGGGGCTACGTAATTTTTTAATTTATTCTCTCTCACTTTCAACATCAGATTATTTTACGTAGTTCGTTAAGACTTCCAAATCAATGATGGATTTATTTTTTGATTACATTTGTTGAAGGGCTTGACTCACTTTTGCACTCACACTCGTGATAAACATCAATATTTTATCGTGAAGTTCTCATTGATGGAAAAACAATAAATCATCACCGCACACGTCAACGACGATATTTATTTTGTGGGGAAAAAGAAAAATTGATGAAAAATTCTGTCATACCTTTTATATTACAAAAAAAAAGTGAACGTGAACAACACTCGACTTTATCCACAACGTTGCGTTTTAAACTAGTTGTAGTACTTGGCGTTTCCCGGCTGCAAACATCGTTTACATGTGGATCGTTTGATGTTACATAATATTGTCGTTTATTAATTAAATTTAAAATTGCAAGGCTTGCATTTCTGTCTACTGAAAAATCCTGGTAAATGTTTTTACTTCACAATAGCTTAATAACAGTGCTCGAAATGGAAATTTTCACGAATGGGAGCGCTCGATAATTTTCAAAAAATATCAAACGACTTTTTTTTTAACTATATGTATAGAAAATGTACGTACATTTCTATACATAATTTTTTACGAAAGGGAGCGCTAAATTTACAGATTTTACGAAAGGGTACGCTACGTTTTCAAATCTCACGAAAGGGAACGCCCGCTCCCTGCCGCTCCCGCTGAATTCGAGCACTGCTTAATAGTTAATACAACGTATAACATACAAATAGACGCAGATAAAATAATAAGAACAATTTTTCAATTCGTTCACGTATGGAATTGGTTCGCTTTTTTGTGCAAGACCCACTTTTGAGTGAACAATTTCACAAGTGTTGACATTGGAGAAATTTATTCGACTACTTTATATATCGTTTCAAGCACCACTCTCTCTCATGGTGAATTATTCAAACGGATATGAAAAATTCATAAGCATTACATAATCTCCACTTATCGCTTATTTTCGTATATGATAATAATTCCAAACGATAAATTTGGCTTGGGTTTCTATTATTATTGTATTTGTCGTCCAATATTGACAATGCAAAACCTTCAGAATACGTTTTGCTGAAGACATTCAGACGTTTACTCGCTCGATAACTCATTATAGGGAAAATTGCTAGATAAATTCGTCACATGGGAGTTGGTCACTATTTGTTCGAAAGATTTTGTCCCATATATATGTACAATGTTTAAGTTCAAACGAAAAAAGGTCAATTATCTCTCGATATTGCGGTCTTACTTTAATAAATAACACATTTTTATAATATAAATCATATAAATTGAATTATTGATACGGTTCAACCGAATTTCTAGAATTTAAACACATCAAAAAGCAAACAGATTCTCTTTGAACGAATTATTATAGCGAGCTATTCAATCTATACAATTATTGTGTTTTTCAAGCTTATTCCAATTACAGAAAAATTCAACACATTCTAAATAATTAATTAATATCAGCGGAAAACTGTTATTGAATAGAGTCGTGTATTTTAAATATATGTATGTATATAAATACATTAATTTCAACTTGTACTCGATTCTACCATGGTTAATTAATTATGTGTACATATTTGGGCGATGAGCGTTTTATTTTCTTTATAACGTTCAAATTTGAAGGGAAAAATCTCGCAAATGTGTAGCAAATAAGCTTTCGGTTCACTCGAGCGTGTATTTTATTTATTTTTTTCTTTTCTACGCTGAGGATAGTTTTTTTTTATTCATTTCGTTTTCGGTTAATATATCCTTTTCCATTACTGGCCAGTCGTTTTTCGTGGCAAAGCATGCATGAAAACCAAAGTTTCCGTAATGTCGGAAGCCGTAGGGATCTGAAATCCAGTGTACTGAATCGAAAAGGATTTCTTAATAGTCCATTCTGATGAAAATTGTACTTTTAAATTACACCATTATATTTATGAATCGTTTGAATGTAATGTTGACTTGTTGTCGTCCTTAAAAAATGCATGGTTTGAATTTGCGTGTGTTTTTTACTTTAAATTATTAGGTCCTTACCTAAAAAAGAAACAGATTTTTTACTATTCCATTTCACAATTCCAAAGTCCATTTCCCAATTTTTATTGTTCACAGTGTTCTCGTACTATAAAGCTTTCTATATACATAAATAGTTAATTAACCATCCATCATCCACTGCTAGATGAAGGCCTCTCCAATCCTCTTCCATTCCTGTCTGTCTTGAGCAATCTGCATCCACTTGACTCGACACATTCTTCTCAATTCATCAACCCATCGTCCACTCGGTCTACCTTGCTTTCATTCACATCCTCTCGAATACCATACCATTCCACTTGCGATCTCTTACCACGATTTTCTGTGTGCACTGGATCTTGCGTAACATTATTGAATTTAGCATCCACGTTTCACATCCATACGTCATAACCGGCAGTACGCATTATTTTATAACGTTATCCTAGTTTAATTCTTCTTCTTTACATACGGTCATATTCACCAATATTGTACTAGCTATAAATAACGATCAACTATCTCTACAATATGATTATCTACTGTGACTACGCATTGCGTGCAAAATTCATATTGTACATGTACGTTCATATTATATACATATATAATAGCCGAAATCTGTCAGTCCATCTGCTGATAACGCTCGCTGAGAAAAAATTATTAGAAAACCAGAAAAGAGTGGGGGATCGAACCCAGGAGCCCAGGCTCGAGATAACTCGCACTAATGCTATTCGCTATCGCCCTCGGTCAATTTAGTCCTTTGTTTTTTAAACATTACCTATACAAGGGATCGTGACTACATAGATGACGCTATAAAAACTATTATTTTTTGATTTTTACAAAATTATAATTATTATACATACATATATATATATAATAATTAATTTAAAAAAAAAAATCGATACTACGGGATTGCTATAATACACAGATGGCGCTATAAAAATTATTATTTAATTTTTGTTGTCACTTACAACCGTGCGATCAATTAGTGGGGATCTCTATTAAAAAAGCGCTTTACGTAATTTAAAATTTAGCGGGCATTGATATTCAACGGGCTATATGTATATAATAGCCCTATTTCGTCTGTCTGCTGATAACGCTCGCCTCGGTAAATAATTAAAAGACACGAACCAGTTCGGGCCATTGAGCGCTTACGCTGTGATCCAAACTGGATATAATAACGGGCCTGCTTCAATTTGACAATATAATTTCTCAATAGGCACCGCCACTTTGCTAAATTGTCACGTTATTGTATTATAACGCGCCATCTATGCAAACAACTAAAAAAACTGTTAAATTTAATATTATTTTTCAATTCAACGGGCTTACACTAGTTAGTGAATAAACCATAACTAGACCTTATTAAACGTTTCTAATTTTTTATTATATTAATAAAGAGCTTAATGTGTGTGTGTCTGTGTGTGTGTCTGTGTGTGTGTCCCGTAACGCTATGACGTCACTATAGGATTTTTCGAGTTTTTTTCTATGAATATATTTTTGAAAATTTTTTTTTTTCGGTTTTTTTGGATATTTCCAACTTTTTTTTTGGATTTTTTTTTTGGAACTTTTTTGAACTTTTGAACTTTTTTTTTTTTTTTTTTTTTTTGGATTTTTTCAACTTTTTTCTATGAATATATTTTTGAAAATTTTTTTTTTTGGTTTTTTTTCGATTTTTCCAAATTTTTTTTGGATTTTTTTTTTGGAACTTTTTTTGAATTTTTTTTTTTTGGATTTTTTCAACTTTTTTCTATGAATATATTTTTGAAAATTTTTTTTTTTTGGGTTTTTTGGATTTTTTCCAACTTTTTTTTTGGAACTTTTTTGAACTTTTGAACTTTTTTTTGAATTTTATTTTTTGGATTTTTTCAACTTTTGATACCCCCTAAAGCCATTCCGGCCCCTTACCACCCCACAGACCCCCTAACCCTACGGCACCTTTTCAGCACTCGAAAAGCTATGCCGGCCCTATAGCCCCTACCCCTACGGCACCTTTTTTGCACTTCCGAAAAGCTATGCCGGCCCCTTACCACCCCCCAGACCCCTCCCCCTGCCCCTTCGGCACCATTTTGCACTCCCGAAAAGCTATGCCGGCCCCTCACCACCCCCCCCCCCCAGACCCTCCCCTACCCCTACGGTACCCTTTTTTGCACTCCCGGAAAGCTATGCCGGCCCCTTACCACCCCTTTTTTTGACTCACTAAAAGCCATGCCGGCCCATCACCACCCCAGAGCCGCCTTCTACCCCGGCGGCCCCTTTTATGGACTCCCCGAAAAGCAATGCCGGCCCCTCACCACCCCACAGACCCCCTACCCCTAAGGCACCTTTTTTCAGCACTCCCGAAAAGCTATGCCGGCTCCTCACCCCCCAGACCCTCCCCTGCCCCTACGGCACCTTTTCTGCACTCCCGAAAAGCTATGCCGGCCCCTCACCACCCCACAGACCCCTACCCCTACCTACGGCACCTTTTCAGCACTCCCGAAAAGCTATGCCGGCCCCATACCACCCTTTTTTTTGACTCACTAAAGCCATGCCAGCTCATCACCACCCCAAAGCCGCCTTTTACCTCGGCGGCCCCTTTTTTGGACTCCCGAAAGCAATGCCGGCCCCTCACCACCCCCCCAGACCCATCCCCTACCCCTACGGCACCTTTTCAACACTCCCGAAAAAAAAGCTATGCCGGCCCCTCACCACCCCCCCCCAGACCCATCCCCTACCCCTACGGCACCTTTTCAACACTCCCGAAAAGCTATGCCGGCCCCTCACCACCCCCCCCCAGACCCCTCCCCTGCCCCTATGGCACCTTTTATGCACTCCGAAAAGCTATGCCGGCCCCTCACCACCCCACAGACCCGTCCCCTACCCTACGGCACCATTTTTTGCACTCCCGAAAAGCTATGCCGGCCCCTTACCACCCCCCAGATCCAAAAATCAAAACCATTAAAAATTCAGCGGGCGTTGATTATCAACGGGCAATAAGCTAGTTATATATAAAAGCATTCTTGAATTTAGCACTGTGTATGTATGTATGTACATATGTACATACATAGTTACCAAGGAATGCCTCATATTTCAGATTCACTCAAACAATAATATAGCACTGCATGACAGATTTCGATATTACGTATCCGCAAAGATGACATAACAGTGTAATTTGCGATTTACATTACGTCGAACGCTAGACATTGAATACGAACGTTTTCAACCATACCTACATGTATGTATTACATATATAATAATATGTACGTATTCGTGGCGAACCAATTTTGACTGTTAATATAGTTTGAGAAGATTACGACTATTGAAATCAGAATCAATAAGCTTTGAAATACCTGTAATTGAACAGCAGTATCTATGTACCATATTAATGCGAGTTGCATTCAAGAATATATCGCAAGCGACTTCCTATGCAATATTCTTTCTCAGAGACGCGTTATTATAAAAAATTTAAGCGTTATTTTTATAAAATAACGCGTAAATTTTTTAAATTTTAAAATTTAAATTTTTTAAATTTTAAATTTTAAATTTTAAATTTTTTAAATTTAAATTTTTTAAATTTTAAATTTAAATTTTTAAATTTTTAAAATTTAATTTTAAAATTTAAAATTTTGTAAATTTATTAAATTTACGCGTTATTATATACGGTAAAAGGGAATGAAATTAAAATATATACATATATACTAGCTTATTGCCCGTTGATAATCAACGCCCGCTGAATTTTTAATATCGTAAAGCGCAAAAAAGGGGCCGCCGGGGTAGGAGGGGGTCTGGGGGTTGTGTGGGGGCCAGCATAGCTTTTCGGGAGTCCAAAAGAGGCCGCCGGGGCTTGAGGGGGGGTCTGGGGGGGTGGTAAGGGGTCGGCATAGCTTTTAGGGAGCCCAAAATAGGGGCCGCCGGGGCTTGGGGGGGTCTGGGGGGGTGGTAAGGGGCCTCGAAAAACTCAAATCCTATAGTGACGTCATAGCGTTACGGGACACACACACACACACACACAGCCAGACAGACAGACAGACATTGAGCTCTTTATTAATATAACTAGCTTATTGCCCGTTGATAATCAACGCCCGCTGAATTTTTAATGGTTTTGATTTTTTTGGATCTGGGGGGGGGTGGTGAGGGGCCGGCATAGCCTTTCGGGAGTGCTGAAAAGGTGCCGTAGGGGTAGGGGGGTCTGTGGGGTGGTGAGGGGCATAGCTTTCGGGAGTGCAGAAAAGGTGCCGTAGGGGCAGTGGAGGGTCTGGGGGTGGTGAGGGGCCGGCATAGCTTTTCGGGAGTGCAAAAAAAGGTGCCGTAGGGGTAGGGGGGTCTGTGGGGTAATGAGGGGCCGGCATAGCTTTTCGGGAATGCTGAAAAGGTGCCGTAGGGGTAGGGGGGGTCTGTGGGGTGGTGAGGGGCCGGCATAGCTTTTCGGGAGTGCTGAAAAAGTTGCCGCAGGGGTAGAAGGCGGCTCTGGGGTGGTGATGGTCCGGCATGGCTTTAAGTGAGTCAAAAAAAGGGGTGGTGGGGCCGGCATAGTTTTTTTGGGAGTCAAAAAGGGACCGCCGGGGGGGGGGGTCTGGCGGGTGGTAAAGGGCCGGCATAGCTTTTCGGGAGCGCAGAAAAGATTCCGTAGGGGCAGTGGAGGGTCTGGGGGGTGGCGAGGGGCCGGCATAGCTTTCGGGAGTGCTGAAAAGGTGCCGTAGGGGGGGGGGGGTCTGTGGGGTGGTGAGGGGCCGGCATAGCTTTTCGGGGTGCTGAAAAGGTGCCGTAGGGGTAGAAGGCGGCTCTGGAGTGGTGATGGGCCGGCATGGCTTTAAGTGAGTCAAAAAAGGGGTGGTGAGGGTCCGATATAGCTTTTTCGGGAGTGCTGAAAAGGTGCCGTAGGGATAGGGGGGTCTGTGGGGTGGTGAGGGGCCGGCATAGCTTTTCGGGAGTGCAGAAAAGGTGCCGTAGGGGCAGGGGAGGGGTCTGGGGGGTGGTGAGGGGCCGGCATAGCTTTTCGGGAGTGCTAAAAAGGTGCCGTAGGGGCAGGGGGGGGTCTGGGGGGTGGTGAGGGGCTGGCATAGCTTTTCGGGGGTACAAAAAAGGTGCCGTAGGGGTAGGGGGGGGGTCTGTGGGGTGGTGAGGGGCCGGCATAGCTTTTCGGGAGTGCTGAAAAGGTGCCGTAGGGTAGGGGGGGGTCTGTGGGGTGGTAAAAGGGGCCGGAATGGCTTTAGGGGGTATCAAAAGTTGAAAAAATCAAAAAAAAAAAAATTCAAAAAAGTTCCAAAAAAAAAATCCAAAAAAAAAGTTAGAAAAATCCAAACAAACCGAAAAAAAAATTCATTCAAAAATTCAAAATATATTCATAGAAAAAAGTTGAAAAAATCAAAAAAAAAAAATTCAAAAAAAGTCTAAAAAAAAAAAAAGTTGAAAAAATCCAAAAAAAAAAATTCAAAAAAGTTTCAAAAAAAAATCAAAAAAAAAAGTTGAAAAATCCAAAAAAAAAAAAAATTCAAAAAAAGTTCCAAAAAAAAATCAAAAAAAAAAGTTGAAAAAATCCAAAAAAAAAAATTCAAAAAAAGTTCCAAAAAAAAAATCCAAAAAAAAAGTTGAAAAATCCAAAAAAAAAAAAATTCAAAAAAGTTCCAAAAAAAATCCAAAAAAAAAGTTGGAAATATCCAAAACCGAAAAAAAAAAAAAAAAATTTTCAAAAAATATATTCATAGAAAAAACTCGAAAAAAATCCTATAGTGACGTCATAGCGTTACGGGACAGACACACAGACACACAGACACACACACAGACACACACACAGACACACACACATTAAGCTCTTTATTAATATAATATACTAGTTTAAGCCCGTTGAATATCAACGCCCGCTGAATTTTAAATATTGTAAAGCGCTTTTTTAATTGAGATCCCCACTAATTGATCGAAAAAAAAAAAATAGTTTTTATAGCGCCATCTATGTATTATAGCAATCCCCACTAATTGAACCCTATCGATACCCACTCAAAAAAATATTTTTTTTTACTTTACTATTCATATTATAATTATTAATTATTATATACATACACATATATAATAATTATAATTTTGTAAAAATCAAAAAACAAAAAAAAAATAGTTTCTATAGTGCCATCTATGTATTATTAGCAGAATCACGATCCCTTTTGTAGGTAACGCCGAGTCACGATATGTTTAAAAAAAAAAGGACTAAACCGACCAAAGGTGATAGAGTAAGCGTTAGCGTGATGACTCTCGAGTTTGCGGTCGTGGGTTCGATCCCCCACTCGTTCTGGTGGTTTTTAATAATTTTTCCTCAGCGAGCGTTATCAGCAGACAGACAGACAGACAGACGGATTTCGGCTATTATATATATAATATAGTACATAGATGTGTATGTATGTATGTTTGCTATTTTTTCAGCGAAAGCTCTGCGTACATCTAGATTCTACACAGAAGACTAAATCTCATTGAAATTCTGATCACGTATGAGGTGAAATGCATGCACTATACTGTTGTGTACAAGGTGTTTCGTAACTCATGACTAGTTTTTTCAACGACGTGCAAAAGTCACTTTAATTTATAAACATAATGTACCTAATATGTATATGTTTATGTTTATACAGGATGTTTAGAGCGAGTGACTCACTTCATGGGTCGATGGATGAAGTCATCTCGATTGAGTAAGAAATACTATGTACAGTGGAACCCCGTTTTATCGTTTTTCACGGGACCGTAAAAAAAAAAACGATGTATGCATAAAAACGACTTATACGATAAAGTATATTTAGTGCGTAATATTTAGACGATTGATACAGGATAACGATATATATGTAGGAGAACGATGCAAACGAGATTATTTAACACTGTTCTTATGGGTGTTTGGCCGGGACTATGAAAAAATAGCGATATATGCGAAAAAACAATACAAGCGAGAACGATGCAACGGGGTTCCACTGTATATGTATTTTTCTCGTTTTACTTTTTTGTATGTCAGTCTGTCTATTGGTTGTACGTATGTATGTTTGTTTCTCTGTCTATTTATTTGTCCATTTGTATGTCTTTATGTCTGTTTGCACCTAATACAGTGATCGGGAACCTTTTTCGAGCTAAGAGCCAAATTAGGGGAAAAACTTGCAAAATTGGTAAGTTTGCGACCCGCAATATATTATTTTCGAATTATATATGTATTAAAAAAAAAAAACTGCCAGTTATGACGTATGGATGTGAAACTTGGATGCTAAATTAAATAATGCTACGTAAGATCCAGTGCATACAGAAAAACATGAAAAGATGTATGCTTGATACACATATGGATGGCAGATGGACCCGATAAATACTGGAATGGTATGTGAAAGAAAGCAAGGTAGACCGAGTGGACGATGGGCTGATGAATTGAGAAGAATGTGTGGAGTCAAGTGCACACTGCCAGTTATGATCTATGGACGTGATACGTAGATGCTGAATTCAATAATGTTATGTAAGATCCTAATGCACACAGAGAAGCATGGAAAGATGTATGCTCTGTATAACAAGAAGAGATCGTAAGAGGAATACATGGGTAAGAAGTATGACCAAAGTGGCAGATATAGCGGAACGTGCGACAAATACTGGAATGGTATCCGAGAGGTTGTGAAAGAAAGCAAGGTAGACGGAGTGGAAGATGGACTCATGAATTAAGAAGACTGTGTGATGGATTCTTTAATATTGGATATTCAAAAGCAAATTAAATGTTACTCAATAATCATTAATGAAATAAGTTATCCTCGTGGTATTTCTTAACGTACGACAGTTTAATACTAAAAAGTATTGTAACGTTTAATTTGAACAACGATCTTAAAGTATTTTAATGCCATGACAGTGTGGAAATGGGATTCATTTTGATCTTGTGTAAATTGTGTGTCGACATTTTGTATTTAAAAACGTTGGACGAGAGCGAGAGCCGCAGGTTTTCATATAAAGAGCCGCATGCGGTCATGGTCATGGACTCCATTAACCATACCTAATATATAATTTTTACTTTATTCACAAATAATTATACCAAATAATGAACTTTAGAGTAAGGCAGTAGTTGCTTGAGACATCCTGTATATGGTATACTATTTGATTTTGAAACAAATCTATATAACTTTGGCGCTGCGTAACCTATAAAGTTTTCAGCACGATCTTTGAGACAGCTGGTACACAAAATCGACACAATACCAATAGTGAAGTATAAATAAACGTTTGATTCGGCAAAATAATGAGGATGGGGGTGTTAACGCCCTTTACTTTTAGACCTTTTCGTAATAATTTATTTTGTTTTGCTGCCACACGGTTCTTATTAAGCGTTGGCGTTAATTAATACCTTGAAAGAAACGTGCCTCCATTTTTTTTTTTTTTTTGTTTTTGTTTGTTGAGGGCTTTTGTTGTTACAGCGAAACGCAAAAAATGTAGTGAAAAATCACACAAAGGAATAAAAATGAATCTAAATTTTAATCTTGAAATACAATTGTTTGCACTTGTTTATTTGTCCTAGTTGTAGCTGATGGAAACAACGATGAGAATAATTTGATTTAATATTTTGATGTGATGTAAACAATTATTGTTTACATACAGTTTGAATATTGAATTGTGAGAATATAAAAATATTATTAAAAAATGTCTTTGTTAGTGCCATCTATGTATTTTTTTTAAGCAATTTTTAAAGAAATTAAATATTTTCAAAATAAATAAAAAATAAATGCAATTCTTTTTTTTATTTTAACGCATTTCTTATACATAATATTATTAAAGACATATTGAGACATCTATTGTCTGAATAGAAAATTTTTATTTTATAAAAATACGTAAACTACATAATTTCACATTGTTTATTTTCACGTGAATAAATTAAGTGAATTACAAAAAAGCATTAAAAAAATTCAATATTGCGTTATTAAAAAACGTTACATTCCCCTCATAAATATTTAATAAGAACAAACCATATTTTTTAGAAAAGACATGTATGTACGTATATACCTAAATAACCTTTACTCACGTAAAGGTCATGAAAAAAAAATCAACATTGTTTTCAATTATAAATACCAAGAATCGTCTTACACGCCCTATACTATATTTATAATATTATCATCGCATGACAAAATAATGTTTTCGCTGTCATTGCGATTAACACGCTGACTGCCCCTTAAACATGTACAATCGTTTTGACATTAATATGTGTAATGAGCCAGAATCATATGATACTACAAATGTACGTTAAAAGACCACATTTGATCGAATGAGATTGTAAGTAAATATTTTCGCACAAATGTACATAGATAACTCAATACATTTAAATAATAGTCTCGTTCAACACGAGATGTGGTTCAAAGGTATATGTAGATTTATGCTTATTAAATACGATTGCAATTTTTCTGTTTCTTTACGTTTTACGGTTGGTATATCAAAATCTGTA
This sequence comes from Parapsyche elsis, assembly GCA_022651745.1. Taxonomy (NCBI): domain Eukaryota; kingdom Metazoa; phylum Arthropoda; class Insecta; order Trichoptera; family Hydropsychidae; genus Parapsyche; species Parapsyche elsis. The sequence continues at coordinate 308,625 of JAGVSN010000058.1, forward strand.
AAATTATGTTCAAAATTAATATTGCAATATGTAGTCAACTTTTGATTTTAGTACTTTTAAATATTTCTAGGTAGTGAATTTGTGTTTTTTTTTATAGGCATACCTTTTTTTGTTTTTATGTCAAAGTGTTGATTAAATGAGAATTTATAATACATGCAGTTTATTTGTATAAATGTGCGCTATTTTTCATTTACAGAAAAATAACCGTAATTCAATTTTTAAAATGTTCAAGATTTGAACATTTTAAATGTTGCTTTTAGAATAGAATGGTAGTTTGACTCATATTTGTGCAATGTACGGAATCGCCACGTATTATCATTTCCAGCCGTTCACCATCCAATTATGGATGAAGGCCTCTCCAATCCTCTTCCAATTTCCTGTCTGTCTTGAGCAATCTGACTCCACACATTCTTCTCAATTCATCAGCCCATCTACTTCCACTCGGTCTACCTTTGCTTTCTTTCACATCCTCTCGCATACCGTTCCAGTATTTATCGCGTCGATCTGCCATCCATTATTTTTCACACGTTCCACTTTGGTCATACTTCTTACCCATGTATTCCACTTACGACCTCTTCTCTTTATACCGAGCATACATCTTTCCATGCCTCTCTGCGTGCACTGGATCTTACGTAGCATTCTTGAATGTAGCGTCCACGTATCACATCCATAGGTCATAACTGACAGTATGCACTTGACTTCACACATTCTTCTTAATTCATCAACCCATCGTCCACTCGGTCTACCTTTGCTTTCTTTCACATCCTCTCGGATACCATTCCAGTATTTTTCGCGTCCATCTGCCATCCATTCTTCTCGCTGTGTATCTACTTCAACTTTTTCACACGTTCCGCTATATCTGCCACTTTGTTCATACTTCTTACCCATGTATTCCTCTTACGACCTCTTCTCTTTATACCGAGCATACATCTGTGTGCACTGAATCTTGCGTAACATTCTTGAATTTAGCGTCCAAGTTTCACAGCCATAGGTCATAACTGACAGTATGCACTTGACTTCACACATTCTTCTCAATTCATCAACCCATCGTCCACTCGGTCTACCTTGCTTTCTTTCACATCCTCTCGGATACCATTCCAGTATTTATCGCGTCCATCTGCCATCCATTCTTCTCGCTGTGTATCTACTTCAACTTTTTCACACGTTCCGCTATATCTGCCACTTTGGTCATACTTCTTATATATATATATAATAGCCAAAATCCGTCTGTCTGTCTGTCTGTCTGCCTGTCTGCTGATAACGCTCGCTGAGGAAAAATTATTAAAAAACCACTAGAACGAGTGGGGGATCGAACCCACGATCTTAGGCTCGAGAGTCATCACGCTAACGCTATACTCTATCGCCCTTGGTCGGTTTAGTCCTTTATTTTTAAGCATATCGTGACTCGGCTTTATTTACAAAAGGGATCGTGATTCTGCTAATAATACATAGATGGCACTATAGAAACTATTTTTTTATTTTGTTTTTGATTTTTTACAAAATCACTTACAAAATTATAATTATTACATATATAATAATTAATAATTATAATATAAATAGTAAAGTAAAAAAAAAAATTTTTTTTTTTTTTTGAGTGGGTATCGAAAGCGTTCAATTAGTGGGGATTGCTATAATACATACATAGATGGTGCTATAAAAACAATTTTTTATTGTTTTTTGTTTTTCCATCAATTAGTAGGGATCTCTATTAAAAAAGCGCTTTACGATATTTAAAATTCAGCGGGCGTTGATATTCAACGGGCTTACACTAGTATACATATAGCTTTCAGAATATTATAATAGTGGATTGATGAACGTATGCTATTATACACTTTTCTCTGGATTTCATTACAATAATAATTAATTCATCCCGTGCGTGAGATATTAAATGTATCTATATTTAAATCGCACAATTGCGAAATGGATGTGAGACGATGCGAAGCTTGTTTGTCCATTAGTTATTATATCGTTTGAATACAGACTAGACAGATATTGTGATACAATGTCCGATGGGTAATTGTGTGCTACAATAATAACATGTACATATGTATATGTGTGGACAATGGACAATGTTTTGCGCGGATAGAATTGGCGCCATTATGCAATCGGCGCACGGTGGCTCGTTTTCCGCAAGGATGTATTTTTAAGTGGGACATGTCCTTGGCATGAAAAAAAAAAAAAAAAAAAAATGTTGAAAAGCGCTCATTACGTGCATCCTTTCACCCTTCTGCCCCATTTGCTAGTCGTCTCGCTTCCTTTGTGAGCGGGAAAAAAAAAATTTAAATACGCATAAACAAGTAGTTTGCGAGATCTGCACTACTGTAAATTGTATAATTTTTACATAGTGAATTTATATTTAAATTCGAGCGAATCGCTTCCGCTCCCTTTGAGTGTTTCAGATCCTCTCAATGCAATGCGACTGTTTTCAGCATTGATAATATAACGGCTTTGACACTTTTGACTTGTGATGTGAATGAAAATTTAGCCGCACAGTAAGCTGCGGTTCACTTTCATTATATGTATGTACACAGTTTCAGACACTTGTGATACTTGTATATTATTCTTATAGAGACGAAAGGTTATATTGAAATTTAAAAAAAAATCGCCACGTGTAAAGAAGAACATTATAATAAAAACAGTTGCATACAGATTCATTTTCAGCCGTTCACCATCCACTGCTCCATTGACTCCATTGCCACTTCAACTTTTTCACACGTTCTGCTATGCTTCTTACCCATGTATTCCTCTTACGATCTCTTCTTGTTATACCGAGCATATGTACATATTACATAACATTATTGAATTCAGCATCCACGTTTCACATCCAAAGGTCATAACTGGCACATTCTTCTCAATTCATCAGCCCATCGTCCACTCGGTCTACCTTGCTTTCTTTCACATCCTCTCGGATACCATTCCAGTATTTGTCGCGTCCATCTGCCATCCATTCTTCTCGCCAGGTGTTACACGTTCCGCTATATCTGCCACTTTGGTCATACTTCTTACCCATGTATTCCTCTTACGATCTCTTCTCGTTATATCGAGCATACATTTTTCCATGCTTTTCTGTATGCCCTGGATCTTGAATTTAGCATCCACGTATCACATCCAAAGGTCATAACTGGCAGTATGCACTTGACTCCACACATTCTTCTCAATTCATCAGCCCATCGTCCACTCGGACTACCTTGCTTTCTTTCACATCCTCTCGGATACCATTCCAGTATTTGTCGCGTCCATTTTCCATCCATTCTTCTCGCCAGGTGTCACACGTTCCGCTATATCTGCCACTTTGGTCATACTTCTTACCCATGTATTCCTCTTACGATCTCTTCTTGTTATATCAAACAATACATCTTTCCATGCTTCTCTGTATGCCTTGGATCTTGAATTTAGCATCCACGTTTCACATCCAAAGGTCATAACTGGCAGTATGCGCTTGACAACTCCACACATTCTTCTCAATTCATCAGCCCATCGTCCACTCGGTCTACCCTGCTTTCTTTCACATCCTCTCGGATACCATTCCAGTATTTGTCGCGTCCATCTGCCATCCATTCTTCTCGCTGTATGTCCAATTTAACTTTTTCACACCGCTATATCTACCACTTTGGTCATACTTCTTACGCATGTATTCCTCTTACGATCTCTTCTTGTTATACCGAGCATACATCTTTCCATGCTTCTCTGTGTGCACTGGATCTTACATAACATTATTGAATTCAGCATCCACGTATCACGTCCATAGGTCATAACTGGCAGTGTGCACTTGACTCCACACATTCTTCTCAATTCATCAGCCCATCGTCCACTCGGTCTACCTTGCTTTCTTTCACATCCTCTCGGATACCATTCCAGTATTTCTCGCGTCCATCTGCCATCCATGATTCACGTTCTGTTATATCTGTCACTCTGGTCATACTTATTACCCCATGTACATATTCCTCTTACGATCTCTTCTCGTTATACCGAGCATATGTATGTACTTTTTTCCACGCTTCTCTGTGTGCACTGGATCTTGCGTAACATTCTCGAATTTAGCATCCATACGTCATAACTGGCAGTACGCATTGGTTGTATGCCTTCTTTCTTCTTGGAAATATGTATCTTGTACATACATTACATGTAATATAAAACATCTACGAGTACTCTCAGTGCTGCTTAATCTAATAAAAAGCTGGTAATTATGTGAAAATAGAGCACTGTAGCAATATTTAAATAAAATAATAATAGTTTGAAACAGCAATTTTAATGAAGAACTCTTATTTATCATCCAGACAACTTTCGTGGTCGGAAAACTTTTAACCAATTAAGAGAAAGTGGAAATAGTTCATTATTATACTTAAATTTCGAGTTACTTTGTTTTTTTTTTATTATTATTCACTTGTGCACGCTGCCACACCAATTCAACGAAAACTAACCAAAAGTATGAATAAAGTACAACATTTAATCTAGCTTTACGTAAATATAACCGTAAGCAGTCGATTTATTTATATTGCAAACGTCAAATCCCAATTCAACTGTGCGAAAAATCTATACAATCTCAAACGTGGAGCTTTCGTTGGAAACTTTCAACAGTTGCGTGACTTTGAATGACACAACGATTCTTTGATTGTTTTCGGTATTATTTACGAGCGCAATACGCTTTGCGACAATTTTAACAGAATTTAACGATCCCCTAAAACGAAAATATTATATTAATTGCACTGAATCGTGATGGGGGTGGTTAGGAGCAAGAAAGTGGGCCAAGGATATATTGTATATTTATTATATTTATTATACATAGTACACGTCGCCGAGTTTTGTGCATACTAGGTTTACATGTCCCAACGGAAATATACATATGTGCCATTTCGACGTTGAGAACTGTAACTAATGGAATGAAAAATATACACATATGTACATATATGTATGTGGCCAAACTGCAGCTCTTTCATATGAATGGTACATAAGCTATGATAAATTCATATTGTAAAAATAGTCTGGTAGTTTGAGAGGATTCGCAATAACAGTGCAATAACTTTTTGACGGGATTCTTAAGGAATATTTGTCTAAAGTTTATAATGTAATTGTCAGACCTGATTTTATGTATTGTGGTTCATTATTAAATATGTTGGATGAGTCCACTAGAGAGATTACAAATATTACAAAATAGAGGTATTAAATGTATTTTAAATGCGCATAGGTATGCTAGTATAAAAAAGAGGATTTATATTTTTCAGTTAGATAATAATATGTTACCACCATATTTGAGTAAATTTATTGTGAGAGGAATGTATGTGAATATAATTTAATTATAAAAAATAGATTTTGTACGGGGGTGTTTTGAAATTGATAAATTACTGGCAGTCTGTACAGGTGCTTAGTTAAGGATTATATAATTAGCTTAAGCCACCGTATTATAATAATTAGCTTAAGCTACTGTATTAAATAAATAAATAAAATAAAAACAGCTTAACTTATGTATTCTGGCTACGATTTTTAAAAGACAAAGCTCGCGGTTCACCAAAAGCCGTATCTGCGTACTGAAGATATTTTAATATTCAAAAATCTTCGATTGTAGTCCAATTCGTTCCAACAATCATGATGAATTTCGAGTTGAAAAAAAAACTACTGTACCGATGCCCTATCTACATATCTAATATATAAAACGCTTAAGTTTGTATGTATGTACATATGTACGTATGGGTCATTCGTCAATTACCAGGCGTTGCACGGGCGCGATTAATAGAAACGATGAAGTACACACGATAGTAGATGTTTTCGGCAGATTTAAGTAGATTTAAGCAGATACTGTTTCGGGAGCCCAAAAAGGGGCCGCCGGGGGAGGAGGGGGGTCTGGGGGGTGGTAAGGGGTCGGCATTGCTTTTCGGGAGTCCAAAAAAGGGGCCGCCGGGGTAAGAAGGAGGGTTTGGGGGGGGGGGTTGGTAAGGGGCCGGCATTGCTTTTCGGAGTCAAAAAAAAGGTCGCCGGGGCTTGAGGGGGGTCTGGGGGGGGGTGGTAGGGGGCCGCCATGGCTTGAGGGAGTCCAAAAAGGGGGCCGCCGAGGCTTGAGGGACGTCTGGGGGGTGGTTTGAGGGCCGGAATGGCTTTAGGGGGTATCAAAAGTTGAAAAAATCAAAAAAAAAGTTCATAAGTTCAAAAAAGTTCAAAAAAAGTTCCAAAAAAAGTCAAAAAAACCGAAAAAAACTCGAAAAATCCTATAGTGACGCATAGCGTTACTATACTCCCTAAAATCTATGCCGGCCCTTTACCACCCCCCAGACCCCCCTCCTGCCCCGGCGGCCCCTTTTTTGGGCTCCCGAAATAATTAACTAAACATACACTATATTACATTATATTAATTACACCCCGGGCAAAGCCGAATAATAAAGCTAGTGTAACATAAATAATAAAATTGCACGATTAGTATGCATGAAAATTTGTGTATACTAGTACCATGTTTTCTTCCATTGTGATAGCAAAAAAATGATCGATATAATCAAAACAGAATCACATTCTCTTTTAATTGTGGCTTTCGAGACTACGAGCAAAATAAAATTCGGCTGGTGAATTTTACAAGAGGGGTTGGTCAAATTTGATGAATGCATCAATTTTCACCACCCCTCTCATAATGTACACAGTATAATGTACAGTGTGTTCATACCAGTGCTCGAAATGGAAATTTTCACGAATGGGAGCGCTCGATAATTTTCAAAAAATATCAAACGACCTTTTTTTTTTAACTACATATATGTATGTAGATACCTATACATGTGTATGTTTATATTCATCGAAATGCAAAATCTTATCGAGATTAATACCGTTTAATGTCTGTAAGTCAACTTCAACAGGTACATCTGAAAATGGTCTCTGATTTTTTACATTCTATACACTGTTCTGAAAAAGTCGTTAAAATATTCGAGCATTCTGACTGTTTTGTACAAATTTATCGATTTCATTATTATTGGCCGATTTTATTATATTCAACGATTTTTATATGGACGTCAGAAATTTTATTAATTAGTATAATGGTAGCGGTACAGCTGCTTTAGAAATTTTGTTAAAATAAGAAAGCCGTCAATTCAAAGAAAGATTGGCCCGTTTCAGTTCGACCATACATAGATTGACAGACTGTGCCGACCATAAAGCAATAAAACTTTTTATTCATAGCCGACCAAAATAAATATAATCTAAAAACCCTCCAATTCTAAATGTTATCTTCAAGTAACACACGTGCATCCAGCTCTTTCAAAACATAATAATAGTTTAAATGGCTTTTGACTACAGATAAGATGCCTTTGTCGGAATTCCAGTCAAAGGTTGTGATTTAGGAGTCATAAATGTAAAAAAAATTCACCTTCTAACATTTTTTCGGCAATAATTATTGAAAGAGCACGGAAATTTTGGTTTTTTACGCAAGGGAGCGCTAAATTTACAGATTTCACGAAAGGGAACGCCCGCTCCCTGCCGCTCCCGCTGAATTCGAGCACTGAATACATACATGTGTGTACACAGAAGCAAAAAAAAAATGCTATTTTAAACAGCGGTACGTGAGTTGTGGCCGGTTGCAATTGGAGTTTTAAAACAAACTCCCAGACGTTTCGAAACAAACTGCTGTAAATGTATAATCAGACAGATTGGAATGCGGTTACTAGACACGTTGTCAATAATTTGAAGTGTCTGTTGCGGTCCATGACCGATTTGTATCGGTGAATTTCAATGTGTAAGGACAGTACCAACAGATGAGTATTTGGCATCGGATTAAGGGACGTCGGAATTTGCACGAAAACACGTTTCGGTAAATTTCGCAAGCTTGCGAACAACGTGTTGCACACGTAAATAAACGTACTTTGTACTTTGAAACCGTTCAAAATTGTTTCATTTACTTATCGATGGATTGGCTGCCGATAAAATCTGTTTCCTAATGTAATTGAGATGAATTGTAGCATATTGTATAACTACTACATACATACTATTCAGTAAACAAAAATGCAGACTTAAGATACGATAAAAAGTGTAATGCAATCGGTAAACCATTATCCTTATAAACTTATATAAGTATTTTGATTCAAATTTTGTTATAAAATCTGATAAAATCCGATAAAATCTGTTTCCGAATGTAATTGAGATGAATTGTAGCATATTTTATAACTACTACATATATACATACATACAAAGTATGTAGGCACTATTATTATGGAGATACAAATGCACATAACAACATAGTGGAATTCTTTGTCCTTTTGTTTTGTTGTATAAGAAGTATTTGATTTATTTTATTTGTGCCAAAAGGATTTTGTATTGCAATTTATGCAAGTTTTATAATTTGTACGATATTAACAGTTAACTATTCAGTAAACAAAAATGCAGACTTTAGATACGATAAAAAGTGTAATGCAATCGGTAAACCATTATCCTTATGAACTTAAGTATTTTGATTCAATTTTTGCCCGATTTTCCGACTTAGCTATATTGAGATAGTCTTCATTTTAAGAAAACGACTGTCGAAATTGAATAGTCTTACATACACCAAAGTCTCAGTCGTATTTTAGCTGCCTTTTATATCTTCAAATTCAAATACAGAGTGGAGAAACAAACAAAATTGATTTATCTTTCATTTGCCTCGATGGAATTGACAGTTTACACACAACCAGTTATCGAAATGTGAATATATATATTGAATCGTTTTTCAGTGTACATGAACGAAAGCAAGGTTCAGGTTCACTACATATTTATATGAGCTATTCTATGTATGTACATAAGTATGTATGTAGATTAATAAAATACAATTTTAAGACCTTTTTTGGAACTATTCTGGTACCGAAATTTAAGACAAATGTAAATATTAAATTTTCAATGAATAATATACCTACTATTCCTAAAATTCGATAAATTCGAAAAAGCGATGATGTATGTATGTACGTACGCCTATAATTAAATATGATACATAGCGTACAAAAAAATATAATTCTAATGATAAATGACATTCGATAATATCGTATCGTGAATATTCATAGGTTGTAATAAAAATCGATTAAATTATTACTGAGGTTCTGGACGATACGAATAGAATTTTTTCAGAAGTGAAAATTAACTATATCATTCATTAATCATATATGTACATATGAGTGTGTAATTTACATACGTACATATGTCGTTATTATAATATATGTATTACATTAAAATGTAAGTTGATTATTTTTATACCGTATGATATGTCGTTCGATGATTATTATTATTTGTTTCCTCTACCGTTTTAGTACTTTTATTATATAGTTGTTTGCATTAATGATTCATTTTTTTTTTTTTTTTCATTTTATGGAGATCATACAGGGATTACTGAACAACTCAATTTTAACATTGTTTGTGCACATATGTTTGATACAATTTTTAAGCTTTGTTTATCAAAAATCGACAGTCAATATAACCTAGTTTTATCAGCTTATCTACCATGTTTATATGCCCAAAAATGCTAGTATGCATAGGCTAAAGTTTATTGAACATATACTATTTCACAGCATGTACAAAGTCAGTTATAAGAGAAAAATAATTGAGAGCTCATTTCATCTGCCTTTTAATGATATGGTCATTTTTGTAAAACTAAAACGTTGATTTTTATCATTTAAAACTTCTTATATGTACATACATATGTGGATAGGTACTGTTAAATTAAAATGAAAGAATTTTCGTATGAAATTCCATTATAAAATGAAAGCCAAATAATTTTATTAATTTAATATAAGGTATGAACCCAATAGCCGAGAAAATGTAATTATGAAAATTAATTAATTATTGTGGAAAGAATTTGACATTTGAAATGCTAATTAATTTTTAATCCTTAATCGTTCCAATGACTATATTTGCACCACGCCCATAATCACGAAGTCGCTTTGCATAGAGAATCTATAAATTGCACAATAAACATATTTCCATGGCGGAGGGCACTTTTTTGCCACCACTCGTTGAAATTTTGCACGACACGCGATTGCCATTCATTTTAAATAAAATGAAAAAAAAAAAAAAAAAAAAAGCAATGCTTTCAACTTTTCCCTTTAAAGCTTTCGACGCATATTTCGATAGCGATGAAAGATTAATAAAACTTCTGCCACGATATAATTGAAATTTAATATGCGTTTATACATACATATATACATATATATGTATATGAATTGTGTAGTTTTCTTTCGAATTATACAATTGTGTATGTATTACATTTTATAATTGCGAAATCATAAACTACGTACGTGGTTTGATAACTTGGTACTGAAATGCACAAGTTAATTTTTACGACTTCGAAATAACCTTTAGTGACAGTTTTCCCAATAAATGTAGAGCCATAACAAATGTTTACGATTAAAATAAAAAAAAATTGTATTGCCAAAGTACCTGCTATTTATATGAATTATTAGAGTGTGACCCTTTGTTCATTCTATGTAAATGTGTCTTTTATGTGAAATTTTTCTAGTCAATTATTATTACAATGTATAGTACATTTTCCCGATGCAATGAACGTTCTTGCACTTTTTTTTTTGTTTTACTCCCCTATTACTTTTCCCAACTGGGACACGCGCTGGAGCGAATTTTATATATCCAATTTATTAATAACTAGATTAAAATTAAAGTTGGCCACCTCTAACCCTATTAATAGGGGGAAGTCTCGCCAATTTGCCAAACTCGATATTGACCCGTAGTAAATCTTTGGAAAACCTTGCGGTGACCGACGTGCTATTTCGACCAAACGAGAATAAATCTCAATGTACACACATGAATGCATAAATAACGGACGAGTGGACAGTACCAGGCGTTGCTTCAGACGTCTATTTTCAAAAAAAATTTAACACTTTTATTATGAAAGTGTAATAAATACAGTACTCCGAGAGAATTGGCCCAATGAACTGTTGTTATTATTTATTTATTTATTTATTAACATGTTTTTATCCCAAAATATAGACTACATATACATACATACATATATAAAAACAAAAAGAATAAGAATATCAAAAAGATACATAGAAGTTACACAGAATATAATATAATATAATAGAAAACATAAGAAAATCAAACAAAAAAAAAAAATGAAATAATAACATAATAATACTAGAATTTACAAATTTTTAGTTTGATTACAAACTGCGCCAGGCTGATGTTGAAAATGTCAACATCAGTCGACAATGAATTAAATAATTTAAGAGCAGCAATCACCGGGCTGGACCCCATAAGCATTGTTCTCCGGCACCACAAATAGCTCGTGACCCCGTGCACGACAAATAAAAATCCGGAGTGTAAAGTTGGAGACGCTCTAGTATCTCCCCATTGAACATATGTCCATTTATAATCATGAACACATGGGGATACTTTCCTCCTCCACTACAAAGACCTCATGCCAGTCATAACCCTAACGAATTTTGTTGGGAAGAGAAAGGGGTAGTAGCCGTACATCCTTTTATATATGTATGTAACGGGCAAAATTTTTATCTACCCTTTCCAACATACCAATGTACGACTGTTCACTAGGAAACCAAATTAACGAATTGTATTCAAGTTTAGATACAACTATGGAATAATAAAGAATCTTAATTAGGTCAACATTGCGTAATAACCCACAGTTCCTTATTAAAAAGGCTATAAGATTTAATGTTGATTTAACTACATACATTAAGAATTTGGGAATGGAAATTTAACTTTGAATCAAAAATGACTCCAAGGTCAACAATTTCCATTACCCTCTCCAATTCTACATCATTTATGGAATAGTTGAAGACAGTTATTGGATCTCGTATAGCTGACCCCCCTGCATTTATGAATGCAGAATTCCATATTGCTTGTACGAGTCCATTCAACTAATGCATCTACGTCATCCTGTAACAACTGACAAGATTCAATGTCAACCACATTCCTATAAATTTTGAGATCATCGGCGAATAGAAGAATTCGCGAAGAATTAATTACACTACTGACATCATTTATGGAAATGATGAAAAGCAGTGGTCCCAAATTAGACCCTTGAGGCACTCCAGAATAAGCAAGAAATGTTTCAGAATTGAAACCACAGAAGTCAACATACTGACTTCTACCTTGAAAGTATGAAGAGAAAAAAACGATGGAGCTAAATGAGAAACCAAATGAAGCCAATTTCCTAAGCATCACATCATTATCTACCTTGTCGAACGCCTTTTAGAATTTATAAATTACTAGCTTTATTACCCGGCTTTGCTCGGGGTGTAATTAATATAATGTAATAAAGTGTTTGTTTAGTTAATTATTTCGGGAGCCCAAAAAAGGGGCCGCCGGGGCAGGAGGGGGTCTGGGGGTGGTAAGGGGCCGGCATAGATTTTAGGGAGTATAGTAACGCTATGACGTCAGGATTTTTCGAGTTTTTTTTCGGTTTTTCTGGATTTTTTCAACTTTTTTTTTTACTTTTTTTGGAATTTTTTTGAACTTCTTTGAACTTATGAACTTTTTTTGAATTTTTTTTTTGTTGATTTTTTCAACTTTTGATACCCCTAAAGCCATTCCGGCCCTCAAACCACCCCCCAGACGTCCCTCAAGCCCCGGCGGCCCTTTTTTGGACTCCCTCAAGCCATGCCAGCCGACCACCACCCCCAGACCCCCCTTAAGCCCCGGCGGCCCCTTTTATGGGCTCCCTAAAAGCTATGCCGGCCCCTTACTACCCCCCAGAACCCCCTCCTGCCCCGGCGGCCCCTTTTTGGGCTCCCGAAACACTATCTGCTTAAATCTGCCGAGAACATCTACTATCGTGTGCACTTCGTCGTTTCTATTAATCGCGCCCGAGCAACGCCTGGTAATTGACGAATGACCCATGCGTACATACAAACTTTAGTGTTTTATATATTATAGAAGATCCGCATGAATTGAGCGGCCGAATAAAAATCGCAGCAACGACACGTTCAAGGTCGGGTTAATTGGATCAAGTTGGATCACCACTGCCACGCCGTGCTTGCCGAATGAATCGAATTAGAACCAATAAGGGACAATGACCGGTAATCATTCATTGTTATTTGATTTTTTTACGGGATTTCCTCCGACCCCGAACACGTTACGACCACGTGGTGACATTTCCCACGAGACACGTGAACGTCACCGAAATTATGGTCATAGTATACTATATATTGTGTGTGTTTTTGCGAGGAGTCAATGTGCCACAGGCAAAGTGTCAAATACGCACACTGTATAAAATGCCCGGTACTTGTAAATGTACGTATACAATGGATAAAATGACGACAAAATGTACCCATACTACATAAATTTAAATAGAAATAGCACACGAGCATTACATATGTACATATGTATGTAGGCATAATAGCTAAAATCCGTATGTCTGTCTGTCTGTCTGCTGATAACGCACGCCGACGTAAATAATTAAAAAAAAAAAACCAGAACGTCCCGCAAGTGAGATTTGAACCCGGTATCACTGATTCGGAACACTGAGCGCTTACGCGGTGAGCCAAACTAGATAATAATGGGCTGGCTTCAACTTGAATACCTGTCAAACGAGGGCCCTCATGACTGCATGACTCTGGTATGAGGTAGTTACGCCACTGTATTGCACACTTTGCCTAAGACACAATGTACATACGTATGTACATACGTATGTATGTCTGTAAAACTATTCCGTCTGTGTGTCGATCGGATCGTTGAGATATAATATATAGTATGAAGTTTAGGAGGATTACACACTTTGCCCGTAACGTACCTATGTATGCTTTTTTTACGACCGTGTGGATACATCACGTATTCATGGAGAACGCTTTAAGATAGCTGGGGATAAAGATCTCAAAAATAAACAAAAATAACATACATGTCAAACTATGAACGTGAGTATTATATCATCATCATCCACTGCTGGATGAAGGCCACTCCAATCCACTTTCCCTCCTGTCTGTCTTGAGCAACCTGCATCCGGTTGACTTCACACATTCTTCTCAATTCATCAGCCCATCGTCCAATCGGTCAACCTTGCTTTGTTTCACATCTCTGGGTACCATTCCAGTATTTCGCATTCTTCTCGATAAGTGTCCAACCCCTTTTTCACACGTTCCGCTATATCTGCCACCTCGGTCACGCTTCTTACCCACGTATTCCTATTACGATCTCTTCTTGTTATACCGAGCATACCATGCTTTGTGTGCACTGGATCTTGGATTTCACATCCATAGGTCATAACTGGCAGTATGCACTTGATTCTACACATTCTTCTCAATTCATTAGCCCATCGTCCAATCGGTCAACCTTGCTTTCTTTCACATCCTCTCTGGGTACCATTCCAGTATTTCGCATTCTTCTCGCTAAGTGTCCAACCCTTTTTTCACACGATCCGCTATATCTGCCACCTTGGTCACGCTTCTTACCCACGTATTCCTCTTGCGATCTCTTCTCGTTATACCGAGCATGCATCTTTCCATGCTTCTCTGTGTGCATTGAATCTTGCGCTATGTATCCACACCAACTTTTTCACACGTTCCGCTATATCTGCCACTTTGGCCATACTTCTTACCAATGTATTCCTTTCTTACCAATCTGTCTACCATACGGATATTACATAGCATTCTTGAATTTAGCGTCCAAGTTAAACATCCATACGTCATAACCGGCAGTACGCATTGGTCGTATGCCTTAAGCATAGCATTCATCTTCTCGCCATATCTCCACTTCCAACACTTTTCACACGTTCCGCTATATCTGCCACTTTGGCCATAATTCTTACCAATGTATTCCTTTCTTACCAATCTTTCTACCATGCGGATATTACGGTAGCATTCTTGAATTTAGCGTCCAAGTTAAACATCCATACGTCATAACCGGCAGTACGCATTGGACGTATGCCTTAAGCATAGCATTCATCTTCTCGCCTTATCTCCACTTCCAACACTTTTCACACGTTCCGCTATATCTGCCACTTTGGCCATACTTCTTACAAATGTATTCCTTTCTTACCAATCTGTCTACCATGCGGATATTACGGTAGCATTCTTGAATTTAGCGTCCAAGTTAAACATCCATACGTCATAACCGGCAGTACGCATTGGTCGTATGCCTTAAGCATAGCATTCATCTTCTCGCCATATCTCCACTTCCAACACTTTTCACACGTTCCGCTATATCTGCCACTTTGGCCATACTTCTCACGCGTGTATTCCGCTTACGATCTCTTCTCGTTATGCCGAGCATACATCTTGCGTGACATTCTTGAATGCAGCATCCACGCTTCACGTCCATACGTCATAACCGGCAGTACGCATTGCTCGTATGCCTTATTTTTTAAGCACAGCGGAATGTTGGATTTAAAAACAATGTGCATTCTTCCAAAAGCACATACATATTGTACATACATTATATGTATGTACAATATATTTCGCGTGACTGAAGCGGACTTACGAGGTTACCTACCCCAACATTTCAATCGGTTTCTTTCTCTCTCTCTCCCATTCCCTTCCTACGCAGTTTCACGTTGAATCCAACTCTTAATAATTTAACGATTCGCCGCTTTTCGCGTTTAATTGTTCACGAGAGCTTTTCACGGTTGAGTTTTCCGGTCTCGATGAAAAGCTCCCCCGTTCAATCCATTAGGCCGCTCGGCCATCATAAAAAAATAAACATACATACATACATACATACATACATACATACATACATACATACGCTCATGACTAATGCACAAACATACCAATTTTCCCGGCTCTGTACATTGGCCCCTATGTCTGTGGATTAAATGCACATATTCGTACTATATACTATACGTATCTGTGTACGCACTCACTGTGTACAAAATTGAAAAACAACATTGGGACCGAAATTTTAATCCCCGGCTGGTGGAAATTATAAATATTCACGATACCACTGTATGACGTCACGACAGAAAGGATATTTTGAAAAGCGGTAAATAAAATCGTCACTGAAGAATTCATCCATTTTTCAAGCACAATATATATTTCAAACGACAAAACTTAACACAATGTACATAATTTATGTACACAATGTACATTGAATCTTGTCAGTTGTTACAGGATGACGTAGATGCATTAGTTGAATGGACTCGTACAAGCAATATGGAATTCTGCATTCATAAATGCAGGGGGGTCAGCTATACGAGATCCAATAACTGTCTTCAACTATTCCATAAATGATGTAGAATTGGAGAGGGTAATGGAAATTGTTGACCTTGGAGTCATTTTTGATTCAAAGTTAAATTTCCATTCCCAAATTCTTAATGTATGTAGTTAAATCAACATTAAATCTTATAGCCTTTTTAATAAGGAACTGTGGGTTATTACGCAATGTTGACCTAATTAAGATTCTTTATTATTCCATAGTTGTATCTAAACTTGAATACAATTCGTTAATTTGGTTTCCTAGTGAACAGTCGTACATTGGTATGTTGGAAAGGGTAGATAAAAATTTTGCCCGTTACATACATATATAAAAGGATGTACGGCTACTACCCCTTTCTCTTCCCAACAAAATTCGTTAGGGTTATGACTGGCATGAGGTATTTGTAGTGGAGGAGGAAAGTATCCCCATGTGTTCATGATTATAAATGGACATATGTTCAATGGGGAGATACTAGAGCGTCTCCAACTTTACACTCCGGATTTTTATTTGTCGTGCACGGGGTCACGAGCTATTTGTGGTGCCGGGGTACAGAACAATGCTTATGGGGTCCAGCCCGGTGATTACTGCTCTTTAATTATTTAATTCATTGTCGACTGATGTTGACATTTTCAACATCAGCCTGGCGCAGTTTGTAATCAAACTAAAAATTTGTAAATTCTAGTATTATTATGTTATTATTTCTTTTTTTTTTTGTTTGATTTTCTTTTTTTTTTTGTTTGATTTTCTTATGTTTTCTATTATATTATATTATATTCTGTGTAACTTATATGTATCTTTTTGATATTCTTATTCTTTTTGTTTTTATATACATATGTACATATGTATATGTAATCTATATTTTGGGCTAAAAACCTGTTAATAAATAAATTTCGATTGACGAAAATCGCACCGTTGGAAGCGAGCTAACAAACGAATCGTTCGATTGGCGTTGGTTCACTTTTGCGTCGCATTCAGTATTGCAACGTGGATGTTGGCAGGCTTAATTGACTATTAATATTTAACAGGATGTTTAGCATCAGCTCATTGCCTATTCATCTCGTTCAACACAAACTTAATTTGACGTTTTGACGAACCGCTAGCAATTTTGACGTGTTCAATTCGACCGAAATATTGTAATATTGCCAATATTACAATATTCAAATGATGACAGCAAGAATATTACTGGTGCAGTGTTTTTAGACTTTAAGAGAGCTTTTGACATTTATTAGTTAAGAAACTGAGTGGCTTCGGTATTAGTGGTAGTGTGTTAAAATGGTTCAAGTGTTATTTATCTAATAGAAAACAAAAAGTGAAATTGAGTGACACGGTGTCTAGTGAATTAATTAACGATTATGGTGTACCACAAGGATCAAAGTAGTGTTAAGGTAGCTAATAAGTGCAAAATTCATCTATTCGCAGACGACACATTAATTTATGTAGTAGATAAAAATATAGAAATATTAAACTTGGAATTAAACTGTTTACAAAGTTGGTTATGTAGTAATAAATTAAAATTAAAGCAATGCTAATTAATTATAAAAATTTTAATAGTGCTAATTTGAATATACATACATATAAATGATAGAAGATTAGAAACAGTTAATAGTTTTAAATATTAAGTAGTAATACTTGATCATAAGTTGGATTTTAAATTACACGGGGATATGATTATAAAAAAAGTAGCGAAGAAAGTGGGATTATTATGTACATAGATTAGGAAAACGACTATCAAAAAATAAAAAGATATTAGTATATAATGCAATAGTTGGTCCTCTTTTTTAAATTTAGTAAATAAGTCAATATTAAAGATAGAATGTAAATATTGCAAAATAGAGCTATGCAAAGTATTTTGAATGTGAATAGATTAACTAGTGTAAGAAATATGTTGAAAGAATTGAATTGGATGAATGTAAGTGAAACGTTAAAAGTGTGCATGTTAGTATATATTTTTAAGTTAGATAAAAGAGTCTGTTACCAAAGTATTTTGATAACTTTTTAATATACATATTTATAATACTAGGGGTAAGAATAAGTTAATAGTTAAGAATTTAAAATTAAGTAGATCTAGGAGAAGTATCTTGTACAGGGGTGTGGTTAAATATAATGGACTGCCAGATAGTCTGAGACAAATACATAAATCAAGTTGACAAATTCCTGGCAGCCTTAAATCGGCACCTCTGTACAAGTACTAATAGATAAATAAGTTTATTTTTTAATTTTAGCTTTTTAAGCTACTTTAAATAAACAAATAAATAAATATTTTCACATGTTTATAATTCCTATGGAAAATTAATACCGGTCAGATTCCGAAGGAATTTTCTCGAATGTATCTCGCAAAGATTGTTGTCTTCAAAATCACGGTTAAAATATTCCGAATTATAATAATATTAACCTATCGAGGGTCGTCGGTTTGAGAATCGATAGTATTTATCACTAATTTCAATTCGAAAGACTTTTGTGAAATAAATTTTCAAACGATACAAATTTATTTCAACCTGGTGAGATCCATTAGCTGAAAAAAAAAATCATTTAAACGGTAATTTAGTTTAATCTAATAATCTTTGTTTCAGCCAAGTTACACGTCACATACCTACGTACTTAACGTTTGAAGAATTTTTTGACACTACACAGTTAATTCTATAACTTTTATTACAATTACTAGCACCTATTATTATATTAATCGCAGAAAGAATGTCATGAAAGGTTAATTATTTAAGCAAGCTAAATCGCCACTAAGGCAACTTAAATCAAAAGATTTAAATTTCTTAGTCACACGCAAAATTCACACAAAAACATATTCTCAAATAGAAAGTACGTACTTTTTAAGCGTAACTAATTTAAAAACGATAGTAAGTTGATAGTAATAGAACACTAAATTCCACAATACATCACAACGGCAATGTTTAGCGTATTATCATAATCACTCTTTAAAGATACTGTGGGTAAAAAAATACTAATATATTCACTCTATATGCAAACTAGAACCACAATTTCAATTAAAACAGACAAAAAAAAATGATTTGATTACGTGCGAGTCTTGGAAAATATTCTTTTCGTACAAATATTGACCTAAGGCAGCGGTCGCCAACCTTTCGGACCACCAAACTCAAAATCTCGCATCTCACGGACCACTACCATGATTTTTTCCATAAAAATAACATTCTAAATATTAAATGGTAATTACACTTGTATTTGCACTCAAAGTTATTTGCAAAAAGTTGCATATCACCTTATAATGATATATTATAAATAAAAAAACGATATATCCACTATTCACTATGAAAACTGCCAGTTATGCGTGGATGCTAAATTCAAGAATGCTAAGTGAGACCAAGTGCACACAGAGAAGAGATCGTAAGAGGAATACGTGGGTAAGAAGTATGACCAAAGTGGCAGATGTAGCAGTACGTGTGAAAAAGTTGAAGTCGACACACAGCGAGATGAATGAATGGTATCTGAGAGGATGTGAAACTTGGACGCTACATTCAAGAACGCTACGTAAGATCCAGTGCACGCAGAGAAGCATGGAAAGATGTATGCTCGGTATAAAGAGAAGAGGTCATAAGAGGAAAACATGGGTAAGAAGTATGACCAAAGTGGCAGATATAGCGGAACGTGTGAAAAAGTTGAAGTAGATACACAGCGAGAAGAATGGATGGCAGATGGACGCGATAAATACTAGAATGGTATCTAAGAAGATGTGAAAAAAAGCAAGGTAGACTGAGTGGACGATGGGTTGATGAATTGAGAAGAATGTGTGAAGTCAAGTGCATACTGTCAGTTATGACCTATGGCTGTGAAACTTGGACGAAGATCCAGTGCACACAGATGTATGCTCGGTATAAAGAGAAGAGGTCGTAAGAGGAAAACATGGGTAAGAAGTGTGACCAAAGTGGCAGATATAACGGAACGTGTGAAAAAGTTGAAGTAGATACACAGCGAGAAGAATGGATGGCAGATGGACGCGATAAATACTGGAATGGTATCCGAGAGGATGTGAAAGAAAGCAAGGTAGACCGAGTGGACGATGGGTTGATGAATTGAGAAGAATGTGTGAAGTCAAGTGCATACTATCAGTTATGACCTATGGCTGTGAAACTTGGACGCTAAATTCAAGAATGTTACGCAAGATCCAGTGGACGCAGAGAAGCATGGAAAGATGTATGCTCGGTATAAAGAGAAGAGGTCGTAAGAGGAATACATGGGTAAGAAGTATGAACAAAGTGGCAGATATAGCGGAACGGATATGGGTGGAGTTGAGTGGATGCAGATTGCTCAACACAGACAGGAATGGAAGATGATTGGAGTGGCCTTTATCCACCAGTGGATGGTGAACGGCTGAACACTGGTCGGCGACCGCTGACCCAAGGTATAAAAAACTGCAGTGTGTGCACATTTTTCCAACAAAATCTATGGAATATTTAAAATAACCAAAACCATCCATGTACAACATTGAACCATCGTTTAATTATTAATATTAACTTGGGCAATATGAAAATAATTGAAAATTTTAAAATATACACATTCACCTTTTCCATCTTTCAAATGACTACGTACTACAAAGTGGGATGAGATTATCGATCTTTCGACTTGTTTTTTTTTGCACGGAAAAAAAGGGGGGGGAAAACCTCATTATTTCAACGGCAGTCACTAGCAGTGTTCCGACTTGAGAAGTCAGACGAGTCAACGGGGTCGGAATTGGTCCACTGTGGTGCGGAAAACCTTCGCACACAAACGAGCCCGTACACTACGTAGAGTAGATGCATGATGTTGTAATTAGATCCCTTTGAGTGCTTTTAAAGTAGAAGAACTTAGCTTCCGACCATCGCCGGAAGACCCCACCACTACAACAAAAACATACCGTCTATTTATTCTCCCTTTTTCTCGTGTTTTCTTTTCAGTTTTTCCGTTACGTGCAGCAGTTGTTCTGACGCGATACGTATCAAATTACACGCGTATAAACACAACGCGTGCCGCGAATCCTTTTAAAAATTTAACAATGCCTCATACATACATATGTACATATGTACATGATAACTTTTCACTATGTAAATTACCTCTCTCGTTGCCTCTCCCTAAGCAGACTTTTCGACTCTTTTCCATCAATTTTTAAATTATTCTCGAAAGTTTGTACAAACGATCAAATATTACTCAGACACTAACGCTCTGGCGATTATTCACTCCCCGCATCCATGAATTATACATAGTCAGATCAAAGCTGAAACAACTTTGTAAGCGTATGTATAATAAAAAAAAAGCCACAATTCCAAGCTTCCACAATACATATATAAAAAAAACGAGGATAAAATATTTTCTGGTTCTAAGAATGTTTTCAAACGACGCCTTATACTTGAATTATTACCAAATACCGCCAAGTGTGCCGTAAAAAAATATTGAAAATCAGTGTTAGTTCCAAAAACCGATAATTGCACTATGATAAAAGCCACATTTTGAAACAAACAACGATAAGTCCACGTTTCAAATCTCAATATGTTGTTTAATATCAACAAAATTAAGTTTAAATGAATTTTATGGACTTATCGGGATTTGGAAATAGGCGACTCATATGTATATGTGCGAAAAAATCGGGTGTGGCCGACCCGTGGCATTATTCAAATATTTGGAAAATATCAACAAAAAAAATTAGTTGGTCTTCCAAGGGAGGTACCACTTCCGGTTGACGAAAAGCGAGAGCCGCAGGTTTCCATACAAAGAGCCGCGTGCGGCTCCGGAGCCGCCGGTTCCCGACCACTGTTCTGGATAATTAACTATGTACACCTACACGTATTGTTATTCGAAATGTTTTAAATTTACACACGACGAATTATTTTAGTTTGTAACGTACGTACGTACATAGAACAAGCATTGCGTAAGTGCACATATCTATGTACATACATTGTGTACAAAGCTCTGGCTCCGAATCGCATCAAAATTGTCGTTAAATTTCTATTGATAAAATGGCAGACGTGCCATAATCCACCGTCGAAAAAAGAAAAGTCAAATAAATTTGCAAACGCGGCCACACAATGGGGGAAAGGGAAAACCCCAGGATTTCTTTTATGGCCGGCAGGTTTTATGTATCTGGCGTCCAAATCTAGTAGATTTTCCTATAAGTCCCTGTGGCGTGATCTAACCGCTTTGCCCTATTATTTCCCAACTCTCTGGAAAACACATATTCCTATATAAACAAATACGAAAGTATACGTTGAACCTTTCAACATACACATGTATGTAGAACTAAACTACGTAAAACACGGAGACACGTTCATAATGTCGTTATGATGTCTTCGTTGAGTTTTCATTTCGTTCATAGCATAATAAAGGCGCTCGCACACCTCTGCGCACTTTATTTTCGCAAGTCTGTCAATTGTACCGCACACACTGGCACGACTGCAGCGCCATTCGACACGGAAACGTCACTCAACACTCAACGGCCGAATGGCGAATTACTGTGGTGCAGCGCAAAAAGGCACTCTATACAGTGCGCGTCATTTCACACTTGTCACGTAAAGGCGCTCGCACACCTCTGCGGATTTCGCACGAAATTCGTCGACAAAGTCTGAGATTTGTACTGCGCACACTTGGCACGACTGCAGCGCCATTCAACATCCAACTAAAAAATGCGTTTCAAAAAAGGCATTGTATACACTGCGCGTCATTTCACACCTTTCACGTAAAGGCGCTCGCACACCTCTGCGGATTTCGCACGAAATTCGTCGACGATGTCTGAGATTTGTACTGCGCACACATGGCACGACTGCAGCGCCATTACGTAACACCGCCGTTATCGAATTGGTATAATGATCGTATAGAGTCCAGCGGTCGGGAACCGGCGGCTCCGGAGCCGCATGCGGCTCTTTGTGTGAAAACCTGCGGCTCTCGCTGTCATCCAACATTTTGCGTAAAACGCAATTTACACAAAATCAAAATAAATCCTATTTCCACAACTTTATGGCTACTAAAAGCTTTAAAATCGTTTTTTCAGATTAAACTTTAAAATACATTTTAGTAATAAACTGTAAAAAAATATATATTTTTGACTTTAAAAATTCGGTAGATAATTAATTATAAGTATTTCAGACCAATAAAAAATTATAATCAATAGGAAAAATATCTGACTATTGATTTCAATACTCACTTTGAGCACAGCGATACTATATTTTGAGTTATAGACCGCAAAAGCCAAAAAGAATAGATATTTTTTACATTTTTTAAATCGCAAATATCTCATTAACGAGAGCATATCAAGAAAATTCAGTTTTGGATTCAAATTCAAATGGGTTAGATTTAGTAAAGATTAACTAATCTTCGCTCTGGGTTTAAAAAAACGTGATTTTTTGTTGCTCAGTGTTATTGGTTAAATCCAAATCGACCCTCCAAAATCTTTAAGTTTCTGTTTATTTAAAAAAATGGTTTCATACAACACGCATTTAAATATTTTATAAAATATAGTTCATTCTAGAAATAATTACACTTTTCGTATGCATGCGTATTATTGAATCAAAGATAAATGAGTAAACATATGGAAAATTTGAACTATCTTTTATAATAACCTTCCTATTTTTTGTCTATAAAGTATTATGTCATCAGTTCAATATGTACATATGTGTGTACTCATTTATGCCATAACGTTGATCACTTTGATATTCTCGACGATTTGTAATCCTCTGAAAATTAAGACTTTGGCAGACTCTAAGCACGACCAAAAAGTTATATGAACTTTTCCCCCATATAATTGAGAACCACGCTAGTGTGTATTTATGTAGGTTTTTAAATGTATTTCCCCTCTGCGAGCTAACTAGATTGTAGACTAATATCATTTATCAACTATAAACGTTGTAGACTAATGTCATCTGTTTCGACTGGCAAAACTAAACTGTTACGACAGCGGGCACGGCCAAAAAGACAGATAAACGCAGCTCATTTTACACAAAGTTTAATATCACTTTACATTACATACATTATATATATGTAGCCTGAATATACAATTGTTTTTAAAAGCTTTGTATAAAAAAAATATTAGTCCATAAAACTCACTTGTTCGCAAACGCGGTTTTTCTGCTACAGACTTATTTGTTTGATGGTGTTTAAACTCATTTAAACTTAATTTTGTTGATATTGAGATTATATTGAGATTAGAAACATGGACTTATTGTTGTTTATTTCTAAATATGGCTTTTATCAGCTTTTATCATAGTGCAATTGTCAGTTTTTGGAACTAACACTGATTTTCAATATTTTTTTACGGCGCACTTGGCCGTATTTGGAATAATTCAAGTAGAAGGCATCGTTTGAAAACATTCTTAGAACCAGAAAATATTTTATCCTCGTTTTTTATATATTGTGGACTTATCGGGATTTGGAACTAGGCGACTCAATATGTACATATGTATATGAGTAACTTGTTTCGTATTCAAATTAAATATTGCCAGTTGAGACATATTGAGTCAGTAAATTTGTACCCAGGTAATGCCGGCTACTTACAAATATACTGCAGGCAAAGTGTAAAATCCCCATTTTGTCGAATACTAAATTGCATATTATTTTATACAATGGCAATGTATGAAATAAACGAAACTAGTCCACAAACTGAAAGAAAGACAGACAGACAGACTTGCGAGCAGACGGACAGACAGAAAAATAGACTCAGAGGTAGAAAGACATAACGAGATACAAGTCAATAAAAAATATGTTTCGTTTTGTGTTGGTGTAACTATCTGATTTTTCCAATAAAATAAAAATACAATTATACGTATTTAAATCATTACTGTGTTTATAAATATAAAAAAAATACAATTATACGCATTTAAATCATTACTGTGTTTATAAATATAAAAAAAAATACAATTATACGTATTTAAATCATTACTGTGTTTATAAATATAAAAAAATATATATCGATTGACTTTTCTAACTTATTTATTGTTCTGAATCGATTCACATACACGCGTATATTAAAAATGTATATACATATGTACGTAGTGTTGTAAAATTCTCGGGAATAATCTTTCGAAGAATATTCTCCAAACGGAGAATTTTCTGTTTAAAATTGCAGTACATAATGCAATGTACCCTGGGCTCCATCGGCAGCACCATGTATTTTAAATAAATAAATACTATTACTGTATTTGCTTAAATATACAGTAAACTCCCTCTAATCCGGGCTTTAATACTTGGGAGAGGTGATACAGATTACGCGAATGATATTAGTTTAGTATCCGTGACAAAAACTAAATTTAATTGGGCGTGAATATGACAATGTTTTTACGATCTTTTGTGCCAAGTTTAAATGAATGACTATATCATAAGTTGGAACAATTTCACTGGAATATCATAACCAAATCAATAAAAATATGTATACATAATTTATTGCTTCCAGAGTTAATAAGCATTGCATTCCTGTGAGAATTTCGCGGAAAACGTTCATGCTAGTAGTGCGTATGTTAAAATGACGAAATGACACATTCGGTGTCGTCAGAATGAAAAAAATGTCATTCAAAATGCTTTCAAACACTCCACACAGTCCTATTACTCCTATTAGCTTCTGAAAATATCCTAGAATCCTCTAAAAAGCTATTATTATCTAGAGATGTTTTATAACCAAGAAAAAAGAAAATTCTCGAATAATCTTTGGAGAATATTCTCGACTTACAACATTATATATACATATGTATGTACATACACACTTTTTGAAATAAATCTGATCATAATATGGCGTCTTTTTAAACAACGACCGAAATGCACTAATTCTACGCTAATTCTCATTATGAACTTTGGCGGGGTGCAAGAGAGCCGCGTGCATTTTCCACTGAAAATTTTTAGCCGGAAAATTTTCCATACAATAATTTCCCTGATTTAATTCCCGTTAAAAGCATTTTCGTGCGCCGAGTCGGTAATTATAATGTATATTGTATATTGTATTTTCGTGTGTTTGATATTTTCATCGTCGGTGAATTTAATTCGCAGTCGCTTTACCGAAGCGCGAGTCGTTTTGATTGACAGTTCATATTATTAACATATTATTTTGTTAAATAGCACGTAAATATGTATGAACCCTTTCAACAACAACGAACGTTCCGAAAAATAAAGATAATCTGCTAAAGCTCACGTATGTACATACATACATATGTATGTAGGTACAACATACCAATCGGGATCATTTTTAAATTTAGTAAATAGGGTAATTGAAGATAGGTTGCAAAAATTGCAAAATAGAGCTTTGTATAGTATTTTAAATGTAAATAGATTAACTAGTACACGGGCTCCCAACTTATGGGTCGCCAACTGATACAGTAAACTAAAAAAATATATTGACTATTATGCAATTTTCTGTCAGTTGTGACGTATGGATGTGAAACGTGGATGCTAAATTCAAGAATGCTACGTAAGATCCAGTGAAAAGCATGCAAGATCGTAACAGGAATACACGGGTAAGAAGTAGGACCACAGTGGCAGATATAGCGGAACGTGTGAAAAGTGTTGGAAGTGGACACACGGCGAGAAGATGAATGCTATGCTTAAAAAATAAGGCATACGACCAATGCGTACTGCCGGTTATGACGTATGGATGTTAAACTTGGACGCTTAATTCAAGAATGCTACCGTAATATCCGCATGGTAGAAAGATTGGTAAAGAAAGGAATACATTGGTAAGAAGTATGGCCAAAGTGGCAGATATAGCGGAACGTGTGAAAAGTGTTGGAAGTGGACACACGGCGAGAAGATGAATGCTATGCTTAAAAATAAGGCATACGACCAATGCGTACTGCCGGTTATGACGTATGGATGTTAAACTTGGACGCTTAATTCAAGAATGCTACCGTAATATCCGCATGGTAGAAAGATTGGTAAAGAAAGGAATACATTGGTAAGAAGTATGGCCAAAGTGGCAGATATAGCGGAACGTGTGAAAAGTGTTGGAAGTGGACACACGGCGAGAAGATGAATGCTATGCTTAAAAAATAAGGCATACGACCAATGCGTACTGCCGGTTATGACGTATGGATGTTAAACTTGGACGCTTAATTCAAGAATGCTACCGTAATATCCGCATGGTAGAAAGATTGGTAAAGAAAGGAATACATTGGTAAGAAGTATGGCCAAAGTGGCAGATATAGCGGAACGTGTGAAAAGTGTTGGAAGTGGACACACGGCGAGAAGATGAATGCTATGCTTAAAAAATAAGGCATACGACCAATGCGTACTGCCGGTTATGACGTATGGATGTTAAACTTGGACGCTTAATTCAAGAATGCTACCGTAATATCCGCATGGTAGAAAGATTGGTAAAGAAAGGAATACATTGGTAAGAAGTATGGCCAAAGTGGCAGATATAGCGGAACGTGTAAAAAAGGGGCTGGAATGAGAAATACTGGAATGGTACCCAGAGAGGATGTGAAAGAAAGCAAGGTTAACCGATTGGACGATGTACTGATGAATTGAGAAGAATGTGTAGAGTCAAGTGCATACTGCCAGTTATGTCCTATGGATGTGAGATCCAAGATCCAGTGCACACAAACCATGGTATGCTCGGTAGAAGAGATCGTAATAGGAATACGTGGGTAAGAAGCGTGACCAAAGTGGCAGATATAGCGGAACGTGTGAAAAAGTTGAAGTGGACCCACAGCGTGAAGAACGGATGAGAAATACTGGAATGGTATCCGAGAAAACAAGGTAGACCGAGTGGAAGATGGACTGATGAATTGAGAAGAATGTGTGAAGACAGGAGGGAAAGTGGATTGGAGTGGCTTTCATCCAGCAGTGGATGATGATGATATAATAATCACGTTCATAGTTTGACATGTATGTACATATGTACATATGATGTTATTTTTGTTTATTTTGAGATAGTGCTGCCGTTTGCTAGTTGACACTAGAGTGGCGCCACTAGCGATACGACAGCAGCGCTCCGGACTAGCGAGCAAGCGGCAGCTGACCACAGCGCTAAGGCCAACATCTCACGAACATTCGCGCGATAGTGAAGTGGCGGCATTACAAGTATCGCAGTGTGAAAATGATGGTTATAATTTGATTGATTAAATTTTATCTATTGCAGAATGTGGCCTTTCGCGAATAAAACGAAAGTGTTCGCGTATCAAACGAGCCGAGGATCAATCCAGTGCTATTGTTATGAACACTGAGAGGGTTGCCTCAAATTGATATTGCTTTTCCGTGTCTCGTTTTTCCCCATAAAATACACACACTCCTTTTATGTCCTCTTTGCCACTGCATGGCTGAAAAACAACGATTTTAAATTTGAATCGTGTGTGAAATAATTTGTCGACTTCGTGTCACCTATTAAACATAAAAGTGTACACGATAGCACATTTGATAATGGCACATTTGATAATAACACAATTGATAATATTTTAAGTTTTGTTCTACATACATAATTGAGTCGCCTAGTTCCAAATCCCGATAAGTCCACAACACTCTGCTACAGACTTATTTGCATGATGGCGTTTAAAACTCATTTAAACTTAATTTTGTTGATATTAAACACAATATTGAGATTAGAAACGTGGACTTATCGTTGTTTGTTTCTAAATATGGCTATTATCAGCTTTTATCATAGTGCAATTGTCGGTTTTTGGAACTAACACTGATTTTCAATATTTTTTTTACGGCGCACTTGGCGGTATTTGGTAATAATTCAAGTATAAGGCATCGTTTGACAACATTCTTAAAACCGGAAAATATTTTATCCATGTTTTTTATATGTTGTGGACTTATCGGGATTTGGATATAAATAAAGGGAAACATATTAGGTAAATAAATTACCATCGTTCAACTTGTTAATTTAATGTTTGATTTATTTTCGCGCCATGGGATGAAACAAGTTGAAATAAAATAATAAATAATACACGCAAATTTTATTATTCTGACTTTTAAATTTATTTTTTCATTGATCGATTGTTTAAGTGTTTAACTATTATACATATATATATATATATATATATATATATATTATAATAGCCGAAATCAGTGATCACGGGTTCAAATCCCAATCGCGACGTTCGTGTTTTTTCAATTAAATTTTAATTTCAGCCTTTACCGAGGCGAGCGTTATCAGCCGACGGACAGACAGACAGACAGACGGAATTCGGCTACAATATTTATATATATTCATATAATATGTACACTATCAAAGAACATATGTATGTATAACACCAAGTATGTACATACATATGTATGTTTCAAAAAAAAAAAAAACCCCCAAACGAATCCATTAATCTAGCTGAGATGTTTCGCATGAGTGATGCAGATGATATTCGAGAATTGATATATGTATATCGCAAGTTTGGAAATATATTATGTGTGTAGTCCTTTGAGTGAAGGTTTAGGGTTCGATTCCCATATGTCGAATGGTTTTCTCGTAGGTTTTTGACCTTAAATGTCGTCATTGGCAAGATCTGGATATTACTAAATCCAGTTCAACCATTTCAATCATGTTGGAATTTGCCAATTTATTTAAACTAATTGTGACGGTTTTAAAAAATTTGCAACTACTGAAAAAATTCGTTCCTGCCTACCAAATCATTGCACGATTTCTACTCTCCTTCCTCTACTCCAGAAGGTAATGGTTTCACTACTGGAAACTATCTTTCCCCAGTTGCTTCACCGTGACGGACGATAAAATTTTTGTCAAATTGTGAAAATTTTATATAATATTTTTAAAAAATCACAACAGTTCATATTAATTTCACGTGTACATACTTTTCACATTGCTTGTACACTACCCGATAAATCAATTTGGATATTAGTTCAAAGGACACGTTGCGGTCGTCGTGTTATGGACATTTTAATTGCCAACAATCAGTTGTGTTACGTGCAGGTTAAAACTGAAATTGATCGTAACTAATTGTACTTTGAGTTTGATGAAAATATTATAAATTTGCTAATGGATTTAAAACTGTGGAAAATAAATTATTTTATTGCACGTTAAATAAATTACCGCACTGTGAAATTATTTTTTTCATTGTATTGATCTATGTATGTATGTACAACTACAATGCAACTGTCATGGCTGCAATTACATAAATATATGTAAGCATTTTCCTCAACTTTTCGCTGTCGCAGAAGTTCAAAACTTTGTATATCGCTTCTTAAGAGTTGCCGCATGCAATTTTAAGCTCATCTGACGTAATAGTTTTTAGTAAAATAGGAAAAAGTTCTTGCCCCAAGTGTGCACGTTTAATTTTAAGTATGATTTATAATAAATACGTTTTTGTAATACTGCACATATATACATATGTGAAACGTGGATGGTACATTCAAGAATGCCACGTAAGATCCAGTGCACACAGAGGAGCGTGGAAAGATGTACATATGCTTGGTATATCAAGTTTAATATAATAAGTTAAAAAATTACCTTTAATTAAACTAAAATTATGTTTTTTGCACGCAAAGCGTAGTCACAGTAGATAATGATATTGTAGTGATAGTTATTTATACCTAGGACAATTGTTGAATATGACTGGTAGTAAATAAGAAGAATTTAACTACATAGGATGGAGTGCTTTTGGACGAATGAACATAGTTTTTAAATCCAACGTTTCGCTATGCTTAAAAAATAGGGCATACGACCAATGCGTACTGCCAGTTATGACGTATGGATGTGATACGTGGATGCTAAATTCAAGAATGTTACGCACGATCCAGTGCACACAGAGAAGCATGGAACGATTTATGCTCGGTATAACGAGACGAGATCGTAAGAGGAATACATGGGTAAGAAGTATGAATAAAGTGGCAGATATGGCGGAACGTGTGACACATAGCGAGAAGAATGGATGGCAGATGGACGCGACAAATGAGTCGCCTAGTTCCAAATCCCGATAAGTCCATAAAACTCACTTGTTCGCAAACGCGGTTTTTCTGCTACAGACTTATTTGCTTGGTGGCGTTTAAACTCATTTAAACTTAATTTTGTTGATATTAAACAAAATATTGAGATTAGAAACATGGACTTATCGTTGTTTGTTTCTAAATATGGCCTTTATCAGCTTTTATCATAGTGCAATTGTCAGTTTTTGGAACTAACACTGATTTTCAATATTTTTTTACGGCGCACTTGGCGGTATTTGGAATAATTCAAGTATGTATAAGGCATCGTTTGAAAACATTCTTAGAACCAGAAAATATTTTATCCTCGTTTTTTTTTTATATATTGTGGACTTATCGGGATTTGGAACTAGGCAACTCAAATACTGGAATGGTATCCGAGAGGATGTGAAAGAAAGCAAGGTAGAGCGAGTGGACGATGGGCTGATGAATTGAGACGAATGTTTGGAGTCAAGTGGATGCAGAGTGCTCAAGGCAGACCGGAATGGAAGAGGATTGGAGAGGCCACTAATAATACAAAGAAAGAGTAAAGAAACCTGGCTCATATCGTTAAAATTATTTTTATTCTACGCTTCAAAGTTGTATGTATGTACATACATATGTAGATTGTAGAGCATATAATATATTATTTAATTATACAATTAATTTATATAGTGATTAAATCGAGGCTTTATATTTATTTTATTTTTTCATTCAGCGTCAATGCGTCTTAATGCGTTTATTTTTTGCATTCAGCGTCAATGAGCTATTAAGTCGATTTTTATCATTAATTTTAGACACTTATACTGTTTTATTAAAATGAAGGTGATATGAAATTAAAAATGCTATTCCATATTCGGAGATATAAATTTTTAAAATCAAGACTGGTTTCTTTTTACGTACATACATACATATGTATGTATGTACATATATCCTTTACAAAGAACATGTTCGAAGGCGTTTACCCTTGCGAGAATCTTAAATCACTTTGGGGATTCGACAAAAACACTGGCCAGTGCAAAAGCCCTCGCAGTATCTTCGCGTCTCGATATTTTCTCTCGTATTTTTTATCTCAAAGCTCGCGAGAAAATTAGATTTCCGCAAAATTGTGCACTAGCGTTTCGCGCTTCGGGTAAAACAAGTACTCTCCATTATTTTAACGTTCACACTGCGACGGTAACCCAAGTATGAAAATATCGCTTTGCGATGCGATTTATTCGTGAAAAATTCAAAAGATCGATATCCTCTCTTCTCTTTTTCCCCGAGGGTCGCATTAAGAATTCAACCTTTATGTTTTACCTGCAGGACACGATTGAGAAATTGTTTTTCCAGCTATTCGTAACGACGTGTCCGTTTGTATTCAAAGGAAGGGATGCGACCGATGTTTTTACTTTTTCTCTTATCCTAAACCATCTGTGTGTGTGTGTATGTGTGTACTCATGTACAATGGAATAAATAAGTAGTCCTTTGAAGTTACTTTTTAAACATACGCGTAGTTTCTGTCAAGTGTATTTTTGAAATAATTTGAAACGCAACTGTCCAAAGTGATAAGTAAAAAAGTTGTGTACAGTGAAATTTGATACTTTTCGTATGTGTATATGAGTCGCCTAGTTCCAAATTCCGATAAGTCCACAACATATAAAAAACATGGATAAAATATTTTCCGGTTTTAAGAATGTTGTCAAACGATGCCTTATACTTGAATTATTACCAAATACCGCCAAGTGCGCCGTAAAAAAATATTGAAAATCAGTGTTAGTTCCAAAAACCGACAATTGCACTATGATAAAAACTGATAAAAGCCATATTTAGAAACAAACAACGATAAGTCCATGTTTCTAATCTCAATATTTTGTTTAATTAAGTTTAAATGAGTTTAAACGCCATCAAGCAAATAAGTCTGTACCAGAAAAATCGCGTTTGCAAACAATTGAGTTTTATGGACTTATCGGGTTTTGGAACTAGGCGACTCATATGTAGGTTGATGCTTATTTCAATCGTTATTTTGATTCGATAGTTAAAAATAACATTAACGGGGGGGTATTACAGTTTACTCGCTACGATCACGCTGGCTTGCTGGTCGCTGGTAAACTAGCTCGTGTAATAGGCGAAGTTAGTAAACTAGTTTCACAGTCTTTGTACACAATCTACATGTACATTTTTCAAAATAAATATGGTTAATAAATGTGCGTTTGTTTGTGAATGTTTGAACTTCAATGATTTCGACTGATAACAGTTGACAACCAGACGATAGCTCAGTGGTTCGACTGTTGTGTGGATATTACACACGGGGATAGTTTACTCGCTACAATTTCGCTGGTTTGCTGGGCGCAAGTAAATAGCCGAGTGTAATAGGCGAAGTTAGTAAAACTAGCTTGCTTTTTCGACCGCGCGAGTGAAGTTCGAACGATTGAACTTTACTCGCACTATCTGGCTAGTGTGACGTCACTCGATTTTGACAGTTTCGGGCGACAGCGCCACTAGCGGTCGAGAGTGGCGCAACTGGCGAGTACACTAAACACATGCTATGTCGGTATTACACAGGGATAGTTTACTCGCTACGATCACACTGGTTTGCTGGTCGCTGGTAAACTAGCTCGTTTAATAGGCGAAGGTAGTAAACTAGCTTGCTTTTTCGACACCGCGAGTGAAGTTCGAACGTTTGAACTTTACTCACTACTATCTGGCTAGTGTGACGTCACTTCATTGACAGTTTGAGGTTAAGCGTTTCATTTTCAGCTCCCAACACACACACACACACACACAGTACACTTCAATGGACATGATACATTTACAATATTGAACATTCAACGGGCATTTTGACGGTGGGCGCAAAATACGTTGATGACAGCGCCACTAGCGGCAGCGAGTGGCGACACTAGCGAGTAGACTTACACGTGCTATAGGTTTACTAGCTACTCGCCACCAACTCCACGTGCCGGTCGGTAAACTAGCGAGATCGTACCGTATTGTCAATTATTAATAACACTTGACACTTTGTATTATATGTATAACATATGTATATGAGTATAAATAAATGAAATAAAGGATGATCTAATTACAAAAAGGAGATGAGTTTGGAAGCATGCAAAACTTTTCATTGTATACAAGTCAAATTGGATGAATACTGGGATAATTGTCTTTGGAGATTACGCAAACGGATCGGATGGGGAAATTGTTTTCGCGTTAGTTTTAAGCTTTAAACGAGTTTGAGGTCGTTTAATTTCGAGAGACTAAATTCACAAATTATTGGTTTTGAATGGTCCATGATTGGGGATGCCGCACCATCCCTTTTATTCAATTTCTCTATCGCATATTTCAAGCTTATTATTTTAAGTCGACATCTCTATTCTAGGAATCAACAAAAATCTCATATTATTATTATATATGTATATAATCATTACTTTTCAACTAAATGTCGAATTTTTTCGTGTGATGCATTTTTTTTTACCCACCACAGCATCCTCAAATTTAAACCACGAGTCATCACCAGTTTTAAGACTGCCTCTGTTTTTTTTTAAGACTGCCTCAATTCTTCTAGGACTTGACTTAAGACTTGAATGCAGTTCTTGTTTGCTACTGGGTTTCTTATCACTGATTTTAAAACCCACTATTGCCCACAGATTCTCAATCGGGTTCAAATCTGGACTGTTACCTGGCCATTACAATGAAAAAATGCCCATTTTGCAATAAATTCTTTAACAAAAAAATTTTACGGAATAAAATTAGCTCGATATAGTTAATTTAAGTTATTGATTATGATTCAAAAATAGCTTACGGATTTAGCATAATGGTATGGTGCAGAATCGTTCTGGAAAATGAACTCGGATTCGTTCGAATAATGCAATTCCATTGATTTTTTTATACACTTTGGCATTCACTGTATGTATGTACATACATAAGTAATTATTTATCACAGTTAAACGAATCGATATTATACTTTTGTGTTAAGGTACATAGTTCTGCCTACGCACAAACAAATATATCAAATATCTTGTGTTTTTGTATGAAACTAGATATAAATAATCAATGCTTCCTGTAAGTATTACGAAATATTAACAACACAACGCTGTTCACACGTACGATACGATTCGAATTATACTCAAGAGTTCAAATTTAAACACTTATCAATTTGAATATTATATTAAACTAGTGTAAGCCCGTTGAATATCAACGTCCGCTGAATTTTAAATTACGTAAAGCGCTTTTTTAATAGAGATCCCCCCACTAATTGATCGCACGGTTGTAAGTGACAAAAAATAAAATAGTTTTTATGGCGCCATCTATGTATTATAGCAATCCCGTAGTTCCAAAATTATAATTATTAATTATTATATATATATAATAATTATAATTTTGTAAGTGATTTTGTGAAAATCAAAAAACAAAAAAAAAAAAAAACTTTTTTATAGCGTCATCTATGTGTTATTAGACACGATCCCATGTATAGGTAATGTTAAAAAAAAGGACCAAATCAACAACGGGCCGTGGCGTATGCGTTAGCGCGATTACTCCCGACCTGGCGTTCCGGGTTCGATCCCCACTCATTCTGGTTTTTCAATTATTTTTCCTCATTTCCTATTTATTTTAATTATAGGTAATGTAAAAAAAAAAAAGCACTAAATTGACCAAGGGCGATAGAGTATAGCGTTAGCGTGATTAATCTCGAGCTTGCGGTCCTGGGTTCGATCCCCCACTCTTTCTGGTTTTTTTAAATTATTTTTCCTCAGCGAGCGTTATCAGCAGACAGACAGACAAACAGACGGATTTCGGCTATTATATACTATACTAGTGTAAGTCCGTTGAATATCAACGGAGCGGTTTCTCATCACCCGTACTGTGAGTGAGAAACATAATAATTAGAGAGAGATATATAATAATTATAATTTTGTAAGTGATTTTGTAAAAATCAAAAAATAATAGTTTTTATAGCGTCATCCATGTATTATTAGCAGAGTTACGATCCCTTTTCTAGGTAAAGCAGAGTCACGATCCCTTGTATAGGTAATTAAAAAAAAAAAAAAAGGACTAAGGACTAAGGGCGATAGAGTATAGCGTTAGCGTGATTACTCTCGAGCTTGCGGTCCTGGGTACGATCCCCCACTCTTTCTCGTTACTTTATCCTAATCGGATGAAGTATTGTGTTTTTTAATTATTTTTCCTCAGCAAGCGTTATCAGCAGACAGACAGACAGACGGATTTCGGCTATTATATACTATATAATGTTGCCAGTCGAAACAAATCAAGTATTGGCAAGGATTCGACACTTTTAATCCGTTGAAAGCAGTTGTTCACTGACGATCGACAAACTGACCGAAAACACTGGTCGCGTAAACGTAGATTCACATAATAGTTAACGCTGAAAATGGTTTTGAGCTCTTTTTGAGCATTTTTGTTTAAATAGTGAGTGAAACGTTGAATGTTGAAACGTTTGATGTTTGGACACCATTTAGAAAAGCAACCCTCACCCTTTTTTCCTCCCATTTTCCGCTCTTTTAGCTTTGATTCTGCTTTCACGCTAGTCTCGCTGGTAATTCCTAGTCGGTTTTTGTATTTTTTATTTTTTTTTTTTGTTTTGTTCGCGAACTGTAAAGCGACCGTGAAAAACTCATCGAAATAATAAAAATAAAAATAAAAAAAAAACTATCAAAGGGAGATTTTTTACGCGCGAGGAAAAACCAAAACATCCGACTTTGTGGAAAATGAAAAATAATGACCCCACCTCACTGTGGGAGGCCTTCGACCCGAACCAAGCACTTTCAGCGTATTACGTATACGATCGTACATATATACTGAAAAAAAGTTCAAAAATAAACGATACACACGCGCGTTTTCCATTCACTACGCTGCTGACAATACTCAATCTGGGTTTTGCTCAAAAATTATGCACGTGTCATTTAGCCGGGTCTTATAAACAATACTGTCGTTCGAGTAGCTGGTGTAAAACGCGGACTATCATACGGAGTAACTGTGCAAAGTTTAGTTTAGTATACTTGTGGCGAAGTCACGTCACACACAAATTAGTCACAAGGAGTCAGTAACCTTTTCAATGTTACATTCTTAGTTTTTATGAAAATTTCAATCATATTGAAAAACATGCGTATAATGCACCGCAGGCGAAAATTTTCTACATATAAACCGTGTTTTCCGTGTATATTTTACCGAAAATTCCAATTTCCAAACCGCTGATATAATTGTAAAATTTTTAATGATTTTTATTATGATAGAGACCGTGATATGATCGCATACCAATTGCTTTCAACTGTTATAACATTTCATTTTCAACAGTTCAATCGTCTAATGCTGGATGAAGGCCTCTCCAATCCTCTTCCATTCATATCTGTCTTGAGCAATCTGCATCCACTTGACTCCACACATTCTTCACATTGCATCAGCGTCGTTCACTCAGTCTACCTTGCTTTCTTTCACATCCTCTCCGTTACCATTCCAGTATTTCTCGCGTCCATCTGCCATCCATTCATTCTATTCACTTTTTCACGCGTTTCGCTATATCTGCCACCTTTGTCATGCTTTTTATAACAATCTTTTCTTGTTATACCAAGCATACCTCTTTTCATGCTTCTCCGTGTGCACTGGATCTTACGTAGCATTCTTGAATTTAGCGTCCGTCAAGCTTTACATCCATACGTCATAACTAGCAGTACGCATTCATATGTATCCATCCGAACTTTTTCACACGTTCCGCCATATCTGTCACTTTGGTCATACATCTTACCCATGTATTCCTATTGCGACCTCTTCTCGTTATACCGAGCATACATATTTCCGTGCTTCTGTGTGCATTGGACCTTACGTAGCATCCATACGTCATAACTGGCAGTACGCATCGATCGTATGCCTTATTTTTTAAGCACAGCGGAATGTTGGATTAAAAAAAACTATGTTCATTATTTTCACACGTTCCGCCATACTTGCACTATTTTTATATACTATATTGTGTACTTTATTTGCGGAACTCAAGTGGGTCACATGAAATGATCAAATAGGTCACTTGGTGACCCACGAGTCATAGGTTGCCGACACCTGGCCTAGTCGCTAACTCTTATTATACATAATTATATACACTTATTATAATAGCTCTAAATTAATTGTCGAAAGACTAACGTAAAAGTTTGAAAACGGCTGCACAAGCAAAGCACATTAGCCTTTGAACTTAATTACATATTAATCGGCATCCTTTGGTGTATTGTATGTAGTATGTATGTGCATACATATGTATGTACAATATAAACCGCAGAAGTGGTTAATATTGTTAGCACGTGTACATACAATGTACATATGTAGTTGCCGGAATAATACCGCTAAACCTCGATTAATGCCAATTATGGTGCACAAACTCTATATAAAGGAGTTATTGTGCTTGAAGCAATCTTGAATCAAGTCGAGATGCACTTGTCGACCAATCCCTTTGTTGTCATTTGTAATTTGCGCAATATATCGGTTTTGCCAGTTTGCGTTATAGCAGGTATGTATGTATATGTATGTAAGTACAACGTGTAGACGAGTACATATTGTAGGTATATTAAATTATTGAACATTGCGTTCCCATTCAAGCAGCTTTCGCATAAAATAACTTTTTGTACATTATCCTCATACTAAATAGGAGATCCTCCGTCTATAAGTCCTTAGTGAGTGAAATCATATATGTGTTTCAAATTTAAAAGTTTGCAAGTTCCGTACGAAGGATGGAAGGATGCTATTTTAAAACTGACTTTTTCTTTTTAATTAAAATTGCTGTTTCAATGTCTTATTTTGGTGTATTATTTCATTGTATGACTGGTTGTATGTACATAAATAAGAAGAAATAAATCGAAGAATTAATATTGCTTTATATATCCAACATTCGGCTATGATTAAAAAAGAAGGCATTCGACCAGTGAGTACTGCCAGTTATGACGTATGGATGTTAAATTCAAGAATTCCAGTGCACGCAGATGTACGCTCGGTATAATGAGAAGAGA
Source organism: Parapsyche elsis (assembly GCA_022651745.1). Taxonomy (NCBI): domain Eukaryota; kingdom Metazoa; phylum Arthropoda; class Insecta; order Trichoptera; family Hydropsychidae; genus Parapsyche; species Parapsyche elsis. The sequence continues at coordinate 347,522 of JAGVSN010000058.1, forward strand.
TCGTAAGAGGAATACACGGGGAAGAAGTATGACCAAGGTGGCAGTACGTGTGATAAAGTTGAAGTGGACACATATGGATGGCAGATGGGCGCAAAAAATTATATATATAATAGCCGAAATCCATCTGTCTGTCTGCTGATAACGCTCGCTGAGGAAAAATAAAGTAAATTAAAAAAAAATAATTTTCGTGTGGGTATCGGTGATCGAACGATTTGGGTAATTTATTTTATATAATAATAGCCAAATTAGCTAATTTAACTTACATCTATTACATATTTATAACAACTACATTTCAATTACACATACTTATACATAACTACTATCTTTCACAGAGGTGTCTCCTCACACTTTTCAAGAATGCATGGGGATCTCTATTAAAAAAGCGCTTTACGATATTTAAAATTCAGCGGGCGTTGATATTCAACGGTAGCTTACACTAGTACTGGAATGGTAACAGAGAGGATGTGAAAGAAAGCAAGGTAGACCGAGGTGGACGATGTGCTGATGAATTGAGAAGAATGTGTGGAGTCAATTGGATGCAGATTGCGCAAGAGTTTAGACAGACGGGAATGGAAGAGAATTGGAGAGACCTTCATCCAGCAGTGGATGGTGAACGGCCGAAAATGACGATGATGATGATGATTACACAATAGCACCGAGAGTTTTTTAAATTACACAGTGACACTTTTCACATCATTTTCACTTCAAGTTGTTTTCGAGCTAATTTTTGTGAAAATTTTGTTGAAAATAGCTGCATGAAAATATTTTTTGATTTATTTAAATTATTCCAATAGAATTTTCTTAAGTTGCTCTCAAAATAACCTTTTGTGACAGTCTTTCTACAATCAATGTAGAGCTATTGTGTGTTTATAATATTATATGATGATAAAGGTAATCCACTATTAACAGTAAAATTATGATTTGAATTTTTAAAACAGTTTATTTTCACACTCTCCTTTGCTTTTCATTACCCTAAATATGTTCCCATATACCCACTATAATATTTATTAGTGTTACAGAAAGTTTCGTGCTAGACGCCGTTCATCACCGATATGAATAATTTAAGACATGTAAAATATAGTCTTGCACTCAATGTTCTTCAATCCAAACTTACCACTCACTCATTTATGCATGTAAATACATTCAAACAATTTTCCATCAGAAGGTTATGGAAAACTACTGGAATAAATTTCCCCGGCATACCTAGAAATTCATAGATTATCTGTTTTTTTTTTGTTTTATACTGATGTATTTAGTTTTAAGTATAAATCAAATTGAGTCCGATTTTAAGGTTTCAATAAGTCTGTAATATAATAAACGGGACAGCAACTCTTAATATATTTTGTTTTCGCTATAACTTTTAATAAACAAGATAGTTCGGGGAATTTCCATGGTTCAATACTCGAATGTCAAATGGTTTACTCTACGACTTTCGACCCTAAATATCATTATTGGCAAGATTTAATCCAAATCGGCCGATTTTTCTTACTTGGTTGTACCATACCGTGGTCCTACCTTTCTTTAATTTTTCTCCTCTTAAAGGCGCTCACACACATTAGCGAAATCGCTGCGTCAAACTGACGCCCTCTATCGTCGTTGATTCGCACCAATTGCGAATTATATCGGTGTGAATGGGACGACGATAAGGGCGAAAGTCCACACAATAACTTCTGACGATTTATGAACCGTCCACACAATAATGGTGGGTACACACCGACGAATCGAAGGCGAAGCGAAAGCGAATTCGGGCTATTTGGACGCTATGTGGACGTCACAGCGAATGCAAACCGAACGATCGGTTCGCTGTTCGCTTCGCTGGATCTCGGAGCGATCGGAGCGATCGTTCACAGCGAATGGTTTTTTGTCGCTTTGCTGCTCCACAAAAACAATTTTTTTGCGTATGTATTTATTTATTTGAATTTTAAACACTCATAAACGTGTTTAGTGTGACGTACAATCAAGATCAACATGAATTGTGAATATGTATGCAGGTAAATTTTAAATGCAGTTATACGGCTGAAACTTGACTGAATTTTAAATAAAATTGTGCTTCTAAGTGTCAGTTTTATGATATCAAGCCTTGAAAGTATTCGCGCGCGCATATACATACATATGTACATACGAGTGAACCCACACTACCTATATATAATATTAACCTATGTATATGTACCTATGTACGATTACGTGTATACATGTATACGTAAAAAAATATAAAATTCAACCCCTCATCATTTTTTCTGAATTTCATTGTATGTACGAAAGATTCGAAAGTGAATTAATTGTTTTGTGATTTATTGCGATTTACTAGTATTATTATACCTACTATTTTTGATAAGTACACTGCTCGCCAAGATGCCACGAACAAAGACGCAATGCACAAAAAAAATCGTTTGACGGGCCGCTCTCGGAGCGAAAAAGGGCCAACTGCAAAGTATTTTTTTGTTGGTTAGGTTATTGTTTAAGATTTTCTTTTGTTAATTTTGCCTATTGTATTTCCGTTCAAGGGTCGACATTCGCTCCATATTCGGTCCGAAGATTTAAGTGTTATGTGGTTCGCCAATGTGGACCCGCCTTAACAAGTTGATTGGAAAACCATCGGAGATTATCTTTCCTAATTAAATGACTGTAAAATGTTTGTCAAATAGTAAAAGTCAACGTTTGCTATCAAGTACGCTACCTCCAAAATAAAAAAAAGAATATAAATACATATGTATTGTACATATTACGTAAAATTCTTTCAAAAACCGACAAGTACGTAAAAAAAGTTCATAATACCTACAAACGCAATGTAGCAAAAAAAAAATCAGTTTTCCAACAAGCTAAAATGAACTCAGTGAAACTTCGGGAGACTAGACGACTCAATTATTATTAATACAGGAACTTAGGGGTATAGTACAGTGAATGCAGCGAGGGGTGAAAGGACACGCCCGAATATTAGTGTAAATTAATGACACGTCCGTTTTAAGTTTACTTTGACACTATATATAATATATATATACACTGTGTATAATATATATATTTTTTTTTGATCCGTTAAAAGTCTAGTTTTTGGTATATACCTAATTGAACACGAGACCACGTTCCCCAGCGAACGCCGTTAATTAACACCCCGTTCGTTATTAACGACCGTGCTCCATACTGGGCTTTTGCCCCGTGACGTGTGCTCTAATACTGTCGATACTAACGCCACCTACAATGGGGCGGAGGGTCAATTCGATTGCACACTTTAAACGACAACTACCTATTTATGTACTTATCTTTCCATTTATATACATTCGATCGTACCTTGTAGGAAATTCGAGCCCCTTTCCTTTGTTCCGTTGGAAATTTCACGCTTGCTCTGTTTTCGAGTCAAGTATTCGTATTTAATAAATACATAATTAAATTCAAAACCTAATTACAAAATTACAAAATTATTTAAAAGCAAATTGAAAAAAGTTTCAAACCACTGTATTCGGTCTATTGACGCATACACACATGCAAACATCTGTGACCTAAGAGCTACCGTATACAGCACAAATTTGGTCTCAGTAGTACGCGATTTAAGTTCGCTATTTTACCGATTTAAAGTTCAGCACACTTCCAATATTAACCCTTTTAAACGAAAAAAAAAAAATAGTGTGGCCAGAACACTATCCCAATAAACGTGTTTCAATAGAAAATACTCAAAATAAAATTGTATTAACAGTGGGAAAAAATCCCAAGTGAAAATACATACTTTTGACTTTTGATTTGAACTGGACGACTACTTAGAATGATCTTAAAGTTGAAAAGTACTACAAATGAAAGATAAAATACCCAACTATAGATTCCAATATTCATTTTGAACAAGCAATTGACACATTTTGAGATATCGAACGAACAACACCAAGAAATAGAAAAATCGCGTGATTTAAAAAACGAGTGGACGATGGGCTGATGAATTTAGAAGAATGTGTGAAGTGGATGCAGATTGCTCGAGACAGACAGGAATGAAATAGGACTGGAGAGGCCTTCATCCGGCAGTGGATGGTGAATGGCTCAAAGTGATGACTATGTATAATATCTCCGAAACTAATAACGAGTACGTCCGTCTCATGAGAGAAGGTCCTAGGGATTGAATCCCCAAAAGTCGAAAGATTTTCTCGATGGTTTTTAAAAATCTTAAATATCGTCATTGGCAATATCTACATAATATGTAACTAAACAAGCCTCTTGCTAAAATGTAGTGTAAAATGGTATGACTGAAAAAATATTATTCTTTCCTTCCTACCAAATCATGATCCGTTACCACTGAAGATTAATTTGATTATGTTTTTTTTGTGATAGGACGGTAAAATTTTTGTCAAATAGTGAAGGGGCAACACTTGATTGAGATCAAGTGTTGCCACTTTAAGAAGAATAATAAAACCAAAAGAAGTGTGTTGGGTGTACTTAGCATACAGTGTATAGACAAGGGAACTTCACGCGATCATATTTCACAAGTAGTCTTTAAATTAATCATAACACTCAACTTGATAATCTATCAACGCATGGATGGATCAATACAAAATCCTTTCAGTTATAAAAACACAAAACATTCAAATAAATTGAATGATAAGTGGCATACCTCGCATACCTATGAAGTTTACAAAAAAGTTTTTTTAGTACGATAATTGTGGCAATAACACTGAGCAACAAAAAATCACGTATTTTTAAAACCCAGAGTGAATATGCGTCAATCTTTACTAAGTTTAACTCGCTCAATTTGAATCCGATAATGACTTTTGTTGATATGCTCTCGTTTATGAGATATTCGCGATTTAAAAAATGTAAAAACAATCCATTTTTTTAACTCAAAATATAGTATTGCTGTGCTCAAAATGAGTATTGAAATCAATAGTCAGATATTTTTTCTATTGATTATGATTTTTTATTGCTTTAAAATACTTATAATTAATTATCTAGCGAATTTTTAAAGTCAAAAATATATATTTTTTTACATATTTTTTTCCGTGTTATTTAGCATTTATTTGGAGAGTTTTTTTTATTTTATTATATTTAAAAGGATTGTTTTTTTATTTAAATATTTTTTTATTTTGTCTTAACGTACTAATTCGAGCGGAAAATGATTTTAAACTACGTTATATGTTACTAGCGGCGCGCTTATCGGTCATATCGGTCATTAGCGCGCTCTCGCGATAGTGATTACTATTATACTGCCGTCCTAACCCCACTTAACGTAACTGACAAAACAACAATGTCGAGATAAATGTTTTTCTTCATATATTACTGCTTTAAACTTTTTTTGGGTGCATGCGGTTATTTTCTATTGTGTTTTGATAATTCTAAGGAAAAATTAACAAAAAAAATGAATACTTTAGTAGTTACGTCACTTTTTTACACTTACGTTAAATTTGCTTAGGAAATCTACCTAATTTTAATAACGCAAGTGCTATACGCGAAATTTGCGTAGGAAATCACATGTATTTTAATAGTTGCATTATTTTAGCTAAGCAAAATGCTTCGGTATCAACTAGCTAAACTGACGTAACTGCATTATCCTTAGACGAAGATACATACGTTGAATTTGCTATGTAAATGTTGGATACGTTATTAGTAGTTACGTCACTTCATTATTCATTATTAATGTATACATACATATGACTATTCCAAACTTCAACCACTTTGAAAAGAATGAATCTCTAACAATTTTATTACATTTTTCTTTTCGGAGTCAAAGAGTGTGATGGGAGTTCTCGTTGAACATAATGAGGTTGGTCATTTCACATGAATAATGATTATTTATTATATTTTGAATACTTCAATTAATCACCTCTTAATCTCCTCATCTCCAATGTGGAGAGATTCAGTCTTTTCAATCTTTCGTGATAAGGAAGTGACCGAAGTAAATATTGGATACGTTATTTTCGCCAAGTATTGGTGATACTATTAAATTTCTCTGCGCATGCAGATACGTTCGATTTAGTAGCTTAAAAAATAGTCACTTTCGGATTCGCAAGAATACACATCTAAACTCATTTTCGTAATTTTTGTCAGTTACGTTAAGTGGGCTTAGGACGGCAGTATAGTAATCGCTATCCATTCGGAAAAAACTGTATTGTCATTAGAAAGAAAATTAAATTAACTTTCAGACAATTTCTCGTTTCCACACTGTATACAAAATGTTGTTGTTGAGATTTTCGATTTATACATACGTATTGGTAATATTTCAAATAGCAAAACTTCACATCAAAGGTATCTTTTGCGAAATAAGAAGCTTCGTGGCATGAGATTGCTTACATAGCCGAATGTATACATAGTGTGCAATACAAGTACACAGGTACCGAGTGTCGTTATCGTTACAAAGAGATCTATATTTACACCGAGCTTTGTGCGGCCCTTAGTAAGCTCTGTCACAAATCTATGTACATACATACATGTTTTTCCTCGTTCCCCTTTCCGGATTCAAATCGAATCGATGCGCCTAATTGTCGAGACCCAAATGGCGCCTCGACAACAAAGAAAAGCGTCATTCGTTTTCGCTGTAAATAAAATAAAAAATAGCAACACTCGATATGCACAATACCGTGTCGTGTCGTTTGACCGACCGATCACGACCCACTTCAAAAACAGATTCAATCTCAAAATGGTCGTTTTATGTTCAACTATTGCTAAACGTAGTACTAGGCAGATTTCAGAGTGGAAATTAAGTTGATACCTACGATTCAATACTGTATATGTCATTAGTTGGAATCGTCGAAACAAAGGGAAGTGTCCTATAGCAGAAAAGTCATGGAAGTATGTACCTCTTTGTAGTTTATCGCTTGGCTGAAATCATTATTTTCAGTCACCAATCCTCATCCACTTGACACATTCTTCTCAATTCATCAGCCCAGTGTCCATTCGGTCTACCTTGCTTTCTTTCACATCCTCTCGAATACCATTCCAGTATTTCTCGCGTCCATTTGCCATCCATTCTATTCACTTTAACTTTTTCACACGTTCCACTTTGGTCATACTTCTTACCAATGTATTCCTCTCGTTATACCGAGCATACATCTTTCCACGCTTCTCTGTGTGCACTAAATCTTGCGTAACATTCTTGAATTTAGCATCCACTGCTGGATGACGACCTCTCCAATCCTCTAACATTCCTGTCTGTCTTGAGCAATCTGCATTAACTTCACACATTCTTCTCAATTCATCAGCCCAACGTCCACTCGCTCAACCTTGCTTTCTTTCACATCCTCTCAGATACCATTCCAGTATTTTTCGCGTCCATCTGCCATCCATTCTTATCGCTATGTGTCCACTTTAACTTTTTCACACGTTCCACTTTGGTCATACTTCTTACCAATGTATTCTTCTCGTTATACCGAGCATACATCTTTCCACGCTTCTCTGTGTGCACTAAATCTTGCGTAACATTCTTGAATTTAGCATCCACTGCTGGATGACGGCCTCTCCAATTAATTTCTGTCTGTCTTGAGCAATCTGCATCCACTTGACTCCACACATTCTTCTCAATTCATCAGCCCACCGTCCACTCGGTCAACCTTGCTTTCTTTCACATCCTCTCGGATACCATTCCAGTATTTCTCGCGTCCATCTGCCATTCATGCAAAAAGTTGGTGTCCACACCAACTTTTTCACACATTCTGCTATACATACATATGTGCCACTTTGGTCATGCTTCTTACCCATGTATTCCTCTTACGATCTCTTCTCGTTATACCGAGATCTTGCGTAACATACTTGAATTTAGCATCCGTACGTCATAACTGGCAGTACGCATTGGTCGTATGCCTTATTTTTTAAGCGGAATTTTGGATTCAAAAACAAAAGCACTCCATCCTAGTTTTATTTCTTCTTATTTACAACCAGTCATATTCACGAATTGTTTTTAGTACAATAGTTGAATAGCTCTATGTATGTATGTATATTAATTGTAGGCATACTTGTATGGCAAAAACATTAATAAAACAAAATCCTCACTGACCCAACTAAGGAAGTCAACTTTTCGAAAATGCTGACAGAGCTATGTACTTCAGAGTACTCTCAGAGCTACTAATATAAATTATCACTATGTACAATAAAAATAGAACGCTCCAGCAATATTTTAATAAAATAATCTTCTCTTAAAATATATTATAACAGCAATTTGAATGAAAATAAAGGTGTCGCGCGTTACTATGTATGTATAGGTATATTTTTATATATGTAAATATAGGAAGAGTAGGAAGTAGCTGTACAAAGCTTTGTCTAGATTGATGGAATGATGTGGGAATATATGTATGTACATCATAGGTATACCCATGTATGTATAAGGAACAGCCAGACAGAAACTCAGAACGGAATATACACACATAGACAGCTTTGTCGAGCGATATTAATTATTTTCACGTGAGATTTTCATATGAAAACGGTCAGCTTCAGTACACTGTTTGCATTATTAAATTCGATAAACTTAACGTAGACCGACGTAATAGTTTTATATTATAAAGTGCTATTAGTGTGTAACTAATACAATACATTTTCCACAAAACTGAATGTACAACAGTGAAAAATACATTAAAATGAAATTAACAACGATACCGCGCACGACTTGGAGATGGAATTATGTACTCAATTGATTTAATTTACGTAAGCTTTTCATCAGGCTCTAATTATGTACATACATGTGTGATGTGAATTTATAAATATTTCACATACATACATGTGTGATGTCGTGTCGTGTCGTGTGTATTTATTATCTCATCATCTAATTTTACGTTGTGCATTTAATATGTACAATGAATTCATCGAACGAATAGAACATTTCAATTCTCGCCAGTGGGTCACAGACATACAGGCGCTCACTATTATAAACCCACTTTCATAATTAATGGTGCAACAGAAGTCCAGGCTGTATACGCTATTTATAGTTCAAGATTCGTTCGATTGTTTCACAGTGTATTTAGGTCTTACAATGTACTAACACTCGACGTGGTATATTTTAATACACTTTTATATTGTGTGGGAATATTACAGAGTGGCTACGCCAATATCATTTAATTGCAATATCAATTCTCATGTTTGACTAGTGGTAGTAAAGGTATGTATTTAAACGAAAATCAATGGCTAATATGATGCAGTTGTGATTTTATTGATACCGTTATTGATACCGATACCGTTCCCGTTCCCGTTCCCGTTCCTAGTACGTTTTCTGACGCGTGAGCAGGCCCGTTCCCGTTCCCGTTTTTTCTCGATTTTTTTTCACAGGAACCATCCCCGGCATGATCACAATAAGTCCTGAAAGTTTCATCGCGATCGGTTGAGTGGTTTAGGAGCCTATAAGAGACAGACAGACAGACAGACAGACAAACAGACATTCATTTTTATACATATACTAGTGTTAGCCCGTTGAATATCAACGGAGTGGTTTCTCATCACCCGTACTTTACCCGAGTGTTTTTGGGTGGTTGAGTATTGTACATGTGTATTTAATAGTTTTTTTTAGTTGTTGTATAGGATGGCGCTTTATAATTAATTATTTAATTATATGTATATATAATTATTATTATAAAGCGCCATCTATACAACAACTATAAAAACTATTATATATTCATATAATTTAGCAAAGTCGCGAACACTTGCGAGGGTGACGTCATAGCGTTATCAGCAGACAGACGGATTTCGGCTATTATATATATAATATATAGACTAGCTGACCCGGCATGCGTTGCAATGCCCGATCTTTCCCGTTCCCGTTTTCTGACCCGTTCCGATAGTTACGTTTTCCCGGTCCCGTTCCCATTCCTAGTACGTTATCTGACGCGTGAGCAGGGCCGTTCCTGTTCCCGTTCCCGATCCCGGTGCCAGTTCCGTTCCCGATCCCGTTCCCGTTCCCGTTCCTAGTACGTTATCTGACGCGTGAGCAGGCCCGTTCCCGTTCCCGTTTTATCCCGATGCTTTTTTCACAGGAACCATCCCCGGCATGGTCACAATAAGTCCTGAAAGTTTCATCGCGATCGGTTGAGTGGTTTAGGAGCCTATAAGAGACAGACAGACAGGCAGACAGACAGACATTGATTTTTATATATATAGATAATGGAGAGGTGGAAAAAAAAAGTCTCCAGTGAAAAGGACAACTTTTATGCACAAAAATCATATACATTTATTATTTACAATATACGTATACCTACATAGTAAGGTAGCTTTCCTCAATCAAAACTCATCGAATATATTCGAAGGATTCCTGAATACAGTCAAGTGGACTGCACTTAAACATTTCAAGTACTTTGTGAATATCTTCACGGTGAGCTTTGTCTGTTTAACTGGCAAGCGCAACGTCTTAAAATTTATGTTCCCCGAATATAATCAGGTTATGTAACATCAAAGGTATATTCAAAATGTGCTTGGAACTGTAAAAAAATAACCTCACTGAATACTATATACCATAAACGTAGATATTGAAATACCATTGCTATGCCATTCCAAACAAATTTGCCCGGAGAAAGCGTCGGAAGCAACGGGGGGTGCGGGGGGTCTAAAGTGCGGGGAATTCTCACAAAAAAAAAAAAATTCATGCCCTTTTTGTATGTCATTTTTCGGACGCTAAGGCCAATCTATGTATGTTATTCTACATACATCTATGACCATAAATCATAAATTTGTATAATTTGCATTCATAAAATGAACTTTTCACGCAAACCGTAATCACTGTAGATAATCATATTTTAGAGATACATTACATAGTTGTTAGTTATTTATACCTAGGAAAATTGGTGAATATGACCGGTTGTAAAGAAACGAAGAATTAAACTATGCTTAAAAAACCAATGCGTACTGCCAGTTATGACGTATGGATGTGAAACGTGGATGCTAAATTCAAGAATGTTACGCAAGATTTAGTGCACTTAGATTTTAGAGGCCTTCATCCAGCAGTGGATGGTGAACGGCTGAAAATTATGATGATTATGAAAAATACGGACCACTGGTTGGCGACCGCTGATCTACATGAGCTTTGAAGGGTCACAGTAGATGGTAGGTACTCGAGTTTGTACTCGAGCGTTCGCCAACCCAAAACACAATGGAAGGGCAAGCGAACTCTCTCCCTCTCAAACTTGGCGATAGTTTTCCGCACAATTAAAAGAATACTTTTTCATTATTCACAATATTATTTGACAATGTACCTAAACCGATGGTGATAAACAGTTATCGACGAAACAGTCACGCGCAATGGTGCTAGTTCACTTTTCAATGAATTTGAATTATCTTCTGTCTTCCACACGGTCTACCTTGCTCTCTTTCACATCCTCTCATATACCATTCCAGTATTTATCGCGTCCATCTGCCACTTTGGTCATACTTCTTACCAATGTATTCCTCTTGCGACCTCCATCCATCAAGCTCAACATCCATACGTCATAACTAGCAGTACGCATTGGTCGTATGCCATATTTTTTAAGCATTGCGTAATGTTGGATTTAAAAACTATGTTCATCCTTTAAAAGCACTCGATCCTAGCTAGTTTTATTTATTTTTCTTTACATCCGGTCATATTCGCCAATTGTCCTAGGTATCAATAAAAATGCAAAGTTTGCATATTTTTTCAAAACGACAATAAGTCAATATAAGCAATTGCCATTTTAAATAATTTTTAATTTTAAGTATTTATTAAAGTGAGTCATTTGATTGTTACTTTCATTCATTGTCTGCCATCCATTATTCTCGCTATGTGTCCACTTCAACTTTTTCACACGTTCCACCATACATATGTACATATTTGGAACTTGGGCATACTTCTTACCTCTTACGATCTCTCATAAATTCTTTAAATTTCAAAAATTTCAAATGGGTCACTTGAAATTATCAAATGGGTCACTTGGTGACCCGCGTGTCATATTTTGTCAACATCTGCTCTAGATTGTTATACATATTACATTCTTCCGAACAAAAAAACGTTAAAATACTATTCTGTACTGAACCATTTGTATTGCTTAACGTGGTTAGTTTTGCAATTTTAAATATATCTATGATCGAAATTGGTACTGCAATGCATCACTGCAACATGACACCGTTGGACTCTTGCATTTTCAGTATATCAAATTGCAATATTAAACATGCCATGTATGTACATTTTTCTTTTGATCTGAAATGCATCATAAAAGCACTGTTTCCGGTGAAATGAATCGATACTAAAAATGTGACACTACATACTATCAAAGAACATTATTTTAACTCACGCTACAAATCAATAGAATGCATCTCCGACGGAAATAAATTGTCACAGCTATTTCTATATATAAATAATATACATATGTACATATGAGTCGCCTAGTTCCAAATCTCGATAAGTCCATAAAACTCACTTGTTCGCAAACGTGGTTTTTCTGCTACAGACTTACATATTTGCTTGATGGCGTTTAAACTCATTTAAACTTAATTTTGTTGATATTAAACAAAATATTGAGATTAGAAACATGGACTAATCGTTGTTTGTTTCTAAATATGGCTTTTATCAGCTTTTATCATAGTGCAATTGTCGGTTTTTGGAACTAACACTGATTTTCAATATTTTTTTACGGCGCACTTGGCGGTATTTGGAATAATTCAAGTATAAGGCATCGTTTGAAAACATTCTAAGAACCAGAAAATATTTTATCCTCGTTTTTTATACATATATTGTGGACTTATCGGGATTTGGAACTAGGCGACTCCTATATCATATGTATAATATATTGATCGCACTTCGTAATTATACTTTTACATTGTACTTGGTGTGATATAGAGATTTTTTTCCACTCACAGGGTGGCGACACATCCTTAATCCAATTACAAAATACTCACCCGTCTGGAGTATTTAGTCTGGAGTATGTATTTAAACGACAATCAAAAGGAGATGTGTTGTATTGATATTTTTTTTTATTAATCACAACGGAGAGGTGGAAACAAGGAGTAAGTGAAAATCACAAGTATTTTGCGTACAAGCCGTACAATCTGTATATTAGTTTCTTTCAGTTCCAAACTCATCCTGGATATGCTTAAGATGTCCGATTATTTATTGCATAATTATTAGAAGTTATAAATTGATAAATTCCTGGCAGTCTAAAAAAAAAACATCTCCATATGTATGTGCTTAGTTTTAGGTATTATATTATAAAAATAAATAATATAACCTAGTTGTTTATGGGTTATGTATGTATGTACATACATTTGAAGATACCGCCAGTTAAACATACAAAACTTTTACTATAAACTGTGTAGTCCACTTGGCTGTAATTAAGAATCTTAGGATTATGCAGGATGAGCTTGAAACTGAAAGCTACTACATAAGTGATGTTTTTTTCACTTAAATCTACCCTTCAGACAGGATAACGTTTTCTTATTATTAATACACGAATGAATTTACAGCACTTTATTTCCATTCACTTTGTTCCAATATTGCGATAGTGCAACGGGGGATGCTTTAATTGCAAACCTGAAATAGTACGTCAATATTTGATCGCAATATTTCGCTTTATCGGTGATGCGAATCGTGAATCTGATTAATATAGTCTACCGCTTCGTAATAATTGTGTTTGCCGTTGATTCGAATTGCGACAAGTCAATTTGTTGACGCGGAAATTTCAGCACAGAGTATTGTCGTTTGATTTTAGTTTGAGCCGATTTGTAATATAGCACAAATCATCAATAAAACGTATTACATATACGATTGTAAACAATCGCGAATGTTGGCAGCATTCGAGCATGCAAATAGTCGATTTTCGTTCGATTCGATTCGCACGCACGCGTTACTACAATGCAAATGCGATCGAATCGCAATATAAATAATTGAGCGATTGCTTAGCTCGCTTTATTTTCCCGTAAAATAATTTCAATTTAATCTAGAAGAAATAGGGATATAAAATTAATACTATTAATACTAATTAATTAATAATATTCAAACTATGTACATATGAATCGCCTAGTTCCAAATCCCGACAAGTCCACAGTATATATATGTAAAAAACGAGGATAAAATATTTTCTAGTTCTAAGAATGTTTTCAAACGATGCCTTATACTTGAATTATTCCAAATACCGCCAAGTGCGCCGTAAAAAAATATTGAAAATCAGTGCTAGTTCCAAAAACCGACAATTGCACTATGATAAAAGCCATATTTAGAAACAAACAACGATATGTCCACGTTTCTAATCTCAATATGTTGTTTAATATCAACAAAATTAAGTTTAAATGAGTTTAAACGCCATCAAGCAAATAAGTCTGTAGCAGAAAAACCGCGTTTGCAAACAAGTGAGTTTTATGGACTTATCGAGATTTGGAACTGGGCGACTCATATGTATGTATGTACATATGTGCATTGTTGAACAACAAAAAAAAATTACCCAGAGCGTAGATTAGTCATTATTTACTAAGTTTAAGCCACTAAATTCGAATCCAATAATGATTTTTGTTGATGCTGTCGTTTGTGAGATATTTGCGATTTAAAAAATGTAAAAAATATCCATTTTTTTGGCTTTTGCGGTCTATAACTCAAAATATAGTATCGCTGTGCTCAAAGTGAGTATTGAAATCAATAGTCAGATATATTTCCTATTGATTGTAATTTTTTATTGCTTTAAAATACATATAATTAATTATCTAGCGAATTTTTAAAGTCAAAAATATATTTTTTTTTACATATTTTTTTTCTGTGCTATTTGGCGTTTATTTGGAAAGTTTTCTATTTCATCACGTTTATAAAGATTGGTTTTCAATTGTAATATTTTTTTATTTTATCTTAACGTACTAATTCGAGCGAAAAATGATTTTAAACTACGTTATGATATGCTACCGGCGACACGCTTATCGCGCGCTCTCTCTCGCGTGAAACGTTCAATAGAAGACGAGAATATCTCATAAGCGAGAGATTCGAATTCAGCGGGTCAAACTTAGTGAAGATTGACCAATCTCCGCTCTGGGTTTTAAAAAAACGTGATTTTTTTTGTTGCTCAGTGTTATTACTGTGTACTTGTTGTTTGGTTGCAACCGTTTGGGAAATAAATTACGATCGAGAGATTCGAGCGATTATCTGAAATTTATATTACATTTGAATTTCATTTGAAATGTTTGAGAGATTCGCCGCTGCTTTATATGAAATTCTGCGAGGAAAACCCAATATACACAAGTGGCATTGTCTTATGACACATTCCATATACATATGTATGTATTTCATAAATTGAATTCGTAGCAGAGATATACATATGTACATATAGCAGCTAAAAAATACATACAAATATTTAAATATTTATACGATAAATTAAATTATATACAAATTGTTACGTGGATTGTTTTAAATTGATGTTGTCATTTTGTGTATACTAGAGATGATTTACATTTTATGTATGTATGTACATTTAATTTTTTTAACCGTACGCGATATTTATAAATTTATAATATGATCAAAACAGAATCAAACTTTATAGTCTGCCACCTATAATCTGAAAATCGTCTGTGATTAATTATTATATTCACGGTATTCATATTTTAAATTGAGTACGCTCAATGGGACCATTACACCAACACGATATTCATATTTGATTTTGCGCGCGTTTATTTTTTGCTTTGTTCATCTTCATTTTTTTTATGATTTTTCTAATTTCACCGCAGTGGCAAGGGTCAGTCGATACGAATCGCATCTGAATTTGACAGCTGTCAAATTTCGTTTTGTTATCTTTTTGGCTACGAAGCTTTTACAAGCGTTGTTTAAAAAACGACATGCGAAAGTTTCGCCAACTCCATAGTTGGAAATTGAAAATTGTCAAGTATGGTGTAGAAAAATATGTTGATTTATTTAAACCAGTGGTCGGGAACCTTTTTCAAGCTGAGCCAAATCGGGGAAAACCCTTCAAAAATTGCAAGTTATGGAGCCGCAACAAAGTATTTTCAGATTACATATCTAATATATAAAACGTTTAAGTTTGTATGTTCATATGTACGTATGGGTCATTCATCAATTACCAGGCGTTGCTCGCGAGCGATTAATAGTAAATAGTAGATGTTTTCGGCAGATTTAAGTAGATTTAAGCAGATAGTGTTTCGGGAGCCCAAAAAGGGGCCGCCGGGGCAGGAGGGGGGTCTGGGGGGTAGTAAGGGGCCGGCATTGCTTTTCGGGAGTCCAAAAAAGACAGATGGACCCGAGAATTACTGAAATGGTATCCGAAAGGATGTGAAAGAAAGCAAGGTAGACTGAATGGGCCGCAAATTTTACATTATGAAAATTGCGTCACGTGTTTTAACACTTTAACCTTTTGGCATTCTATATTTTAATAAGATGCTGCTAAATTATGGTTGACCTCGTCTTCTACTGTAAATTATGCTTATGAAAAATTAAACAACATGTTTTCGTCTTAAGATATTGATCGTTACAATATTATCGGTGAATATATTATATATAACCACACAGATAAGCACGGAGAGATGTATGCTTGGTATAACAAGACGAGATCGTAAGAGGAATACACGGGTAAGAAGTATGACGACAGTGGCAGATGGCCGCGATAAATATTGGAATGGTATCTGAGAGGATGTGAAAGAAAGCAAGGTAGACCGAGTGGGCCGCAAATTTTACATTATGAAAATTGCGTCACGCGTTTTAACACTTTAACCTTTTGGCATTCTATATTTTAATAAGATGCTGCTAAATTACGGTTGACCTCGTCTTCTACTGTAAATTATGCTTATGAAAAAAATTAAACAACATGTTTTCGTCTTAAGATATTGATCGTTACAATATTATCGGTGAATATATTATATATAACCACACAGATAAGCACGGAGAGATGTATGCTTGGTATAACAAGACGAGATCGTAAGAGGAATACACGGGTAAGAAGTATGACAACAGTGGCAGATGGCCGCGATAAATATTGGAATGGTATCTGAGAGGATGTGAAAGAAAGCAAGGTAGACCGAGTGGAAGATGGGCTGATGAATTGAGAAGACTGTGTGGAGTCAAGTGCAAACTGCCAGTTATGACCAATGGATGTGATACGTGAATGCCAAATTCAAGAATGTTATGTAAGATCCAGTGCACACAGATGTATGCTCGGTATATCGAGTAGAGATCGTAAGAGGAATGCATGGGTAAGAAGTATGACCAAAGTGGCAGATATAGCGGATCGTGTCAAAAAAGTTGAATTGGACACCCAGCTAGAAGAATGGATGGCAGATGGAGGCAGGAAATACTGGAATGGTATCCGAGAGGATGTGAAAGAAAGCAAGGTAGACCGAGTGGGCCGCAAATTTTACATTATGAAAATTGCGTCACGCGTTTTAACACTTTAACCTTTTGGCATTCTATATTTTAATAAGATGCTGCTAAATTATGGTTGACCTCGTCTTCTACTGTAAATTATGCTTATGAAAAAATTAAACAACATGTTTTCGTCTTAAGATATTGATCGTTACAATATTATCGGTGAATATATTATATATAACCACACAGATAAGCACGGAGAGATGTATGCTTGGTATAACAAGACGAGATCGTAAGAGGAATACACGGGTAAGAAGTATGACGACAGTGGCAGATGGCCGCGATAAATATTGGAATGGTATCTGAGAGGATGTGAAAGAAAGCAAGGTAGACCGAGTGGGCCGCAAATTTTACATTATGAAAATTGCGTCACGCGTTTTAACACTTTAACCTTTGGCATTCTATATTTTAATAAGATGCTGCTAAATTATGGTTGACCTCGTCTTCTACTGTAAATTATGCTTATGAAAAATTAAACAACATGTTTTCGTCTTAAGATATTGATCGTTACAATATTATCGGTGAATATATTATATATAACCACACAGATAAGCACGTAGAGATGTACGTATGTTAGGTATAACAAGACGAGATCGTAAGAGGAATACACGGGTAAGAAGTATGACGACAGTGGCAGATGGCCGCGATAAATATTGGAATGGTATCTGAGAGGATGTGAAAGAAAGCAAGGTAGACCGAGTGGGCCGCAAATTTTACATTATGAAAATTGCGTCACGCGTTTTAACACTTTAACCTTTTGGCATTCTATATTTTAATAAGATGCTGCTAAATTATGGTTGACCTCGTCTTCTACTGTAAATTATGCTTATGAAAAATTAAACAACATGTTTTCGTCTTAAGATATTGATCGTTACAATATTATCGGTGAATATATTATATATAACCACACAGATAAGCACGGAGAGATGTATGCTTGGTATAACAAGACGAGATCGTAAGAGGAATACACGGGTAAGAAGTATGACGACAGTGGCAGATGGCCGCGATAAATATTGGAATGGTATCTGAGAGGATGTGAAAGAAAGCAAGGTAGACCGAGTGGGCCGCAAATTTTACATTATGAAAATTGCGTCACGCGTTTTAACACTTTAACCTTTTGGCATTCTATATTTTAATAAGATGCTGCTAAATTACGGTTGACCTCGTCTTCTACTGTAAATTATGCTTATGAAAAATTAAACAACATGTTTTCGTCTTAAGATATTGATCGTTACAATATTATCGGTGAATATATTATATATAACCACACAGATAAGCACGGAGAGATGTATGCTTGGTATAACAAGACGAGATCGTAAGAGGAATACACGGGTAAGAAGTATGACAACAGTGGCAGATGGCCGCGATAAATATTGGAATGGTATCTGAGAGGATGTGAAAGAAAGCAAGGTAGACCGAGTGGAAGATGGGCTGATGAATTGAGAAGACTGTGTGGAGTCAAGTGCAAACTGCCAGTTATGACCAATGGATGTGATACGTGAATGCCAAATTCAAGAATGTTATGTAAGATCCAGTGCACACAGATGTATGCTCGGTATATCGAGTAGAGATCGTAAGAGGAATGCATGGGTAAGAAGTATGACCAAAGTGGCAGATATAGCGGATCGTGTCAAAAGTTGAATTGGACACCCAGCTAGAAGAATGGATGGCAGATGGAGGCAGGAAATACTGGAATGGTATCCGAGAGGATGTGAAAGAAAGCAAGGTAGACCGAGTGGGCCGCAAATTTTACATTATGAAAATTGCGTCACGCGTTTTAACACTTTAACCTTTTGGCATTCTATATTTTAATAAGATGCTGCTAAATTATGGTTGACCTCGTCTTCTACTGTAAATTATGCTTATGAAAAATTAAACAACATGTTTTCGTCTTAAGATATTGATCGTTACAATATTATCGGTGAATATATTATATATAACCACACAGATAAGCACGGAGAGATGTATGCTTGGTATAACAAGACGAGATCGTAAGAGGAATACACGGGTAAGAAGTATGACGACAGTGGCAGATGGCCGCGATAAATATTGGAATGGTATCTGAGAGGATGTGAAAGAAAGCAAGGTAGACCGAGTGGGCCGCAAATTTTACATTATGAAATTGCGTCACGCGTTTTAACACTTTAACCTTTTGGCATTCTATATTTTAATAAGATGCTGCTAAATTACGGTTGACCTCGTCTTCTACTGTAAATTATGCTTATGAAAAATTAAACAACATGTTTTCGTCTTAAGATATTGATCGTTACAATATTATCGGTGAATATATTATATATAACCACACAGATAAGCACGGAGAGATGTATGCTTGGTATAACAAGACGAGATCGTAAGAGGAATACACGGGTAAGAAGTATGACAACAGTGGCAGATGGCCGCGATAAATATTGGAATGGTATCTGAGAGGATGTGAAAGAAAGCAAGGTAGACCGAGTGGAAGATGGGCTGATGAATTGAGAAGACTGTGTGGAGTCAAGTGCAAACTGCCAGTTATGACCAATGGATGTGATACGTGAATGCCAAATTCAAGAATGTTATGTAAGATCCAGTGCACACAGATGTATGCTCGGTATATCGAGTAGAGATCGTAAGAGGAATGCATGGGTAAGAAGTATGACCAAAGTGGCAGATATAGCGGATCGTGTCAAAAAGTTGAATTGGACACCCAGCTAGAAGAATGGATGGCAGATGGAGGCAGGAAATACTGGAATGGTATCCGAGAGGATGTGAAAGAAAGCAAGGTAGACCGAGTGGGCCGCAAATTTTACATTATGAAAATTGCGTCACGCGTTTTAACACTTTAACCTTTTGGCATTCTATATTTTAATAAGATGCTGCTAAATTATGGTTGACCTCGTCTTCTACTGTAAATTATGCTTATGAAAAATTAAACAACATGTTTTCGTCTTAAGATATTGATCGTTACAATATTATCGGTGAATATATTATATATAACCACACAGATAAGCACGGAGAGATGTATGCTTGGTATAACAAGACGAGATCGTAAGAGGAATACACGGGTAAGAAGTATGACGACAGTGGCAGATGGCCGCGATAAATATTGGAATGGTATCTGAGAGGATGTGAAAGAAAGCAAGGTAGACCGAGTGGGCCGCAAATTTTACATTATGAAAATTGCGTCACGCGTTTTAACACTTTAACCTTTTGGCATTCTATATTTTAATAAGATGCTGCTAAATTACGGTTGACCTCGTCTTCTACTGTAAATTATGCTTATGAAAAATTAAACAACATGTTTTCGTCTTAAGATATTGATCGTTACAATATTATCGGTGAATATATTATAAATAACCACACAGATAAGCACGTAGAGATGTACGTATGTTAGGTATAACAAGACGAGATCGTAAGAGGAATACACGGGTAAGAAGTATGACGACAGTGGCAGATGGCCGCGATAAATATTGGAATGGTATCTGAGAGGATGTGAAAGAAAGCAAGGTAGACCGAGTGGGCCGCAAATTTTACATTATGAAAATTGCGTCACGCGTTTTAACACTTTAACCTTTTGGCATTCTATATTTTAATAAGATGCTGCTAAATTATGGTTGACCTCGTCTTCTACTGTAAATTATGCTTATAAAAAATTAAACAACATGTTTTCGTCTTAAGATATTGATCGTTACAATATTATCGGTGAATATATTATATATATATAACCACACAGATAAGCACGTAGAGATGTATGTTAGGTATAACAAGACGAGATCGTAAGAGGAATACACGGGTAAGAAGTATGACGACAGTGGCAGATGGCCGCGATAAATATTGGAATGGTATCTGAGAGGATGTGAAAGAAAGCAAGGTAGACCGAGTGGGCCGCAAATTTTACATTATGAAAATTGCGTCACGCGTTTTAACACTTTAACCTTTTGGCATTCTATATTTTAATAAGATGCTGCTAAATTATGGTTGACCTCGTCTTCTACTGTAAATTATGCTTATAAAAAATTAAACAACATGTTTTCGTCTTAAGATATTGATCGTTACAATATTATCGGTGAATATATTATATATAACCACACAGATAAGCACGTAGAGATGTATGTTAGGTATAACAAGACGAGATCGTAAGAGGAATACACGGGTAAGAAGTATGACGACAGTGGCAGATGGCCGCGATAAATATTGGAATGGTATCTGAGAGGATGTGAAAGAAAGCAAGGTAGACCGAGTGGAAGATGGGCTGATGAATTGTGAAGACTGTGTGGAGTCAAGTGCATACTGCCAGTTATGACCAATGGATGTGATACGTGAATGCCAAATTCAAGAATGTTATGTAAGATCCAGTGCACACAGATGTATGCTCGGTATATCGAGTAGAGATCGTAAGAGGAATGCATGGGTAAGAAGTATGACCAAAGTGGCAGATATAGCGGATCGTGTCAAAAAGTTGAATTGGACACCCAGCTAGAAGAATGGATGGCAGATGGACGCAGGAAATACTGGAATGGTATCCGAGAGGAAGTGAAAGAAAGCAAGGTAGACCGAGTGGGCCGCAAATTTTACATTATGAAAATTGCGTCACGCGTTTTAACACTTTAACCTTTTGGCATTCTATATTTTAATAAGATGCTGCTAAATTATGGTTGACCTCGTCTTCTACTGTAAATTATGCTTATAAAAAATTAAACAACATGTTTTCGTCTTAAGATATTGATCGTTACAATATTATCGGTACATATATTATATATAACCACACAGATAAGCACGGAGAGATGTATGCTTGGTATAACAAGGCGAGATCGTAAGAGGAATACACGGGTAAGAAGTATGACGACAGTGGCAGATGGCCGCGATAAATATTGGAATGGTATCTGAGAGGATGTGAAAGAAAGCAAGGTAGACCGAGTGGAAGATTTTGCATGGGTAAGAAGTATGACTAAAATTGGTAGATATAGCGGATCGTGCCAAAAGTTGAAGTAGATGCAGATTGCTCAAGACAGACTGGAATGGAATGGATTGGAGAGAGGCCTTCATCCAGCAGTGGATGGTGAAAATTTTAAACGCGTCTGGTTGCTTCAACCCCTCAATTTTTGCATTGTGTATTGTATATAATAATTTATACCCGGCGATAATTAATCTTCTCGCGTTGTCTTCAAACTTTAAAATGGACGTAAATTTTTCAGGACAATCATGCGAAGCCGCCCCTGGAACGGTTTTGTGGTGGCTTAAGCACAGCAAACACATTTTCGTTTGAATACTTGATGAGAGCGACAATGCCTCGCACGCCCCCGACCATCCCTCAAATGGACCATAATTTCGAAGATTAATATTTACGGGTTTTGCCTCCCCAACGGCAATTTTCCCTCACTGAAAACCCCCCCCGCTGGGCTATTAGCCGGTTTTGGTTTTTGAGACGTAATTGTGCAAAGTTGTGAAGCAAGTAATTCTGCCGTCCTAAGCCCACTTAACGTAGCTGACAAAAATTACGTATCAAAATTAATGTATCTTCATCCAAAAGTGACTTTTTAAGCTATTAAATCGAACGTATCTGCATGCGCAGAGAAATAGTACCACCATTACTTATCCAATATTTACTTCGGTCACTACCTTATCACGAAATATTGAAAAGACTGAATCTCTCCACATTGGAGACGAGGAGATTAAGAGGTGATTTAATTGAAGTATTCAAAATAATAAATAATCATTATTCATGTGAAATGACCAACCTCATTATGTTCAATGAAAACCCTCATCTATGTACGTAAGAGGTCCCACTCTTAGACTACGAAAGAAAAAATCAAATAAGATTGTTAGAGATTCAATCTTTTCAAATAGAGTGGTTGAAGTTTGGAATAATAGTAATGTATACATTAATAATGAATAATGAAGTATACTCATGCACTAAAAAAAAGTTTAAACAAATCAGTATTATATGAAGTAAAACACAAATTTAGAATAAAACTTTCAAAAGTCCATTTATCTCGATACTGTTGTTTTGTCAGTTACGTTAAGTGGGCTTAGGACTGTCGGTCTCTATTGAGTGGGATTGAATCTATCGTGTGAAATGCAGACCGAGTGTAAAATATACAACGCTTCATAAAATTGGTTTACAAACAATACACGAATCATTGTTTTTAAATCCAACATTCCGCTGTGCTTAAAAAAGAGGGCGTACGAACCAATGCGTACTGCCAGTTATGACGTATGGCTGTGAAAGGCGGATGCCAACTTCGAGAATGTTACGCAAGATCCAGAGATCGTAAGAGGAATACATGGGTAATAAGCGTGACCAAGGTGGCAGATATGGCGGAACATGTGAACAATACTGGAATGGTATCCGAGAGGATGTGAAATAAAGCAAGGTAGACCGAGTGGAAGATGAGCTGATGAATTGAGAAGAATGTAGTCAAGTGGAAGAGGATTGGAGAGGCCTTTATTCAGCAGTCGTTGGTGAACGGCTGAATTATAACATAAAAACGTACAAATATTTCCACATGCGCAAAATTTTCAAAATCAGAATGTTTTCATCACACACCCAACTTTCAAAAAAATAACTTTTATGTACGTACAATATTGCATTGAATTGAAGGTAGTTTATTGTGATCAATTTTTGTAGGACAATTTGTTTGTACACACGTGTGTGATGTCACGCTATCTAGGTTTATTGCATCGGCACACATTTTAAACGCAATTGAATACCCAATTGACAGATTATTCGAAAATTCTTATTAATATGTCTGATGTTGTACATTTCTCGTTTTGAGGTGACACGCCAGTGCAAGGACACAGTGTGTGCTATTAATATTACATACATAATTACCGTAATCGCGTTTTTTACGCAGTAATTATTTAATTGGCCAATTTTCCGATTGAGTGACGTGTATGTATACTAAGTGAACATTCACTTTTTGAATAATAAAAAAAAAACGGATAATTAACCCTTTTCGGCTGATAGTGTACATATAAATACTCATCGCTCGCGTATTAGTCGTCAGTTCTTAATGTGGACTAGTGTTGACTTTCAAAAAATATCGAGTCAAGGTCATTTACTTACTTACTTATTTACAAACATAGTCATATTCTTTGTTTTATTTCTTCTTCCTTACAATCGGTCATAATTACCAATTGTCCTAGGTATAAATAACTATGAACTATCACTACTATGAAAATTCATTAAACATAATTTTATCTACTTTCATCGTACTTTCGTTGCTTGATTGCCTAGTCAATGTCAATATTGCAAAATATTAATTTTAAGAATAGAGGAAACATATGTACATATATAATATGTAGCTGTATTGACAACTGCAATGCACTAATTGGCATTTGCATAAAGACGTTCCGTATGAAATATAATAATATAACCTTTCAACTATTCCTATCCTGGAAATTCTACAAGTTTTCGGAACACGTGAATAGATTACCTAGATATGTAAATAGGGTTCAGTTGTAAGCTCGTCTATATATGTAAAAAAAGTAAGACGTGTCTTGAATTAACAATGTCATTGTTTGATATTGAAAAAAATGGAAGCCTAGTTCGATTGTAAGAGGGTCAATGTTAAATTATGAACAAGCCATTCAGAGATTATTATTTAAATAAATTTCAGAGAATTCTAACCGAAATATGTAAAGCTCGGGTATAGGTACATACATGTGTATGTATTATATGACCCATCTTCACACAGGAGTGATTAGAATGTCGTAAACTTATAAAATATGTGAAATGCAATCTTGCAATGTTGAAGCTAGATCATTATTTTAACATTGACCCAATTACCTACATATAAAATGGGTTTTTCTGTAATTATTTTTCTAGCGCTAATTTTGGCATTAATGTTAATCCGTTTGGCAAAAACTATACTAACACCAGAAAGAAGACTGAATACCATTTCGAAAGATTTATTTTTCACTTCCGTAGCAATGTTAGTTTCGGAAATATACATTTTTGAAAATGTGTACCATTTTCCTTTGTCAACCATGTACAAGTATATTCCGAGGTTTATATGTATTTCATTTAAAGACAAAATTGTACGAATTTATTGAATTTAATGCGTGATATAACTCGACAGACAATGTCTGCGTCGAAAAATCTTAACATAATAAATATTAAATAACATTGTAGATTATTTATTATCTCTTATAACATAGTCAGTCGTTTAGGATTTAGGTCGAAATATACGATCTCTTTGTTTTTTCCCACACAATAACAATAATAAAATATAATGTGGATTTTTATTTGCGTCAAATGTGTCACATTTCGTGATGAATTCGGATAACACACACAGGAAAATATTGTGCTAGTTCAACAGTGATAATCATAAATATACCTAATAATCAATTATTGTGTGCTTGTCTGGTACTTTATATGTATGATACGACAGCTGTCGATGGTTATTTTATAAGATCGCACAATGCTTTGATTCAATGATTTCGACTGATATAAATAACAGTTGACAGCCAGACGATAGCTCAGCGGTGCGACTGTTATGTGGGTATTACGCACGGGGATAGTTTACTCGCTACGATCACGCTGGTTTGCTGGGCGCAAGTAAATAGCCGCGTGTAATAGGCGAAGTGAGTAAAACTAGCTTGCTTTTTGGACCGCGCGAGTGACGTTCGAAAGTTTGAACTTTACTCGCACTAGCTGGCTAATGTGACGTCACTCCGTTTTGACAGTTTGAGGCGACAGCGCCACTAGCGGCAGAGTGGCGCAACTGGCGAGTACACTAAACACGTGTAATGGGGGTATTACACAGGGATAGCTTACTCGCTACGATCACGCTGGTTTGCTGGGCGCAAGTAAATAGCCGCGTGTAATAGGTGAAGTGAGCAAAACGAGCTTGCTTTTTGGACCGCGCGAGTGACGTTCGAACGTTTGAACTTTACTCGCACTAGCTGGCTAGTGTGACGTCACTCCGTTTTGACAGTTTCAGGCGACAGCGCCACTAGCGGCAGAGAGTGGCGCAACTGGCGAGTACACTAAACACATGTAACGGGGGTATTACACAGGGATAGTTTACTCGCTACGATCACGCTGGTTTGCTGGTCGCTCGTAAACCAGCTCGTGTAATAGGCGGAGTTAGTATATTAGCTTGCTTTTTCAACCGCGCGAGTGAAATTCGAACGTTTGAACTTTACTCGCAATAGCTGGCTAGTGTGACGTCACTCCGTTTTGACAGTTTGAGGTTCAGCGATTCATTTTCAGCTCCCAACACACACACAGTACACTTCAATGGACATGATACATTTACGATATTGATAATTCAGCGGGCATTTTGACGGTGGGCGCAAAATACGAACTGTCACAAGTTGATGACAGCGCCTCTAGCGGCAGCGAGTGGCAAAACTAGCGAGTAGACTAAACACGTGTAATAGGTTTACTAGCTACTCGTGCCAGCTCTACGTACCGGTCGGTTAACTAGCGAGATCGTAGCGAGTAAACTATCCCTGTGTAATACGCACTTTAGAGCGTGTCTCGTGAGCGAAGCTTCGGGGTTCAAAATCTACACGTCGAAAGGTTTTCTCGGCGGCTTACGACCTTAAGTATCGCCATTGGCAAGATGTTGTTACAGTATTGCCGGTCGAAAAAATAAATTCTTCGACAATTTGCAAGCCAAAATGGAGAAGGGCAACATTGAACACCACAGCTACATAGTGTGCATGTAATTTGTATGTATTCGTATCAAAATGTTATACATGCACGTGTGTATTTATGTATGTACACAACAACAATCAATATACACGTGTGAATTTGAGTATGTGGCTATTTTTACGACGACCTGTGACGCACATTCGCGTCTTTTAGGCGAGCGATCGATCAACTCGACCGAATATATGGATTTTTTTACGATCTTTCCGCAATAAAGTCGACAATATAAGGTTAAAAGGATTTGACAACGTGCAGGTGATTACAATAGGTGTAAGCGTAGCAAAAAATTGAATACTATATTAATTCATCGTCATTTTCAGCCGTTCACCATGCACAGCTGGATGAAGGCCACTCCAATCCTCTACCATGCCTGACTCTCTTGACCAATCTGCATCCACACATTCTTCTCAATTCATCAGCTCATCTTCCACTCAGTCACATCCTCTTGAATACCATTCCATTCTTCTCTCTATGTATGTGTCCAGTCCATTACCACTTCAACTTTTTCACACGTTCCGCTATATCTGCCACTTTGTTCATACGTCTGACCCATGTATTCCTCTTACGACCTCTTCTCTTTATATCGAGCATACATCTTTCCATGCTTCTCTGTGTGCACTGGATCTTACGTAACATTCTTGAATGTAGCGTCCACGTACCACATCCATAGGTCATAACTGACAGTATGCACTTGACTTCACACATTCTTCTCAATTCATCAACCCATCGTCCACTCGGTCTACCTTGCTTTCTTTCACATCCTCTCGAATACCATTCCAATATTTTTCGCGTCCATCTGCCATCCATTCTTCTCGCTGTGTATCTACTTCAACTTTTTCACACGTTCCGTTATATCTGCCAGTTTAGTTATACTTCTTACCCATGTATTCCTCTTACGATCTCGTCTCGTTATACCGAGCATACATATTTCCACGCTTCTCTGTGTGCACTGGATCTTACGTAACATTCTTGAATTCAGCATCCACGTATCACATCCATAGGTCATAACTGATAGTATGCACTTGACTCCAACCATTCTTCTCAATTCATCAACCCATTGTCCACTCAGTCTACCTTGCTTTCTTTCACATCCTCTTAGATACCATTTCAGTATTTATCGCGTCCATCTGCCATCCATTCTTCTCGCTGTGTATCTACTTCAACTTTTTCACACGTTCCGTTATATCTGCCAGTTTAGTTATACTTCTTACCCATGTATTCCTCTTACGATCTCTTCTCTTTATACTGAGCATACATCTGTGTGCACTGGATCTTGCGTAACATTCTTGAATTCAGCATCCACGTATCACATCCATAGGTCATAACTGACAGTATGCACTTGACTTCACACATTCTTCTCAATTCATCAACCCATCGTCCACTCGGTCTACCTTGCTTTCTTTCACATCCTCTCGGATACCATTCCAGTATTTTTCGCGTCCATCTGCCATCCATTCTTCTCGCTGTCTATCTACTTCAACTTTTCACACGTTCCGCTATGTCTGCCACTTTGGTCATACTTCTTACCAATGTATTCCTCTTGCGACCTCTTCTCTTTATATCGAGCATACATATTTCCATGCTTCTCTGCGTGCACTAGATCTTACGTAGCATTATTGAATGTAGCGTCCAAGTTTCACAGCCATACGTCATAACTGGCAGTACGCATTATTTTTTAAGCATAGCGTAATGTTGGATTATTTAAAAACTATGTTCATTCTTCCAAAAGCACTCCATTATAGTTTCATTCTTCTTTATATCCGGTCATATTCACCATTTGCCCTAGGTATAAAATAACTATCGAGTAAATCGAGTTTGAAATCAAAATTCCAATAGTCAACAACAAGCCCATGTTTCTAGAAAACATTGTACCATTATTTTCTCTCTGTTAAACATGTCGGGTCGTATCAATATTACAAAAATATGTAATAAATTTACTCGACGAGTTTTTCTTTAATATATTTATTTATTTATTTATTTATTTATAAAAAATATGTACCGCTGTGGCATTACAGGTTTCCCCAAATCGCCACAGCGGCAGTTACATATAAAGAAAATCATATGTAGACAGACAACAGACAGGCGGATTTTGGACATTATATACATATGTATATATAATATGTTACGACAAGTCACATAAAAAGTGCACACTATGTATATTTGAAATAAACAAGCTTTCGCATCCATAATATGAAAATGTTTACATTCATTGTTGATTTGCACAACACATGCGTGTTGTTAATTAAATTACTTTGAAGGAAATCGAGCGATTGCTATTTTTTTCGTAATTATCGTATCGTATCCATTAATTAATTATTCTTCGTGTATAATTAAAGCGATCGACATTTTATTTGTTGTTTTTTTTTTTTCATTCCACGTATAAAATATTTTTTTATTAAACGTCGTTGCATTTCAACTCGTCAAAGGTCGTCTTAAATCATAGACAGACTTTTGTCATCTTTATAATGTTTTATTTTTCACTTACGGGACGAATTAACGAGTCCTTTTAGTCGCTAAGCTAATTATTCGAATTTAGGTGTTGAAATGTTGAACAAATTTGCACGACGCGACGCAAAGGCCGCAAATTTCGCATTATGAAAATATTGCGTCACGTGTTTTACCACTTTAACCTTTTGGCATTGTATGGTTTAATAAGATGCTGCGAAACTATGGTTGACCTCGTCTCCTACTGTAAATTATGCTTGTGAAAAATTAAAACAGCATGTTTTCGTCTTAAGATTATTGATCGTTACAATATTATCGGTGAATATATTATATACAACCACACAGATAAGCACGGAGAGATGTATGTACATATATGCTTGGAATAATAAGACGAGATCGTAAGAGGAATACACGGTATGACCAAAGTGGCAGATAAATACTGGAATGGTATCTGAGAGGATGTGAAAGAAATCAAGACAAGTGGATGCAGATTGCTCAAGACAGACAGGAATGGAAGAGGATTTGGAGAGACCTTCATCCAGCAGTGGATGGTCTGAAAATGATTATAATGATGATATATGAGCTTTAACATTAAAAGTGATTAAATAAAGTAAAACAGACTGTTCATATATTAGCTGATTAATTAGCATGTGGGAAAAATAAAGATCAATTATTATAACACGCATTATTGTATTTATAAATTCAATAATATAAAAGTTAATTTAATTTCTTAATCTTTTACAAAATTAATAATGTATCTATGTACATACATACATACATATATCACTTATCTATAGGTATATTATTTTCATTACAATTTTTCGTTTTAATGTATGTACATACGTATAATCATAGATTGTTTGTTTTGATATAAAATTTAGGCTAGAATGTTCCATTTTTTTTTTATACTTTATCCAAATCGGATAAAGTATTGCGATCGTAATGCAAATTTGACCTTGAGATTTTGACCGATTTGTATCAGTAAATGTCTTTATATCTGTGTGTCTGTACTGTGACATTCTTTTTGAATAGTTTTTTTGACCAAATTTTTCTATTTTACAATTTGTGATTAAAATTAGTATGTATGTACCTACTTGAATGCGTGACGTATTCAGTTGCGTCAGTGAAGATTTTGTTTTTCTAAATTTTCAGCTATCAAACGACCGTTCGTGACAGCCTTTCTATAACTATTATTAAGTGTTTATTAATTATAATAAAATGTTTTTAATGTAAGCTGTGTATGTAATAAATTATTCACAACCAAAGTATCCATAGTGTATTCTTCAAATGTTGCGTGTAGGAAATTTATTTAACTTTAATATACAATGTTCTATCCATGACGATGTAAAAACTCGTCGAAAAACAATTAATCAATTTT
Source organism: Parapsyche elsis (assembly GCA_022651745.1). NCBI lineage: Eukaryota > Metazoa > Arthropoda > Insecta > Trichoptera > Hydropsychidae > Parapsyche > Parapsyche elsis. The sequence goes on from JAGVSN010000058.1 coordinate 378,227, forward strand.
ACAATATACTGAGTAATAATTTCATGGTTAATAATTTAAGCCAACATGACCAATTTACCAACTGAGAGAATCCACTCACCTTCAGACTCGGTAAAATGTATAATATTTGAACGTCGATTTGACATTGTCTGTCATTTTATTGTATGTACATATGTATACTAACGTGACATTAACATTTTACATAATAATGATCGATTTTCAAGATTTGACTTAATTAAAAATGAAAATACACCGTACGCATGTACTAATTGTACATATGTACATAGTGCTGTTGCAAACTAGTAAAATTCGCTTCGACGTTAATGTAATAACTTCAGATGTGAGTCACCTAGTTCCAAATCCCGATAAGTCCACAATATATATATGTAAAAAACGAGGATAAAATATTTTCTAGTTCTAAGAATGTTTTCAAACGATGCCTTATACTTGAATTATTCCAAATACCGCCAAGTGCGCCGTAAAAAAATAATGAAAATCAGTGCTAGTTCCAAAAACCGACAATTGCACTATGATAAAAGCTGATAAAAGCCATATTTAGAAACAAACAACGATAAGTCCATGTTTTTAATCTCAATATTTTGTTTAATATCGACAAAATTAAGTTTAACTGAGTTTAAACGCCATCAATCAAATAAGTCTGTAGCAGAAAAACCGCGTTTGCGAACAAGTGAGTTTTATGGACTTATCGGGATTTGGAACTAGGCGACTCAATTGTACATAGAGTCGTTTTACACTACAATACACACGTTCCATATTATTGCAGCTATACACAACTAGTATATACATATGTACACTTGTGTATACACTAGTACATATGTATCAAAAATATATGTACATATGTATGTACATACATCTGCCGTGAGTGTGTACATTTGTACGCGAGCGTTACACGGCTACTCAGCCTGCCAGCCAGAGATGCAGACTTTTACGCTACTCGTTATAATATTACTAGTGTAAGCCCGTTGAATATCAACGAAGCGGTTTCTCACCACCCATACTGTGAGTGTTTGTGTGGGTGAGTATACCGGCCAGGCAGACCCTTACGCTACTATATATGGTATTGCATACTTAAATCTTGACATATTAATAAATTCATAGTTTTTTTAATAGATGGCGCGTTATAATACAACAACGTAACAATTTAGCAAAGTCGCGAACCTACTGAGGATTAATATTGTCAAATTGTAGCAGGCACGTCATTGCCTAGTTTGGATGAATGTGTCAGCGCACTTTACCGACAGACAGACAGACGGAATAGGTCTATTATATATTGTATACTAGTGTAAGCTCGTTGAATATCAACGGAGCGGTTTCTCATCACCCGTACTGATAAATAATTTTAAATTTAATAGTTATGTATAGCGCCATCTACGACGCGTTATAATACAACAACAATAGTTTAGCAAATCCCGTTGAACATCAACGCCAATCAATAATTATTAATTATTATATATGTATGTAATAATTATAATTTTATAAGTGATTTTGTAAAAATCAAAAAATAATAGTTTTTATAGTGCCATCTATGTATTATTAGCAGAGTAACGATCCCTTTTATGGGTAAAGCAGAGTCATGATCTCTTGTATAGGTAATGTTTAAAAAAAAAAAGGACTAAATTGACCAAGGACGATAGCGGATAGCATTAGTGCGAGTCCTCTCGAGCCCGGGGTCCTGGTTTCGATCCCCCACTCATTCTGGTTTTTTAATTATTTTTCTGCAGCGAGCGTTATCAACAGACAGACAGACAGACGGATATATATAATGATGGGTATCGTTCTTAATGTGGTGAAAATTTTTTAAATCATCACCATTTTCAACAGCTTACCATCCACTGTCGGATGAAGGCCTCTCCATTCTGTCTGTCTTAAGCAATCTGCACCCACTTGACTCCACATATTCTTCACAATTCATCAGCCCATCGTCCACTCGGTCTACCTTGCTTACTTTCACATCCTCTCGCATACCATTCCATTCTTCTCGCTATGTGTCCACACCAACTTTTTCACATATTCTGCTATATGTATCTGCCACTTTGGTCATGCTTCTTACCCATGCATTTCTCTTACGATATCTTCTCGTTATACCGAGCATACGTCTGTGTGCACTGGATCTTGCGTAATATTCTTGAATTTAGCATCCATACGTCATAACTGGCAGTACGTAACCCAGTTCCTAAGCATACATAAGTAACTATCAACTTCGTCTACAATAGTTGAATAGCTCTACATATATAATGTATGTACATTAATTGTAGGCATACTTGAAATTGACCAACACATTTCTGACCAATCTTCGAATTAAACAAAAATATGGTTGAAATTGTATTGTCTAATAAAGCACGCAATAGAAAAACAACAAAAAAACTCCAGCAAACGTGCTTTAAATACTGCAAAAACGTACATAAGTTCAGACATCATTTGACAGTATTCACATACATAGTGTATGTGGCAGTAGTGTACATACATACATAGTTCAGGGCTCCAATAAAATACCCACATTTTTATTGCGATTATTTTTGCACTACTTTACCGTAATATATCTATTATAACAACTAACAAATATATAATAAATAATAAAATATAAATTATGTCAAGTAAAAAGATTTTTTTATTTAGAATAATTTTCAATATTTCGTTTTTGTTTGATAAAAATCGACAAATTTTAATGCCCTTTTTTTTTTTTTTCTTTATTATAACTACAGCTTTGACTAGGTAAACTCACATTAATATCAAATCATAACTGTCTATCTTCGCGAGTTTTCATTTCAAAACTGGCCAAATCCAACGGGTACATATCTCCATATTTATAACCGATTTGTCTTATTTCCTAAGAATTTTTCAATAAATAATATTCAATGTCAAAAATGCGTCGATTAAAAAAAGTCAAACTAAATTAATTCTCAAATTTGACTGCTCGGAAGAAAAAGGTCGTTTTGCTCCGTTTCAACTTTTGTGGAGATAACCGAGTTTGATAATATGTATGTACATAATTGAATCGCTTCAGTCGCTATGGGCATTCGCCTTAAGGCTGAAGCATCCAACACACGATACGATTTTCCATCAGGTCAGGCGAAACTGAAGGCCGAACTGACCGTGTATGGCACTGCCGTCCCTAAGCCCACTTAACGTAACTGACAAAAATTACGAAAGTTAGATGTGTTTTTGGGGGTTATGGGGGTGTATTCTTGCGATTTTTCATATCAAAATTAATGTATCTATGTATATACAAAAGTGACTTTTTTAAGCTATTAACTCGAACGTATCTGCACGCGCAAAGAAATAGTATCACCAATATTTGGTGATACTATCACTACCTTATCACGAAAGATTGAAAAGACTGAATCTCTCCACATTGGAGAGATTCAGATTCACAAGATTAAGAGGTGATTTAATTGAAGTATTGAAAATAATAAATAATCATTATTCGTGTGAAATTACCAACCTCATTATGTTCAATGAGAACCCTCATCTATGTAAGAAAAGAATAGAAAAATCAAATTAGATTGTTAGAGATTCATTCTTTTCAAATAGAGTGGTTGAAGTTTGGAATAGTCATATGAATACATTAATAATGAATAATGAAGTGACAACATAATAGAAAATAACCATTTATCTCGTTATTGTTGTTTTGTCAGTTACGTTAAGTGGGCTTAGGACGGCAAGGCAGTTTAGCTTTTCACACGTTCTATTTTCTATAGGTATTACAAAAAAAAAAAAAAACCCCGGCGAAAGCTCAGCGGTGCGTTGGGCGCTACTTTACCGCAAATGTTTTGTCAGCGTCGAGTGAGCGGCCGGGGGGCGCGGTCAAAAAGTAGCCAATCTTTAGTAACACACATCGCCGATTGAAACCGGATAAAAAGTAGCTAGGGAATAAGTTTAAAAAATATATGAATCCACCAACCTTACGCCGTCGTCGTTGAAAGCGTAGTCGCCCATGATGAGATCTCTGAGTCGGTATCGCGGAGGCAGCGGCGAATTCGTTGGCACAGCCAGCATGCCTCGTTCCTCACTACCACCTCGTGCAGCGCACAGTTTGAGGGCCAGTGGTGGACCGTGTGGGACCCCACTCCACCGACACTGTCAACACACTGATTTTCACTAATCCGAGGGCCTAATCTGAGGCCGCAAACCACTCTATGTCTGTCAATCACTGGTTACACCACCATCCACTACGCTCGTTTTAGATTCCCCGTCCCATTCCAATTGCTCGTTCAATGTTCTGGAACAAAACTCGGAAACTTTAGACATACGTGTATACCCTACTTACAAAGCTAACTTTCTTAGTACTGTGTGTTTGTGTGTAACTTCTAGTACGGCGGTCGCCAACCTTTTGGACCTCACGGACCACTACTATGATTTTTTTTCCATAAAAGTAACATTCTTAATATAAAATGGTAATTCCACTTGTATCATCATCGTTTTCATCATTCCTGTCTGAATGAGCAATCTGCATCCACTTGACTGAACACAAACTTCTCAATTCATCAGCCCACCGTCCACTCGGTCAACCTTGCTTTCTTTCACATCCTCTCGGATACCATTCCAGTATTTCTCGCGTCCATCTGCCATTCATGAAAAAAGTTGGTGTGGACACCAACTTTTTCACACTTTCTGCTATACATACATATGTGCCACTTTGGTCATGATTTTTTACCCATGTATTCCTCTAACGATCTCTTCTCGTTATAAAATGATCTTGCGTAACATACTTGAATTTAGCATCCGTACACATTTTAAACGTAATTGAATACCCAATTGACAGATTATTCTATAATTCATCAGCCCATCTTCCACTCAGTCTACCTTGCTTTCTTTCACATCCTCTTGGATACAATTCCATTCTTCTCGCTGTGTCCAGCCCATTACCACTTCAACTTTTTCACACGTTCCGCTATATCTGCCACTTTGTTAATACTTCTTACCCATGTATTTCTTTTCAGATCTCTTCTTGTTATGCCAAGCATACATCTTTCTACGCTTCTCTGTGTGCACTGGATCTTTTGTAGCATTCTTGAATTTAGCGTCCAAGTTTCACATCCATACGTCATAGGACAATTGGTGAATATGACTGGATGTAAAGAAGAAGAAATAAAACGAAGAATGAAACTAGGGTGGAGTGCTTTTTGGAGAATGAACATAGTTTTTAAATCTAACATTCCGCTATGCTTTAAAAAAGAAGGCGTACGACCAATGCGTACTGCCAGTTATGACGTATGGATGTGAAACTTGGATGCTGAATTCAAGAATGCTACGTAAGATCCAGTGGACACAGAGAAGCATTTAAAGATGTATGCTTGGTATAACAAGAAGAGATCTGAAAAGATATACATGGGTAAGAAGTATGACCAAAGTGGCAGATATAGCAGTGCGGGTGAAAAAGTTGAAGTGGCAATGGGACTTGACTTGACTTGGCAAGTGGCTTGGACGCGAGAAATATTGGAATGGTATCCGAGAGGATGTGAAATAAAGCAAGGTAAACCGAGTGGACGATGGGTTGATGGATTGAGAAGAATGTGTGGAGTCAAGTGCATACCGTCAGTTGTGACCTATGGATGTGATATGTAGATGCTGAATTCAAGAATGTTACGTAAGATCCAGTGCACATAGAGAAGCGTGGAAATATGTATGCTCGGTATAATAAGAAGAGGTCGCAAGTGGAATACATGGGTAAGAAGTATGAAGTGGCAGATATAGCGGAACGAGTGAAAAAGTTGTGGCAATGGGCTGGACACAGCGAGAAGAATGGAATTGTGTCCAAGAGGATGTGAAAGAAAGCAAGGTAGACCGAGTGGAAGATGGGAGAATGTTTGGAGACAAGTGGATGCAGATTGCTCAAGACAAACAGGAATGGAAGGGGATTGGAGAGGCCTTTATCCAGCAGTGGATGGTGAACGGCTGAAAATGATGATGATTATGAAAAATGTGGACCACCGGTTGGCGACCGCTGTTCTAGTACGTTTCAAACGAAATGGATCCAGGAAAGAAGTTTAAAGTAGTTTTGGATAAGTTCACGGTACGAATTCTAAATCGACGGTTTACAACGTTTAATTTAATTTAATTCAAAATTAAATTAAATGTTACTCATTCGTGAAATCGATACCTGTAAGAAATAAGTTCGTGATATTTATCAATATTAGACAGTTTATTACTAAAAAGTTTTAATCTTCAAGTTTTTTTATTGGCTTCAAGTAGGATTCATTTTTAAATTATGCATCAACGTTTTGTCTTTCACACAAAGTGCTGGATGACAGCGAGAGCCGCATGCGGCTCTTTGCATGCAAACCTGCGCATCTCATTGCCGTCCAACGTTTTGCATGAAAGTTGTGTTTGAAACGCAATTTCAACAAAATCAAAACGTACATAGCCACATTTTCCTATATCCACAACTTTATGGCTATAAAAAGCTTTAAGATCGTTTTTCTGACTAATTATGATTAACGACTAAATTCGTACAGATTTCCAGTTCATAAATGAGTAATATCGAAAAAAAGTATGTTGCGTCTCCAAAACTTGCCAATTTTTTTCTGTGATTTGGCTCTTAGCTCGAAAAAGGTTTACAACCACCGTAATAAATCCAGATCTACTTACCAAATCACCGAGTTGTTAGTTTTGAAGATACAAATGATTGAAAAGTGCACCGGTTTATTAATGTTTTTTTTGATTGAATGAAAACTCAAGATTCCGACCGCAAATTGATCATTAGTGTACGATTTTATTACTTTGCCATTTTTAACTGTAACTGAAAGTACACGCCTATTGTTAAATAATCCAATGGAGAAAATCAGCTCGCATTTAAATCAATATCATACCATCTTACGTCAGAACACATACTATTAAATTATAAATATTATGAGTCTCGCCAGAAATACCTATATGTATACAGAGTATAGCTAAGCAGCTAAAAATCAACTTCCGGATGACTCGTTGAAACTATGTATATACATATATATACCAGTGGTCTGGGCGTTTCTTGATTCTCAGTGGGCGCTACGACATTATTCAAGAAATCCGAATAAAATAAAACCACTTCGCAGAGGACGAAAAACGATAATTTTTACATTGCTGGAATATTTTTGAAGTTTAACGATATTTTTTCTGCATCTTCAGGACAAATTAGTGACACTTATTGATTGTAAAAAGGCTATCGATAAATCAGCACTGTTTTTGCAGAAAGAATTTTATCAATTTCCAGACTTATTATATCAATAAAAGATCACCCTACAACTGCTGATATAAATGCATTTGCATCATAAATTTGAAGATCGATTCATGGATGATGGATCCATTCAAAGTAAATGTGTCTGATGTGGATGTTACGTGTCAAGAATGCATTTTAGAATTGCATCATGATGACGAATGCAAGTTTGATTTTAATCTGGGAGGATATTTACAACTCTGGCAGAGTAAGAGGATGTCGTCTATTGATCCTCAATTGTGGAGTAAAATTTAATTAATACTACTGGCTTTTCTCACTTCGTATTTAGTTGAATCGGGTTTCAGCGCAGTTAATTGTTTTCTCACAAAACAGAGAAATCGCTTGTGCGTATCAGAAAGAGGAGATCTTCGTCTGACTTTATCAAGTTTACAGCCTGATATTGAAAGTTTTGTTAAATCCATTATTAGTCAATTATTAATAATTTATCTGGTTGAATGTATCCTTTAATAAATGTTTAATACTGAAAATATCATTGTCATTGCTGTATTAATTAGTTTTTTTTATAATTTAATTATAATTTATTTATTTACAAATTATACCATAGTGACAGAACAGGTTTCCCCAATTCGTCACTATGGCGAGACAAAAAAAAAACATTATATATAAAATAATGGTAGTAAAAAAAAATATATATATATATATATGTATAATCGAATTACATTAAATTTAAATTAAACACAATTAAATAATAATTAGAAAGTATTAATAATAATAAAATGAAATAATAATAATAATAATAGAATCAAATTAAAAGTTAACATAAAATCAGCAAATCAGCAAAGAATAAATAAATAAAATTATTACAAACAAAATTAAAATTTAAAGTGCATGAGAAATGTGGCGATCTGATGCTGCGTAGCGCAAAAAATATCCAAATGTTGCGCAAGTGAATTGAGGCATTGAATGCTCTGACAACCTGAAACAATTGACGCGTACGCAACTCCCGGAAGTGTGCAGGAGCCCACAACTTCATCTCCTCGAGGATTGGTGGGTTGCATATGTCACCTCTCAATAAATTACAGAAGTGATTCACAAGGAGTTTATCCCTACGAGATGACAGAGTGCTGTATCCCAATGTACCTAGAACAAAAGCACTAGGATACAGTGAGGGATAGTAGCCGTATTGTCTCATGTATAGGTATCGGAGAAATTTCCGCTGAACTCTTTCAATCTGTAAATTATACTTGACTTCTCTGGGATTCCATATAATAGAACCAGATTCCAAGATGCTGCGGACCAAAGTGTCGTAAAGAAGGCGTAATACCCTCATATCATTGAAATGATGAGCATTACGCACGACGAATCCTAGCATCTTTGACGCCCTGTTACATATGTCTGAGATATGCACCACAAACTTCCACCTGCTATCAAACGTAATCCCGAGATCACTTGTGGAAGGTTTCATTTCTAATATATTTCCACCAAGACTATATGGATGTACTAAAGGTGCAAGAGAACGGGAATAAGAAACGACATGACATTTCTCTATGCTAAATGGTAAATGGTTATCAGATGCCCATTCCCACAGCGAATTTAAGTCATTTTGCAGAGCAGTGAAATCTGCTGTCGTTCGAATATCTCTGTACACCTTGAGATCATCAGCATACAATAACAGATTGGAATTAGAAATGACTGTATGGATATCATTAATAAATATAAGAAACAACAATGGACCCAAATTGGAACCCTGTGGTATTCCAGAGAATGTGGGATACACATTGGAATATTGAGATTCATATTTCACGAATTGACAACGCCCACTCAGATAATCAACAAACAATTTTGTGATATTATATGAAAAACCGAGATCAAACAATTTACGGATAAGAATACTATGATCGACTTTGTCGAACGCTTTTTTGAAGTCAGTATAAACCACATCAACTTGAACGTTCGAGTCCATCGATTTCGTGATGAAGTTGGAGAGAGACAGGAGGTTAGTTGTTGTAGACCGGGCGGGGCGAAAACCATGTTGTTGGTCAATGAGAAATGGTTTTACATGATGGTAGATGTATTTATGTAAAATGATTTCCATTAACTTGGCTGGCGAAGAAGCTTGGGTCGAAAACATGGGTCGGTTAACATATTAAAAATTAAATAATATTTGAATAACTGGGCGCTGGCCGAAAAAAGGTTGAAGTCCACCGATGTATACGAATATATGTATGTATGTATGTATAATCCAAGAGCACGATCAGCATATCAATTAGTGGAACTGCATCGCCAAATCTACTATAAACATTTGAGTCGCCTAGCAAATCCCGATAAGTCCATAACACTCACTTGTTCGCAAACGCGGTTTTTCTGCTACAGACTTATTTGCTTGATGGCGTTTAAACACCATTTAAACTTAATTTTGTTGATATTAAACAAAATATTGTGATTAGAAACATGGACTTACGTTGTTTGTTTCTAAATATGGCTTTTATCAGCTTTTATCATAGTGCAATTGTCGGTTTTTGGAACTAGCAATGATTTTCAATATTTTTTTACGGCGCACTTGGCGGTATTTGGAATAATTCAAGTATAAGGCATCGTTTGAAAACATTCTTAGAACCAGAAAATATTTTATCCTCGTTTTTTATATATTGTGGACTTATCGGGATTTGGAACTAGGCGACTCATTTCATAATTATTAAATTCAATCAAAACTTACAGTACGAAAAGATCGAATCGATGAAATTGGAAAATCAAGACTGCCACCGCATAAAAATTACATGTAACCGCATGTAAATTCTTGCAAATCGAATATAAAATGGTAGCACGTGCTATTTTTAACTCTCTATACCGTCCGAGAATTTACCAATATTCCAGTCGATTGGGACTTTAAAATTGAACAGTGATGTGAAAAATGGAAATGTTTCGATGAATTCTATTTTCGTTTGGAGATCTGATGTGTATTCAATTGTAACTGCGAATCAAAAAGTACACAATGTACTGGTCTCAATGTTAGATATCCGATACCGTTCATAAGATTAATTCTAACAATTTCAAAGCTTCCTGTTACACCATAAACGAAACGTTTATATAATACAAGCAACTCGCAGTTAAACTTTGAATCCGCTATTTGGTAAAACGCCAATCGTCTAAATGCTAGTTTATTGTTATTTAAACGGTTAGTGTTAAAATTAACTGAGATATAGCAAAAAAAATAGGCGGATATTAAAAAACCGTTTTAAATTTATATCTGCGATAATAATGCTGAAAATATAATTATACAAATGATCATATTGTCTCATTTGTAATGATACGGTGGTATATACCGAAAAAATTCACTTTATAAAATTTCTGAACGTGTACATATGTATGTACATAAAATTCACAGAATAAATTTTGTAAATCTGATTATTCAAAAGTAAATTTTTTAACATTGGCCCTTTTAGAAGTCAAATACAGATTACATAGCCACTGGACATATAAGTACATATATGTCATCTGCAGTGCAGGTTGCATTGAATGAAAATGCTTCAGTTTATCGTGTATATGAAAAATTCACCTGAATAGTTGAATTCTATGCACAATGTACATAACTTCGTCTACGTATATTTACTATGGGAACAAAGCTTCGCTACGTTGGAAACGTATGTATTTGGATATAAATCTGCCCTATGGCGGATTTTCATTGCGTTTTCAGTCATTAATTCGACGAATTCAGGCTTTTGCTACATGGATAATATGTTTCATATTATTTTGGATGAACAAAATCTGTAGTTGTAAAAAACACAAACCAGTGCAGGTGCCTGTTTCAAATGATTGTGTATCCGAAAATAATGGTGGTACGGTGTTAAATAAAACATTTTATAGTTTATAATCCTCTTCTTTCAATGATAATGCGGTTTTTGCCAAACCAATGTTAAAAGAAGCACTCGAAAAAAAATACAGAAAATACGCATTTTTTATTAAGGAAATTTCGTACAATATTCGAAGTCATCTTTTTTGGAAAAAGTGTGTTTAGGCAAAATAGCCACTTTTTTAGATAATATTTAGAGTGTTACCGATTCTAAAATTCACATTCCTATTCAAATTACATATGTGATCAAATGTCGACTTTATTTTAAAAAACTCATTCCTCAATTTACACGGTAAATACGTTCAGATATACAAAATTGAAAGATTTGGTTCGGGACATCAAAATTCGCGTAAATTCACATAACATTAGATTACATCAGAAAAATGAAAATTTCGTACCGTTTTAATTTATTTCTTGGCCGACTGTGCTAAAATGAATTCGCGTAAAACAGGTACCGCACCGCGTTAACCAGGGGATACCAAAAATTCATCGTCACCTTTACATAAGTAATTTGATGTAAAGATTTGGGAAAAAACTCCCAAAAAGAAAAGAAAGTTTATTAATACTCTTTTAAACATATAAATATTAAATCCTAAATCGGATTTAATGTTTAAATATTATATAATAAACAACTCGTAGTTAAACTTTGAATCTGTTATTTGATAAAATGCTAGTTTTTTTGTTAGTTGAACGGTTAGTGTTAAAATTATTTTTTGCAATATCTCATTAGTGTTAATGCGATATGCCAAAAAATAGGTGGATATTAAAAAACCGTTGTTGTTAAAAATTTATATCTGCGATAATAATAATGCTACAGTGATGATTTGATGGTATTTTCTAAATGCCAAAATTAGCACATACATATGTACATATACCGAAAAAATAGAAAAAAATTCACATGTATTCAAAACTAAAATTTTTAATATCGGCCTTTTTAGAAGTCAAACACAGATTACACAGCCACATTATTCAAAAGTAATTTTTTACAATGGATATAAAATAATCGACATAAAAATATTTAAATAGACATAAAATAGCGGAAAAGTACATTTATCGTCAGTATTACGGAAAAAATAAAATAAAAGCAATTAATATTATTTGGGTGGGGGGGTTCACTATATAAATGGATCAAGTCAATTTCGAAAAATTACTATTTTCTATTCCAATGAGTTCCGATAACAAAGTTCTAACTTTAAAAATAATTGCAAGTTTCGAGTTGTGGAGCTATTGGTACTAGATTTTTTCTCAGTTTCGATTAGATGGACTTGATCTATTAATATTGTTATTTATTCTTACCTTTTAAAGTCTGCAATTTTGGAGTGCGCCAATCGACTACTAGACATTCACATTTTGAATTGCATCCCCGATGCGGGCGCCAATTTAAATTTTTCTTTACATTTTTCGCCGGAAAAGTCGGCAAAAAGTGGACGAGGGTCGAATCGAAGAAAAGTCGAGGCTCAGAGTTTAGTTCGAAGTGAACCGGTTGAGGAGGATCGAGAGAACCGGTGCGACCGGTTCGCCATCCACGATACGAATACTCCGTCACAGAGGTCTCTTCTTAAATAGAGTTTCGCACACATGCGCAGTTTCTCCTCTTTCTACCCTTCCTCCATCTACCCTTCCTCCATATACCCTTCCTCCATATACCCCTTCACCCTTTGTCATCCCCTATTCTCTGACCACATCGACAGGCTAAATGCATTGCCAGTACGTGATGTTTCCCGAGATTTCTCTCACATCACTCACTCCCCCACATCCACCTTCCCTTCATTATCTGTTTTGAATCTCTTAATATTGAATTGTTGCTTTGGCTAATATTAATCGAGAAGATTCGATTGCCGAAACGTTGAAAGTTTTGTACGGTAGCAAACGGACACGTTGTAACAAAAATGCAAATTTAATGTACCTACACCCATCCCCCGATTTACGCGTTAGATGCGTTTTGCAAAAACTCGCGTAAAAAGGGGCAAGGTACACATACAAAATGATAAGATAGGTTCCGAGACATAAAAAAACCGCATAAATTAAGACATTGATTTCATATTAAATTTGAAGATGAGTTCCGGAAAATTCGCGTAAAAAAAATTTCGTTATAAAATATCTTTATTCAAAATATTTTAATATAAAATTATTTTCATGAGTATTTTTATACATATAAAACAACAAAATATTATAACTTTTAAAAACTTGAAACGAAACTTAACCCCTTTCCTCATAAACATTAGAAGGACTGGTCAGTTAAATTCCACAATTAGGGGGAAAATCTGTAATCGTTGATTTTTTTTCATTTTTCGTAAATTCTTTGTACATTTCTTCATACTGTGCACAAGTATTACGCAGTTCTCTTTGGAATTTGAGAGCGCGTTTCCACATTTGGATCAATTTTCAACACAATGTTTTCCAATTTATTTCCTGGCCAGCTGGAGAGCTTTGTGTAAATTTTTTGCAGTCAATAATGATGGTTTGGACAGATCCACTGAGGGATTCAATTTCACTTTCATGATCCGATTCAGATATTAAAATATGCCTAACTAATTCGTCTTCGGTTATTGCCTCATCAGTTAACAATTCTTCGATATCATTATTTTCATATCAAAAATTTACTTGTGTAAATTCAATAACAATAAAATAGCATTTAAAAATCTAGAATAAGAATATGTACAATTATCATTTTTATATTGAAAAGTTTCTCTGATTTGTAATAATTATCATTTCAAACATTAAAACTGCTGCCCCGAGCTTCACTATTTGACAAACTTATCTTATCTTACTTACCATCTGTCAGTATACAGTCTTACAGTATGCACTTGACTCCACCCAGTCTTCTCAATTCATCAGCCCATCGTCGACTCGGTCTACCTTGCTTTCTTTCACATCCTCTCGGATACCATTCCAGTATTTCTCGCGTCCATCCGCCATTCATTCTTCTCGCAATGTATCTACTTCAATTTTTTGACACGATCCGCTATATCTGCCACTTTGGTCATACTTCTTACCAATGTATTCTTCTTACGATCTCTTCTCGTTATACCGAGCATATATCTTTCCATGCTTCTGTGTGCACTGGATCTTACATGACATTCTTGAATTCAACATCCACGTATCACATCCATAGGTCATAATAGTCTTCTCAATTCATCAGCCCATCTTCCACTCGGTCTATGTATGTGTCCACTTCGTGTTTTTCACACGTTCCGCTATATCTGCCACTTTGGTCACACTTCTGACCCATGTATTCCTCATACGATATTTTTTTGTTATACCGAGCATACATATTTCAATGCTTCGCGTGACATTTTTGAATTTAGCATCCACGTTTCACATCCACGCGTCATAACCGGCAGTACGCATCGGTCGTGTGCGTTATTTTTTAAACATTGCGCAATGTTGCATTTAAAAACAACGTTCCTTCTTTCAAAAGCACTCTATCCTAGTGTTATTTTTTTTCTTTTGTACCACCAGTCATATTCACCGATTTTCCGAGGTATAAATATCAACCTTCTCTACAATATGCTCGTCTACACTGATTATTTACGACACTTAAGGTCAAAACCTTTCGAGGTGTGATATTCGTTCGACAACAACAAATGTGTCGTCTGGCTTATTTTTATCTCATCATCTCTAATGAAATAATTTATAAGTATGAATTTGCCAGACTGGAAACATCCAGTGTGATGTTTTTGTACATTAGTCGCCATTGATCCCCGATACGAGCGAAATTCGAATATCAATTTCATATCGGATTGTTCATAATAACCCAAACCACGGCGAATTATGAACTGTCACCCCACGTAGCCTTGGAAAATCAGTCGTCTGTTTCCACGACAACCCTACATGCCGTACCACAGAACAATAATCCAGTGAAATCCATCGAACAAAGGCGGGACTGATAAATTCGCAGCGGGGTTGAGATGCAAAGGTTGCATATGCAACAACCGCAAAACATATGTACCAACATGCATTACGCCGGGGTGTCACAATTATTCGTATTGAAAACAAAATTATGTTTATTGTAATATTGATTACATACTGTAGAATAGTCTAGATGCGCCCACACGCTCTAAAAACGTTCCGCCACTAATGGCCGCCGAATCGAACGCGAACCGAATTCGGAGCAAATCTGAAGCAAACGATAGGATTCGCTTCGTTGGTTGTGGGTATACACTCGAACGGAAATACAATAGGCAGAATTAACAAAAGAAAATCTTAAACAATAGCCCAACTAACAAAAAAATACACTATTTGCGTTTGGTGCATTTTCGCTGCAACAGCGGTCCCTATCAAACGATTTTTTTTATAAACCCATATTTTTTTGTGCATTGCGTCTTTGTTCGTGGCATCTTGGCGAGCAGTGTAATTATCAACAATAGTAGTGGTAGTAAAACTAGTAAATCGCAATAAATCACCAAACAATAAAACAACAAACTCACTTTCGAACATACAATGAAATTCAGAAAAAATGATGAGGGATTGAATTTTATATATTTTTACGTATGTACATATATATAATCTACAGGGTAAATATTGTAAGCATTACATAACTTACCTTGGGGAATCGTACATAGATACATATACATATGTATGTATGTACATCCATAGGTACATATTATATAGTATGGGTTCACTCGTATGTACATATATATGTATATGCGCGCGCGAATACTTTCAAGATTTGATATCATAAAAATGACACTTAGAAGCACAATTTTATTTCAAATTCAGTCAAGTTTCAGCCGTATAACTGCATTTAAAATTGACCTCCATACATATTCACAATTCATGTTGATCTTGTTTGTACGTCAAACTAAAAACGTTTATGTAAGAGCCATATGAGTGTTTAAAATTCAAATAAATAAATACATACACAAAAAAATTGTTTTTGTGGAGCAGCAAAGCGACAAAAAACCATTCGCTGTGAACGATCGCTCCGATCGCTCCGAGACCCAGCGAAGCGAACAGTGAAGCGATCGTTCGGTTCGCATTTCGCTTCGCTTCGCTTTCGCTTCGCCTTCGGTTCGCCTTCGATTCGTCGGTGTGTACCCACCATAACCAAGACACTCGGGTATAAAAGTATTGGTTGTGGTAAACAGTTGGTTTTTGACCGACGTTTAATGCTGCGTACACACCGACGAACCTAACAGCGAACGGCGAAGGGCGAAGGCGAATTGTCATTGTATGGACCCGCTCCACGCAATAACGTCCGACTATTTATGAACGTCCACACAATAGCGACCTTTCGTCGTTCGCCGTTCGGTTCGTCGGTGTGTACGCAGCATAAGAACGTCTTTTTTTGACTGTGAAATTGTGCCACTATCATAGATGTAGAATAGTCACTCGGGTATCGATAAAAGGGCATATCTATGTATGTATTCCAGTGGTCGGGAATCGTCGGCTCTGGAGCCGCATGCGGCTCCGGGCGCGAAAATTGGCTGCTCCGGTTATAATCCAACACTTTTCGTAAAATAAAATAAAAAAATTGTAAATTAGATTTTTTGACCCTGAATTTACTCGCTTACAACCAAATTAGTTACGCCCCAACCTTTTTGGGAAATGGGCCGGTTCAGAATTTTGAAATGTATAGAGGGCCGGATGAAAAAAAATCTTATTGAAATCCAATTCCAACCAATTTGCATATATTTTTTATATATCTACTAGCTGACCCGGCATGTGTTGCAATGCCCGATCCCGTTCCTAGTACGTTTTCTGACGCGTGAGCAAGCCCGTTCCCGATCCCGATCCCGTTCCCGTTCCCGTTCCAGATCCCGTTCCCGTTCCAGATCCCGTTCCCGTTCCCGATCCCGGTCCCGATCCCGTTCCCGTTCCCGTTTTTTCTCGATTTTTTTTCACAGTAACCATCCCCGGCACGATCACAATAAGTCCTGAAAGTTTCATCGCGATCGGTTGAGTGGTTTAGGAGCCTATAAGAGACAAACAGACAGACAGACAGACAAACATTGATTTTTATATTTGTATATATGTAGATGTACATATGTAAAAAAATTTCTAGATGTCGATCTATTAAGCGTGATCGATTTTTTGATTTGATATACATATTTAATTTTGGAAAACGTCTGTTCGCATATGTACCAAAAATTGATACAATTTTTTTTATTTTTGGATAAAATCAGACTCCTCCAATATACATACATACATAGCATCAAATTTAATTAACGCTTCATTTTTAAATATTGACTTCAAACCATCATTCGCTTGAAGATCGATTAATTCTAATTGAAAATGTTCTTCAATATCGTTGATATTGATATCAAATGGATTTTGGAAAAATTGAAACACTTAAATTACTCTTAAACTCTATAAATCGATCTTGTAACGCTTTTTGTAATAATTTAATATTGTGAATACAGTTTTCGATTGGAAAATTCTGAATAGGTATATTTTTAGACAAATTATTATCACAAGGAAAATAGAGGTCACATGATAATAGCTAATAATATAATAGATAATAAGTTTAGCTCGCCCCTGTAGCTTATTATTTAAAACAATGACATATTGACAGATATCAGGTTAAAAAGGCAAGACGATATATAACCACTCGATATTTCTGGCACAGGTAACAGGTAAACCGGCAGGTATCCGCGGTTTTTCCAAATTCTATTTTTCTTGTACATATAAAATATCACGATCAGGTTAAAAATTTTAAATTAATTTTAAAAAATCAGGTTAATTTTTTTCTTGGGCCGGATCCGACCCGCGGGCCGTAGGTTGGTGACCGCTGAGTTACGGTGTGAAATTATATTATGTGTAAAAAGTGAGAATATTGTTTGTAAATTTCGAATATTACCATTGAGATTCAGTTTATTTCGCAGTTCGAATGGGAACAGTGCACATATTGTGTTTTCGAAATTTCAATTTGTGAAAATTCGTGAATTCGGGATAGAAACGTGTTAAAAAAACAAATTTATTGTGTTATTTAACCTGGAATACGAAACTTATTTTTGTAACACTTTAACATTTGTTTCAAAACATGAGTTCAAGGAAGAGAAAAATTGCAGAAGAAAATAGAGGTTTCAATAAAATATGGTGCAATCGATTTGCACCATACAGAAGTTAATAAAGGGTAACCCTCAGTGTTTGATATGTAATTTACAATTAGAGAACAACAAATCCAGTAATATAGAGCGACATTTAGGGCGAAGACATTCCGACTTTGGTGAGAAGTATTTTCAAATAATGTAGCATTAAGAATGATATACTCAAAAAAGTCAAAGATTTACCTCTCTCTGCCAAAACTATGAAAGAAAGAGTTATAACTTATAACAATTAATTGCTTCACATGTCTCAAATATGCAAGTTACCGATATTAATGCTGCTGATTATATATGTATGTACATACATATCTCTCGCTGTTGATATTTAAATATGTAACTGACATTTCACAGTGTTTGTTGCGTGATTTCAAAATATTCAAAATAATCAGGAGACACTAAAAATTCATCCATTGAAATGTGATTTAAACCTAATGAATTTAAAGGCGTTTTCTGGTATATAGATATATTCTAGAACTTGAATTGGTATTTACAAGTATTTGGACTGAAAAACTAACGGAAATGGTTAGACAAGAGGAATTAAATCTAACCACCAATGAGACCATTTATTGTGAATAAATTTTATTCTTCAATGAAATTTGTGAAAAATCCGTACCGTAATCAATTAATTGACGAATTGAAACTTTTAATGCACTGATGCAATTGAAGAATACTAAATATGTACGTTCCGAATTTATATAAATTGTTCGAAAATTCAAAGTTAAAAAAAAAAGGTTTTGAACAAGAAATTGACAGATTTTGAGACATCGAACGAACAACACCAAGAAATAGAAAAATCGCGTGATTTAAAAAACACATATATCTCCGAATCTCGTGCCAATCAACATTTTTTTATTGCCAGATTCGTGTTCACTGGGCGTAGATCTATAAGAAAAGTCATATCTCGTCTCTGAAGCAAAAAAAAAGTCGTCATTTGTCGAACAGTGTAATTGGTGAATGTGACCAGATGTAAATAAGAAGAAATAAAACGAAGAATGAAACTGGGTTGGAGCGCTTTTGGAAGAGCAAAATCCCGCTATGGTTAAAAAAGAAGGCATACGACCAATGCGTACTGCCAGTTATGATGTATGAATGTGAAACGTGGATGCTAAATTCAAGAATGTTACGCAAGATCCAGTGCACACAGATGTATGCTCGGTACAACGAGAAGAGATCGTAAGAGGAATGCATGTGTAAGAAGCATGATCAAGGTGGTAGATATAGCGGAACGTGTGAAAAAAAGATGAAGTGGACACATAGTGAGATAAGTGGATGGCAGATTAACGCAATAAATACTGGAATGGTATCCGAGAGGATGTGAAAGAAAGCAAGGTAGACCGAGTCAAAGATGGGCTGATGAATTGAGAAGAATGTGTGGAGTCAAGTGCATACTGTCAGTTATGACCTATGGATGTGATACGTGGATGCTTAATTCAAGAATGTTACGTAAGATCCAGTGCACACAGAGAAGCGTGGAAATATGTATGCTCGGTATAACGAGACAAGATCGTAAGTGGAATACATGGGTAAGAAGTATGAAGTGGCAGATATAGCGGAACGAGTGAAAAAGTTGTGGCAATGGGCTGGACACAGCGAGAAGAATGGAATTGTATCCAAGAGGATGTGAAAGAAAGCAAGGTAGACCGAGTGGACGATGGGCTGATGAATTATAGAATTATCTGTCAATTGGGTATTCAATTACGTTTAAAATGTGTACCAATGTAATAAACCTATGTAGATAGCGTGACATCACACACATGTGTACATACAAATTGTCCTACAAAAATTTATCACAATAAATTTCCTTCAATTAAATGCAATATTGTACGTACATACATAAAATGCTGTGAAACTCGGACGCTAAATTCAAGAATGCTACGTAAGATCCAGTGCACGCAGAGAAGCATGAAAAGATGTATGCTCGATATAAAGAGAAGAGGTCGTAAGTGGAATACATGGGTAAGAAGTATGACCAAAGTGGCAGATATAACGGAACGTGTGAAAAAGTTGAAGTAGATACACAGCGGGAAGAATGGATGGCAGATGGACGTGAGAAATACTGGAATGGTATCCGAGAGGATGTGAAAGAAAGCAATGTAGTCCGAGTGGACGATGGGTTGATGAATTGAGAAGAATGTGTGAAGTCAAGTGCATACTGTCAATTATCACCCATGGATGTGATACGTGGATGCTGAATTCAAGAATGTTACGTAAGATCCAGTGCACACAGAGAAGCGTGGAAATATTTATGCTCGGTATAACGAGACGAGATCGTAAGTGGAATACATGGGTAAGAAGTATGAACAAAGTGGCAGATATAGCGGAACGTGTGAAAAAGTTGGAAAAAATGGACTGGACACATAGCGAGAAGAATGAAATGGTATCCAAGAGGATGTGACTGAGTGGACGATGGGCTGATGAATTGAGAAGAATGTGTGGAGTCAAGTGGATGCAGATTGCTCAAGACAGACAGGAAGGGAAGAGAATTGGAGAGGCCGTCATCCAGCAGTGGATGACATATTTCATTCTGACTGTATGGCTGGCTGTCCGGGTAGCCGCGGAACGCCCGCATACACTCGCGGCACGGGTAGCGAGAAGCAGTCGCATTTTTCAACCATTACCTACTACATTTTTGATACATTTCGAACTACTAAACACACCGTATGACACTCAACGGGCAGTGACTAGTTTTTATATGATACAGTATAAGTCAACTTTATGTTTATTGACAAATGACTGATTTTTTATGGTACCCCATTTTGAAATGTAAAAAAAAAATTATTTTTTTTTTAAGTTTATTATTGTAAGTACTTCACTAGTGAATTTTTGTTTTGCTGAAAGTGACCTTATTTTATCAGTACGTCCTCCATCCACATATAAAAGTATAGTACAGGTGCAGTGCCTGCATTCTGTGATTAAATTCTCTAAACTAAATAAAAAGCTCTCGGTCTCTGGGCTCTATGGTTAAAAATTGAATTGTCGTTGTTGACTCGAAGAAATCCTACAAATGCGATGAAATGAATTTAAGCGATCGGCAACCTTTTCAGTGTAATATTTACCGCTCAAACGACGACGAACAGTTTTAGCGAATAAAACTCTTTGACGTAACAAATAAATTAGCGCCTTCTACCGACGAATTGGAAAACTAGTTTAAAAAAAAAAATAATAATAAACTACAAAAAATGTAACCATTTTTATGGCAGATAATAAATACTATATAACAATATTTTGTTGCTTGATTTAAATTCTAAAAAACTGTGTTGAAATTAAATACATAGTTCATAAACCGCTTGTTATCAATCTCTCGACTTATGTCTCAAAACGGAATTAACTTTAAATAAAAATGTCGATACTATCGTACTCAGTCAGCGTTTTCTGAACGATAAACAATTTCAAAACTTTTTTTGCAATTTTAAATATCTGCCTAATTATTTGAGGGTTAGTGAATTTTTATTTGGGTAACAAAGATTTACATTGCAACGTAAAATTATCGTTAAATTTATTTTAATTATTCAACAAGGATTTTGTATTTAATGTTTTTTTTTTGTACAAGTTTTTTTGTACCTACTGAAATGCACTAATTCTTCATTTGAGTCAATAACGAATTTTTTTTTCCTTCAATTTTTTACTCCCAAAATATCTTTTAGTAACACACTTTTTACAATTAATATAACGCTACAAGTGTTTAGGATCATTATAAAAGCGATATTTTTTTTTATGTATCTACATCTTTTTTGTATAATGTAATAATGTTTGCTTTTAAACATTGGCATATTTTAACACGTGAATAAATTGTACATTTGATTCGTAACTCAAATCGATAATGGCCCTTCTTATTTTAGAATAAGGCCACAATAAAAAGCTGTAACACAACAATAGTTCAACAGTTCATTCGAAAATAAAACAGCATTTAATCGTAAGTACTTAATCATATCAATGAATCAAGTATGAATTGGCGACAGTTTCATACACCTTTTTATCTTTATATTGTATGAATCATTTGTAATGACATTTTAACTTGTTTTGGTGTTTTGATAATACGTTTTTGTACGCAAGTATTAAAATTGTGTCCTTACGTGTGTAAAACTGATGTTAAACTTAAAGGAAACCATGTTTTTTAATACATTTTCTGACAAAAATATTTAGCGTTTAGTATGAAAAAATTAATAATGTTCAATTTTTATGTATTTATTGGGTCAGTAACTTTTTCGATTTTCGGCCAGTTATTTTAACCAAATTGTGAGTAATTTTAATAAATGGTCACTTAGTTTTATAAAAAATCAGTACTTAAGTGATCAGTAAATATGTATATTAAATGGTCCGTAATTAACACTAAACGGAATTGTTAATTTATATAAACGGTAGGTATTTATAATTTTTACTGACAGTTGGTGAATAAGTTACCCAAAGATATATTTTTTACTGACCGTTTATTATTTTTACCGACCATTTATTGATTTTACTGACTGACTTCTAAATATAATACTGACCTATTTAGTTGCCTATATTTTCGCATTGTGTGTTTCAATGCTTCCCTGTTTGTTTTCATAGCACTTCGATTCTAAGAACAAAGTATAGGAAATACATATATAAATAGTCAATTTATTGTCAAACAACAAAAATTTTCTATTCCGTCTTTTCAAAATTTCCCTAGCTTGATTGAAATGTTTTTTAAAGTTAACTGTGTTTGTCAAAATTTCCCTAGCTTGATTGAAGTGTTTTTTTATAGATAGATTTCTTGTCTATTTTATAGATGACGATAGAATTTCGCAGGATGAAACCAAGATCAACATTCCGCTATGCTTAAAAAAGAAGGAATACGACCAATGCGCACTGCCAGTTATGACGTATGAATGTGAAACGTGGATGCTAAATTCAAGAATGTTACGCAAGATCCAGTGCACACAGAGAAGCGTGGAAAAATGTAAGCCTGGTATAACGAGAAGAGATCGTACGAGGAATGGGTAAGAAGTATGAAGTATGTGAAAATGTTAAAGTGGACACACATCGAGAAATACTGGAAAGGTATCCGAGAGGATGTGAAAGAAAGCAGGGTAGACCGAGTGGACGATGGGCTCATGAATTGAGAATGTGTGGAGTCAACTGGACGCAGATTGTTCAAGACAGCAAAATTGTTTAAGTTTGGGAGCCGCAACATATTATTTTCAGATTTAACATATGTGATACAACGATGAATGAAACTGGGATGGAGCGCTTTTGGAAGAATGAACATAGTTTTTAAATCCAACATCCCGCTATGGTTAAAAAAAGAAGGCGTACGACCAATGCGTACTGCCAGTTATGACGTATGAATGTGAAACGTGGATGCTAAATTCAAGAATGTTACATAAGATCCAGTGCACACAGAGAAGCGTGGAAAGATGTATGCTTGGTATAACAAGAGGAGATCATACATATGTACATACATAGCAACATAGAAGAATGCCAGGCAGATGGACCTGAGAAATACTGGAATGGTATCCGAGAGGATGTGAAAGAAAGTTAGACCCAGTGGACGATAGGCTGATGAATTGAGAAGAATGCGTGGAGTCAAATGCATACTGTCAGTTATGACCTATGGATGTGATACGTGGACGCTAAATTCAAGAATGTTACGCAAGATCCAGTGCACACAGATGTATGCTTGGTATAACGAGAAGAGGTCGTAAGAGGAAGAATACATGGGTACGAAGTATGACTAAAGTGGCAGATATAGCGGAACGTGTGAAAAAGTTTAAGTTGACACATAGCGAGAAATACTGGAATGATAGCCGAGAGGATGTGAAAGAAAGCAAGGTACACCGAGTGGACGATGGGTTGATGAATTGAGAAGAATGTGTGAAGTCAAGTGCATACTTTCAGTTATCTCATATGGATGTGATACGTGGATGCTGAATTCAAGAATGTTACGTAAGATCCAGTGCACACAGAGAAGCGTGGAAATATGGGTAAGAAGTATGAACAAAGTGGCAGATATAGCGGAACGTGTGCAAAAGTTCGAGTGCACACATATGGATGGCAGATGGACGCGTGAAATACTGGAATGGTATCCGAGAGGATGTGAAAGAATGCAAGGTAGACCGAGTGGACGATGGGCTGATGAATTGAGAAGAATGGTTGGAGTCAAGTGCATACTGTCAGTTATGACCTATAGATGTGATACGTGGATGCTGAATTCAAGAATGCTACGTAAGATCCAGTGCACGCAGAGAAGCATGGAAAGATGTATGCTCGATATAAAGAGAAGAGGTCGTAATAGGAATACATGGGTAAGAAGTATGACCAAAGTGGCAGATATGACGGAACGTGTGAAAAAGTTGAAGTAGATACACAGCGAGAAGAATGGATGGCAGATGGACGCGAGAAATACTGTAATGGTATCCGAGAGGATGTGAAAGAAAGCAAAGGTAGACCGCGTGGATGATGGGCTGATGAATTGACGAGAACTAATTAATCAACATAGTCAACTTTAAAAAAAAATGGTTTATATACATACATACATACATACATACATATGTAATTATTTTGAGCATCAAATCGATATTGCTTTTCAAATTTGCAGTTGAATATTGCAAGTGTGCAATCCGACCGTTGAATGACTCAATTACGCTCACGTAATATTTATTGATCGCGTATGTACATATATATATGTACTTGTGTACATACATATGTACGTCTAGAATAGGGTGAATGCAGACACGTGCGCTTCCGAAGCTTTATTAAACCTCGCATCGCATTTAAAATGTATAATGAAATGTTGACCAAGGGTGGATGGAGAGCATTCTTTTACCTTGTGCTCAATTTTTATAATACCGCAGCTTTTGTAAAATTTATGATTGCGTTTTGTTATTTACCCTTTGTTTCGCTCTAATTCAAAAGTATCGACGTAACACTGGATGATTTTATAATAAGGTGCCCGGCGTTACTCGGGTGGATAATAATAAACGTCATTGATATATGTACATATATATACATATATATATCAATGACATTTGACTCCACAATTGACTTTTTACATCTTTCCATGCTTCTCTGTGTGCATTAAATCTTGCTTAACATTCTTGAATTTAGCATCCACATTTGACATCCACTGCTGGATGAAGGCCGCTCCAATCCTCTTATATCCCTATCTGCATCCACTTCACACATTCTTCTAAATTCATCAGCCCATCATCCACTCGGTCTACCTTTACTTTCTTTCACATCTTCTCGAATACCATTCCAGTAATTTTCGCGTCCATCTGCCATCCATTCTTATCGCAATGTGTCCACTTTGGTCACACTTCTTACCAATGTATTCCTCTTACGATCTCTTCTCGTTATACCGAGCATACATCTTTCCATGATTCTCCGTGTGCACTAAATCTTGCGTAACATTCTTGAATTTAGCATCCACTGCTGGATGACGGCCTCTCCAATCCTCTAACATTCCTGTCTGTCTTGAGCAATCTGCATCCACTTGACTCCACACATTCTTCTCAATTCATCAGCCCATCCGTCCACTCGGTCTACCTTTGCTTTCTTTCACATTCTCTCGAATACCATTCCAGTATTTTTCGCGTCCATCTGCCATCCTCTGAATCTTAAATTGCACCACCATAATAACATCGTTTTTATACGTAGGAAATTGGTGATTGTGACCGGATGTAAAGAAGAAGAAATAAATCGAAGAACGAAACTGGGATGGAGTGCTTTTCGAAGAATGAACATAGTTTTTAAATCGAACATTCCGCTATTCTTAAATTAGAGCGCATACGACCAATGCGTACTGCCAGTTATGACGCATGAATGTGAAACGTGGATGTTAAATTCAAGAATGTCACTCAAAATTTTTGTAATATACGCCATTTTTGTAAATAAGTAAGTAAGTAAATGACCTCTAGTGACCTACGTCACACTAGCCAGCTAGTGCGAGTAAAGTTCAAACGTTCGAACGTCACTCGCGCGGTCCAAAAAGCAAGCTAGTTTTACTCACTTCGCCTATTACACGCGGCTATTTACTTGCGCCCAGCAAACCAGCGTGATCGTAGCGAGTAAACTATCCCCGTGCGTAATACCCACATAACAGTCGCACCGCTGAGCTATCGTCTGGCTGTCAACTGTTATTTATATCAGTCGAAATCATTGAATCAAAGCATTGTGCGATCTTATAAAATAACCATCGACAGCTGTCGTATCATACATATAAAGTACCAGACAAGCACACAATAATTGATTATTAGGTATATTTATGATTATCACTGTTGAACTAGCACAATATTTTCCTGTGTGTGTTATCCGAATTCATCACGAAATGTGACACATTTGACGCAAATAAAAATCCACATTATATTTTATTATTGTTATTGTGTGGGAAAAAACAAAGAGATCGTATATTTCGACCTAAATCCTAAACGACTGACTATGTTATGAGAGATAATAAATAATCTACAATGTTATTTAATATTTATTATGTTAGATTTTTTCGACGCAGACATTGTCTGTCGAGTTATATCACGCATTAAATTCAATAAATTCGTACAATTTTGTCTTTAAATGAAATACGTATAAACCTCGGAATATACTTGTACATGGTTGACAAAGGAAAATGGTACACATTTTCAAAAATGTATATTTCCGAAACTAACATTGCTACGGAAGTGAAAAATAAATCTTTCGAAATGGTATTCAGTCTTCTTTCTGATGTTAGTATAGTTTTTGCCAAACGGATTAACATTAATGCCAAAATTAGCGCTAGAAAAATAATTACAGAAAAACCCATTTTATATGGAGGTAATTGGGTCAATGTTAAAATAATGATCTAGCTTCAACATTGCAAGATTGCATTTCACATATTTTATAAGTTTACGACATTCTAATCACTCCTGTGTGAAGATGGGTCATATAATACATACACATGTATGTACCTATACCCGAGCTTTTACATATTTCGATTAGAATTCTCTGAAATTTATTTAAATAATAATCTCTGAATGGCTTGTTCATAATTTAACATTGACCCTCTTACAATCGAACTAGGCTTCCATTTTTTTCAATATCAAACAATGACATTGTTAATTCAAGACACGTCTTACTTTTTTTACATATATAGACGAGCTTACAACTGAACCCTATTTACATATCTAGGTAATCTATTCACGTGTTCCGAAAACTTGTAGAATTTCCAGGATAGGAATAGTTGAAAGGTTATATTATTATATTTCATACGGAACGTCTTTATGCAAATGCCAATTAGTGCATTGCAGTTGTCAATACAGCTACATATTATATATGTACATATGTTTCCTCTATTCTTAAAATTAATATTTTGCAATATTGACATTGACTAGGCAATCAAGCAACGAAAGTACGATGAAAGTAGATAAAATTATGTTTAATGAATTTTCATAGTAGTGATAGTTCATAGTTATTTATACCTAGGACAATTGGTAATTATGACCGATTGTAAGGAAGAAGAAATAAAACAAAGAATATGACTATGTTTGTAAATAAGTAAGTAAGTAAATGACCTTGACTTGATATTTTTTGAAAGTCAACACTAGTCCACATTAAGAACTGACGACTAATACGCGAGCGATGAGTATTTATAAGTACACTATCAGCCGAAAAGGGTTAATTATCCGTTTTTTTTTTATTATTCAAAAAGTGAATGTTCACTTAGTATACATACACGTCACTCAATCGGAAAATTGGCCAATTAAATAATTACTGCGTAAAAAACGCGATCACGGTAATTATGTATGTAATATTAATAGCACACACTGTGTCCTTGCACTGGCGTGTCACCTCAAAACGAGAAATGTACAACATCAGACATATTAATAAGAATTTTCGAATAATCTGTCAATTGGGTATTTAATTGCGTTTAAAATGTGTGGTAATGTAATAAACCTAGATAGCGTGACATCACACACATGTGTACATACAAATTGTCCTACAAAAATTGATCACCTTCAATTCAATGCAATATTGTACGTACATATGTACATAAAATGCTGTGAAACTTGGACGCTAAATTCAAGAATGCTACCTAAGATCCAGTGCACGCAGAAAAGCATGGAAAGATGTATGCTCGGTATAACGAGAAGAGATCGTAAGAGGAATACATGGGTAAGAAGTATGACCAAAGTGGCAGATATAGCGGAACGTGTGCAAATTTCGAGTGGACACATATGGATGGCAGATGGACGCGTGAAATACTGGAATGATATCCGAGAGGATGTGAAAGAAAGCAAGGTAGACCGAGTGGAAGATGGGCTGATGAATTGGGAAGAATGTGTGGAGTCAAGTGGATGCAGATTGCTCAAGACAGACAGCAATGTAAGAGGATTGGAGAGGCCTTCATCCAGCAGTGGATGTCAAACGTGGATGCTAAATTCAAGAATGTTACGCAAGATTTAGTGCACACAGAGAAGCATGGAAAGATGTATGCTCGGTATATACATACATACATACATGGGTAAGAAGCATGACCAAAGTGGCAAATATTAGCAGAATGTGTGAAAAAATTGGTGTGGACACATAGCGAGAAGAATGGATGGCAGATTGATGCGAGAAATACTGGAATGGTATCTGAGTGGATGTGAAAGATAGCAAGGTAGACCGAGTGAAAATTGGGCTGATGAATTGAGAAGAATGTGTGCGAGTCAAGTGGATGCAGATTGCTCAATACAGACATGAATGGAAGAGGATGGAGAGGATGTAATGTAAATTAAACTAAAAGTAATCTTCGTGATATTTCTTAATGTCTGACAGTTTATTACTAAAATGTATTATACAGTTAAATCTGAAAAACGATTTAATTGCTTTTTATAGACATGAAGTTATTGGAAATAGGATTAATTTTGTGTAAATTGTGTTTCACGTAAAACTTTAGATGACAGCGAGAGCCGCGGGTTTTTATACAAAGAGCCGCATGCGGCTCCGTAGCCGCCAGTTCCCGACCGTTGATTAAAATACTGACGGATTAATCAGTTGCCCTATTTGATTTTACTGTATACAATTTTTATACACTAATTCTATAAGAATGTATGTACATATATACTTTTGAACGCATTTTATATTTTGAACATAAAATTTCACAAAAAAATGTACCGTTTGAAACTCAGCGTGTTTCAACTAGCAATACTCTGGAAATATTTTTGTTGAATGGGTTTCAATCATAATGTTTATAAGTAACAAAAAAAAAATAAATAAAAGCTGAGATCAAAATTTTTAGTAACTTAAAAGCATATAATTTAAAGATTGACAAAAAATCACTAACTTTGAATGCTTATATGCAGATGGTGCTAATGACTTTTATTATGAGCTGCACTTATATAGTTGTTATTTTCAGCCATTCTATTTCCCTAGCTGATTAAATATATTGGTATAATTTTAAATCTCAACTTTAATTTGAATTTGTAATTTTAGATGAAATTTGTTGAAAATAGTTGCTTTTTTTTTCAATAGATAGATGTCACTCAATTATTTATATTTTAATATAGACGTCATTAATTATTTAATTTTAATGTACATAGTTTATTCTTTATTTCATGCAATTTTATGTATTTTTGCAAAATTGTTGGGTCGGTTGAAATTTTCAGACCAACTTCAACTTCAGCAACAAATGGCCAAATTTCCGACGCGATCTTTGATATTCAATACCGAATAAAATCGTAGATAAGATGGTCGCGATTTTGCACAATGGCGCTCGTTATTGATCCGCAATTTTGCGATTGCCATTCTGTGATTATGCAAGCATATTAATACTTTTGCAAAGCCCTTAATACTCGAGTATCGATTTGAAATCAATTTTTAAACTCGGAACGATAAGCAGGGTCACAAAGTGAACCAACTACATAATATTATGAACCACGGTATGAAAATATTGAATCAATTGAACTGATATTCGCAAATTTTTCATTGCACGATTCTGTGGAATTTTGAAGTTTAACTTAAATTATTTATGTATAGAAAACAATGGTGTTTTTTTAATAAAATAAAATAAATTTATTAACTGTATATAACGAGGCGATGGTTAAATATGGATAGAGCGTTAAACTCTCAAGCGAAGGTCCGGGACTAGAATGGGGAAGTTGAAAGGTTTTAAGCCTTTAATATCGTCATTGGCAAGATCAGGATTGAATCTCAATCAAAATTGACCGTCTTGCTAAAATTCGCCAATTTGTCATAAAATTGAAACCATCCAAAAAATTCCTTAGTTAATTCTTTCTCTACCTCACCTCCAGAAGACAATGGTTTCATTATCGTAACACTATTCGACAAATTACTCGTTTGTTTGGTTCAATGACAATTTTCCTTAAATAAATGTATGCCCAGCGATCACGAATCTGGTTATAAAAATGTTGATTGGTTCGAGATTCAGAGATTTGTTTTCTAAATCGCTCGATTTTTCTATTTCTTGGTGTTGTTCGGTCGATGTCTCAAAATCTGTTAATTTTCTGTTCAAAATAAATATTGAAATCTATAGTTGGGTATATTATCTTTCATTTGTAGTACTTTTGAGCTTTCAAATCTTTCTAAGTAGTCGTCCAGTTCAAATCAAAAGTCAAAAGTACGTATTTTCACTTGGAATTTTTTCCCAAAGTTAATACTATTTATATTGAGTATTTTCTATTGAAACATGTTTATTGGGATAGTGTTCTGGCCACATTATTTTTTTGTTTTTGTTTAAAAGGGCTAATTGGCAGTGTGCTGAATTTTAAATCGGTAAAATAGTGGGCCAAAAAACCCTCACTGGTAGAGCAGAGTGTAATTTGTTGAAAATGGTTTCATATAAATTGTTTCCAACGCGTAACTGGAAGTAATTTAGTGCTAATTCTTTATAAAATAATAAATTGTAAACCGGCTAACCGAGGACAATTACCCGGTTTTCGGGCTTTTTTTTTTAAACGTGCGGTTAACCGGTTTTCCGGTTTCGGTTTAACCCGGTTTGGAAGCCCTAGTCTCAATCAAAAGTCAAAAAGTGTATATTTTCGCTTGGGATTTTTCCCACTGTTAATATTAAATCTTTATATGGTGTATCTTCTATTGGAATACGTTTATTATCAGATTCGTGTTTACTGGGCATCATAAATGTATAACAAGTGTTATATCTCGTCTCTAAATCATCTTTTGTGTCAAGACTGTGTAGTTAATAATACTCCAAACATTCCAAAGTTAAATTTTATCGTTATAAATAAGAAACCAAACGATTTTGCGAATAAAACGGCCAAAAATCCAACAATAAAAACCTACTAAATTATTGAACGTTATCCTTCTCTCCCTTCTTCCTTTCCAACAAGGCAATGGGTTTCACCATTGGAAAATATCTTTCCCTAGTTACCTTACTATGACAGACGATCGAATTTTTGTCAAATAGTTAAGATGTAACGCTTGATATTAAGTATACCTCAAAAAAAAGGTTAGCTGTTCCAAATTTAGTCTAAAATTAGCAGGTAACAACATTGATTTTATATTACGGAAGTTAAACATCTCAATTTGATCTATTGCACAATCTGGGTACCTATAGATCAGCGAGATGGATTGAAATCTATCATGAGATTTTTATCGGAAAACTTGTTAAGCAAAATGTGACTGGTAAAAGGTGAAAAAATATATATGTACACAAATGTACCCATGCGATTTTTTCAATAACCATCTGGATAATGAAATAATAGTTGATTTATCGTGTTGTTTCATAAACAACAAAACTAGTATTCTTTGCTCTGAATGGTTAGATTGTTGTGTTTTCTAATTTTAATATTTATTTATAATTTAATAAAAAAATTCTTTTAAAATGATATCCCAACAAATTCCACAAAATCCTGGGTACACTACTGATAGCTATTTCACCAACATTGTACGTTTGTTATAAATAAAAAGGTAAATGCATCAGTTACACCTATGAAAAGTGCTTTCGTTTTACATCTAAATCTACATAAATTACTAACATCTTACTAATGGAATATAGTTAAAGAAATATTGGTTCAAATTGTTATTTGGGATCAGCTCGTTAGATTGTTACGATAAAAAATGATTCATACGGCAAAATTCATTTATACTTTGCCTAAAATATTTGAGCATTGTATAAAATGACCAATCATTTTATATACATATATGTAGATACAAAGCGGGAATTTCACACTTTGTCTGTAGTATTTTACATACATATATGTACAAATATAAGTACATAAACTATTAAAAGCTACTCGCCTGTTGGTTGATCTGTCTATCAGGAAACGTTATCATAGTTACCGCTATTAGATATTATGGCAATAGTAAAGACACGTTTATCGTCTGTTGGTTTCACCGAAAATTTGAATTATAACCTTTTTCCGTAACCCTATGTATGTACATATGTATGTATGTACATATCTATTAACCATATGAAAACGAAATCAGTGAAGTGTTGAAGTTTTGATGTAAGAAAAAAAATTGAACATGACTCGAATCGTGATTAATTTGTTCAAAAATTGGTAAATAAAGTGGATATTGTTCTTTTAACCTTACGAAAAGTATCTGAATAAAAATTATAACTAAATATTTGAGTCAACATAGTCTGATGTCAATCGATGATGATTCACGTGTCAAATGAAAAATAATTCGGGTGTGGCCAACCCATGACTTTATCCATATATTTGAGGAATACAAAAAAATTGCTCGAGCAGCGAACGAACGCATCATAATATGAAACAAACAATTTTCAATGACGATTTTGATGAGTTTTTTTTTTAAACTCACCATTGCTATAAGAGTTCTAATTATTGTAATATTACGAATATTCAAAATATATAAAAGGCCGAAAAAAATTAAAAACAATAAATTATGCAAGAGTAAACTACCATTTCCGGTGGGCGTATTTTGATCAAAATCTTATCAACTCTTACGCCTTATGTGAAAACTTTAGATGTGAAATTTTAACTCGATCGGCTGAGTAGTTGCGGAAGTATTGTGTTTCATGACTTTTCTACAAGAAAAAAAACGGTTATTTTTTTCATAAATAGGATTATATTATAACAATATTATGACGATACCAAATATGTAAAAGGCCGAAAAAAAACTAAATATCGTTCAAGGGTAAACTGCCACTTCCGTTTGGCGGATGTTGACCAAAATCATAATATCTCTTACACCTTACGTGAAAATAATAGATATGTAATTTTAGCTTGATAGACGTGATAGTTTTGGAGAAAAGGTTAAAAAAACACCAAAAGCCAAGAGTAAAAGTACTACTTCCGGTTGGAAAACAAATGTTTAGTAATTATATTATTTTGAACGTCGTTACACCTACTATACATGCAAAATTTCAGCTTAGTGTGTATCATAGTTTTGCGGGGAAAACCTTGCAATAGGATCAACGGTTTTTGAGTTATGAGCGATTCTATGTATGTACCCACAGACGCACAGACTTTAGGGTGGGTCCACATTCGCTAGCGAACACGCAGACATTTTCCAGAAATTGTGAAAACGCAATCAGGGGATTATACATGATACGAATCAATCAAAATTTCAAGGTCGAATTTTCGCACTGGAGTGAACCGCAAATTGGAGTGGGACATTCGGAGTTTATAAATTGGGAACGGATCGAAAAAAATTTCGTCGACTCTCGGCGAGGGCTTAAACCACTCAATGCTGAAAACTCTGGTTGGTGGTGGTGGTGCTGGTGGGGGGGGGCTTAATCCACTACGTTTCCACCGCGATGTTTCGTATATATATCATAAGCAGTGAGCGCGAGACGATAGTGTAATCCGCACTCCATCTGGCGATGTCTTCCTCGTCAGTACATTCGTTCACGTCTGGGCGTTCGGTCGTCGACTCCTGTGACTATTCTTTCGAAATTGAAGTAAACGTAGACATGGAGAACCAGGAGGTGATAATAGGGAGGAGGAGACCAGTCATAGGGGACATCACGTCCTACAGGCCTCGTCCCAGAAGTCCTTCCCCGAGCTACAGGGACAGATTGTACGATTGGTTCGAAGATATCCAGGAGTGCATGGGCTACAAAGTGATGGTGTCCACGGTCTTTCTTCTGATGCTGGTGCTGGTGATAATGGGATTCTTCTGGCCCTATTATCCTCACTACATGGTCAACGACAAGTGCTCCAGCCCCAATTGTTTGAGAGTGGCCGCTACGGTGAGTCCATTTCAATGGAAAAGGGTTATAAGTTGCATAAAAAAAAAATTTATATCAATTGTGGCACTTAAATCTCTTTTTCATTATCATATCTCGTTTGTGTCATTTATTTTCGTATGTGTCCTTTTTTGTCGTAATTTTCAAAAGACTCTTTTCAAATGCCGAAATTATTCAATTGATTTTATTTAATTTACCGTTTTTTTTTTTTTTTAAAACTGACGTTTTCGTAAATTTGTATCACCGAAACTAATAACGTTGCGGCGATGAAAATAAAAGCATTTTATATGTCATACTGTCATTTTTCCGTTGATGTGGTAGCTTTTGCCAAAAATTTATTATTTATGCCAAAATTAGCGTTTGACAACAATTACAGAATAAACCGAATTTTAAGTGCGCGTAAGGGGATTTAATTTACGTATCAAACTTTTAAGAGTAAATCGTAGTATGTAGTAGGTATATTGAAATATTCATGAACCATAAACTATTTAGTGAGACTCTTATACTGTTAAAAAAAACTATAAATTGTATGAAATTTTGTAATAGTGCTGAAAGTGTATTTTATTTTACGCAAGCGCTAATTTTGGCATAAATCATTAAAAATAAGACGATATGAACTTTCAAATGCATAATAATATAATAATAATAATTTATTTTAAATTACTTGTATATATCGCGTCTTCACAGCACAAAGGTGACTTGCCTAAAATTTTAAAGCTTGAACTGTATCAAAAATTAGGGGATAGTTATATAAAAATGATAATTGGACATTGTACTCTAGATTTTTAGATGCTATTTCAGTGTTAATGGAGTAGTAAATTAAAGTAAAATTTTCAAATTGCATGTTTAAGTCATTTTTGTGTTTTGTGACATAATTCAGATGTTCCACTTGACTTCCCCCGATGGATAATTAAAGAGGAATAAATTCGTATTTATTTCTCATTTTCGCAAAATCATGGACATGTGTGCTTTGTGCTTTGAGGACGCGATATAAACTGCTAAAAATTACAAATAATAAAAATCGCACGTAAAACACATTCCAAAATATCGATGACTTTTCAAAATATCCATTTAACAAAATATTCGAGTCCAATAAAATAAAATTTAATAACCCATTCGTTGGGTTTTGAGTGCGATCTGTTACGATGTTCAAGTAAATATAAAAATAAAACCGACACGGATAAATTGGCAAAAAAAAAACGGTTTGGTCACTCTACTCGCACTTCAAAAGCTCACGTGTAATATTTTTCACTGGAGAGAATAAAGTCTAATTTAAAAGGGCATTGAGTGGATTGAGATTTTAATTATTCAGTAGAATTCATCCGATTGCCGAGAAGTATTCGAAACGTATCTGATGAAAAGCGCATAAAACTGATTTAACATGAGCAGTTGCGTTGTGGTGCTTTTCATATTTTCAAAATGCCATTTCAGCAGGTGTTATAACAAATTTTTATCTCATGGGCAATTTTTATTCATTTTTAATTAAAATAGGACCACACGCAAACTTACATGCCATGGAAAATTTCAACGTAGCTTTTAATCATTGAAATTTTTATCGGTATTATTCAGTATGGATAATTAAAAATTCCACGATATGAAACAAGTCTGTGCTGATAGGAAGATGAATTAGCTAATTTTTCGAATTAATAAGCTTTATCGAAATAATTATGAACAAGCAAGTTCAAGTACAATTAGTCTGGTTAAAATTTGTACACTCACTCACTATACGTATGTAGATAACAAAACGAAATTATATTAAAGATTAAATTACGTCATACCTACATACATATATATATTAAAGATTAAATTACGTCATACGTGCAACATGTAAACTGAATAAAAATTCAACTACAAAGCTTAATAGTGGATAGCTTTTATAATAACTATAAAGACTTATTTCCGTTTATTACGTGTATTAATTGTAGAAAGACTCACGAAAGGTTTTGAAAGCAGAAAATTTAATAAATTAAAATCGTCACTGACGCAACTGGTAGTCGTGCATTATAGTATTAATTTCAATCACAAATATCGTCAAAATTATTAAACTTAGCACATTGTAATGAAAACAGTTAAAATCTTCATCTAAAAACTGTTCAAATTTTATTGGCAGACTTATGTACATGTGTAGCCAAGCTCTAGCACAGTGCGTGCGGCTCCGGAGCCGCACGTGGCTCTTTCAATGAAAACCTGTGGCTCTCATTGTCACCGAACGTTTGCGTGAAATTATATTCCGCTTGAAATTTCACAAAATCAAAATGAATCTATCCTAATTGTTCCCTTTCTATACTTTTGTAATAATTTTTCAGCAGTAGATTGTTTAACACTAATAAACTTGTCAATTTTGCAACTGATTTGGGTCTCGGCTCTAAAATTTCATCCGTTCACCATCCACTGCTGGATGAAGGCCTCTCCAGTCCTCTGCATCCAGTCGACAACACACATTCTTCTCAATGCTCAATGCATTTTTTATGTGTCCACTTTAACTTTTTCACACGTTCCGCTATATCTGCCAATTTGATCATACTTCTTACCCGTGTATTCCTCTTACGACCTCTTCTCGTTATACCGAGCGTAGATCTTTTCATGCTTCTCTGCGTGCACTGGATCTTACGTAGCATTCTTGTATTCAGCATCCACGTATCACATCCATAGGTCATAACTGACAGTATGCACTTGACTCCAACCATTCTTCTCAATTCATCAGCCCATCGTCCACTCGGTCTACCTTGCTTTCTTTCACATCCTCTCGGATATCATTCCAGTATTTCACGCGTCCCTCTGCCATCCATATGTGTCCACTCGAACTTTTGCACACGTTCCGCTATATCTGCCACTTTGGTCATACTTCTTACTCGTGTATTCCTCTTACGATCTCTTCTCGTTATACCGAGCGTACATCTTTCCATGCTTTTCTGCGTGCACTGGATCTTACGTAGCATTCTTGAATTTAGCGTCCGAGTTTCACAGCATTTTATGTATGTAC
Organism: Parapsyche elsis; assembly: GCA_022651745.1. Classification (NCBI taxonomy): domain Eukaryota; kingdom Metazoa; phylum Arthropoda; class Insecta; order Trichoptera; family Hydropsychidae; genus Parapsyche; species Parapsyche elsis. The sequence continues at coordinate 415,376 of JAGVSN010000058.1, forward strand.
GTACAATATTGCATTGAATTGAAGGTAATTTATTGTGATAAATTTTTGTAGGACAATTTGTATGTACACATGTGTGTGATGTCACGCTATCTACATAGGTTTATTACATTGGTACACATTTTAAACGTAATTGAATACCCAATTGACAGATTATTCTATAATTCATCAGCCCATCGTCCACACGGTCTACCTTGCTTTCTTTCACATCCTCTCGGATACCATTCCAGGATTTATTGCGTTAATCTGCCATCCATTTATTTCACACGTTCCGCTATATGTATCTACCACCTTGATCATGCTTCTTATCCATGCATTCCTCTTACGATCTCTTCTCGTTGTACCGAGCATACATCTGCGTGCACTGGATCTTGCCGAACATTCTTGAATTTAGCATCCACGTTTCACATTCATACGTCATAACTGGCAGTACGCATCGGTCGTGTATGCCTTCTTTTTTAAGCATAGCGGAATGTCCCGACTCTTCCAAAAGCACTCTTCTTTACAACCACAACTTTATGTATAAATACCTATCAATTATTTCTACAATATGCTTATCTACTGTGTGACTCATGTTCATGTTGGGGTTAAATATTCCGCGACCCAGTAATTTAATTGCAATTGATGAAACGTTGCATTTATGACACATTGTGTAGGATTTTCGAGCTTTCTTAGTGTACCGGCTGGTACAAACTGACCAATTTCGCATCGCAGCGAATCGAGCCGTCGCTGAAAAGAAGAATCATTATTTTTAGTTGTGTCGGTTTCGGTTTTGTCCGCGTTCAAGTGGCATCCCAGCTTGGTGCCCATCATCCGTTCAAACGTGAAAATAGATACGCATATCTGTCCGTACACCCACCAAATGGCTTTGTTATGAGAAATTTCATAACGGATCCACTACTCTGCACTATTATAATACCTATTGCCAAATCGCACCGTGTATATTATGTATGTGTGTATGTATAGAGGAGATACGGGAAAAAAACGGGGCCCTCTAATATTTCTATTAACCTATTCCCCATTCCATTAGCTCGGCGATTAGCTGGAAACGAATCACAGACGTCGATTCTTCCGTCGTCTTGTCTAATTTATTGTCTCGATTTATTTTGCAAACGGTCGCCCGTTTAGACATGTGAGGTTTTCTCCGAGGGGCCCCACTCGAAAATTTTCCGCAATGGCGTCACGTGCCCGTTTTTAGTTAGTTTCCGCGTGTCGAATCGCCATTGCCTCGATACGAATGTGCATTGAGACCGCCGGTGATCGCACACTGGACGCGAGCGAATAATTTGACGCGTGGCGTCTGCGAGTGGCGCCCTCTAGCGTCGTTGATTCGCACCGATGCGAATTATATCAAGTGCGAGATACAAATATGCATTAAAACCATTGGTAACCGTAATGGTAACCGCACACTAACGCGAGCGAATAATTTGACGCCTGGCGTCTGTGACTGACGCCCTCTATCGTCATTGATTCGCACCGATGCAAATTATGTATATCGGTGCGAATGGGACGTTCCACGTGTGAAATTCATTGCCTCGATACGAATATGCATCGAGACCGCCGGCGATCGCACACTGACGCGAGCGAATAATTTGACGCGTGGCGTCTGCGACTGACGCCCTCTATCGTCGTTGATTCGCACCGATGCGAATTATATCGGTGCGAATGGGACGTTCCACGTGTCGATTGCATTGCCTCGATACGAATATGCATTAAAACCATTGTTTACCGTAAAGGTAACCGCACGCTAACGCGAGCGAATAATTTGACGCTTGGCGTCTGCGACCGCCACCCTCAATCGTCGTTGATTCGCACCGATATAATTCGCATCGGTGCGAGATACAAATATGCATTAAAACCATTGTTTACCGTAAAGGTAACCGCACACTAACCCGAACGAATAATTTGACGCGTGGCGTCTGCGACTGACGCCCTCTATCGTCGTTGATTCGCACCGATGCGAATTATATCGGTGCGAATGGGACGTTCCACGTGTCGATTGCATTGCCTCGATACGAATATGCATTAAAACCATTGTTTACCGTAAAGGTAACCGCACGCTAACGCGAGCGAATAATTTGACGCTTGGCATCTGCGACCGCCACCCTCAATCGTCGTTGATTCGCACCGATGCGAATTAAATCGGTGCGAGATACAAATATGCATTAAAACCATTGTTTACCGTAAAGGTAACCGCACACTAACCCGAACGAATAATTTGACGCCTGTCGTCTGTGACTGACGCCCTCTAACGTCATTGATTCGCACCGATGCGAATTATATCGGTGCGAATGGGACGTTCCACGTGTCGAATTCATTGTCTTGATACAAATATACATTGAGACCGCTGGTTACCGTAAAGGCCCCACACTAACCCGAGCGAATAATTTGACGCATGGCGTCTGCGACTCCCGCCCACTATCGTCATTGATTCGCACCGTTGCGAATTATATCGCTGCGAGATACAAATATGCATTGAGACCACTGGTTACCGCAAAGGCCCCACACTAACCCGAGCGAATAATTTGACGCTTGGCGTCTGCGACTGACTCCCTCTATCGTCGGTGATTCGCACCGATGCGAATTATATCGGTTCGAATGGAACGTTCCACGTGTCGAATTCATTGCCTCGATACGAATATGCATGAAAACCATTGGTTACCGTAAAGGTGACCGCACACTAACGCGAGCGAATAATTTGACGCCTGGCGTCTGCGACTGACGCCCTCTATCGTCGTTGATTCGCACCGATGCGAATTATATCGGTTAAGCGGTTTTGTCGTGTCAAACTGACGTCCCATTCGCACCGATATAATTCGCATTGGTGCGAATCAACGACGAAAGAAGACGAAAGCTTGACGCAACGATATCGCTCAGGTTTGTGAGCGCCTTTAATCTATGGGACAGATAAAAATTACACTTAGCAACAAAATAAAATACCCAAAGCGGAGATTGGTCATTCTTTGACCCACTCAATTCGAATCCGATAGTGATTTTTGTTGTATAAGCTGTCGTTTATGAGACATTCGCGATTTGTATGTAAAAAATAACCATTTTTTTGGCTTTTGCCGTCTATAACTCAAAATATAGTATCGCTGTGCTCAAAGTGAGTATTGAAATCAATAGTCAGATATTTTTTCTATTGATTGTGATTTTTTATCACTTTAAAATACTTATAGTTAATTATCTAGCGAATTTTCAAAGTCAAACACGCACAAACTTGCCTGCGACGCACAGAGTTTCAGAACGCAGATCTGACTAGACAAAGCTCGATTTTAAAACTTTTGAGAAACGACTTATGCACCACTATTTTAAGTAGTTTTATACCTGAACTTTCGAGAAACAATGATAAAATATGGTTTTGCAAGCTGTTATGCACGTGTTAAATACCCAAACACGTGTACAATGGGCGAAGCGCGGCCGCGCGAAATAATTCACAACAGTCTTAAACTGGATGTCATAGCTTCATACACGTTGTTACACGTTCTTACACTTATTATAAAATGGATATTATTAAAAAAGGTATGTACAAATATATTTTATAGAAAATTTAACAAAAATATCAATTGTTATTGTAGAAATTTTGATTCAAAGTCATAGCCCAATTTTGATTTTTTTTTTTAATCATATAAAGTTGGCTTAAGCTTTTAAAAGGGTTTGAATCGTTTCTAAGCCATGATTGTTACCCATTTTAAAGTTGAACTATTATACTTTAAGAATCTGCAAAAACCACCTGCAATAAGTTGCAACACTTTCATTTATTTCAATTTCTTTTAGACTCTGTACCGCGGAGATGTTTATTCAATATATGGCACAAAGAGCATATTTCAGCCCAGGAAGACAGTATGCTTGAGTTTCTTTTTTCATTGTATTTTATATTATATGTGCAATTCGATTTTTAAATTATGTGCGTGTTAAAAAAAAAAAAATATACGAATGTTTTACATTTTACCAGATACTTCTTGAATTTGTACGGTTTTTTTTAATATTTTAATTTTGAATTAGTAGGTATGTACTTCTTTTACAATCTATATTTTAAATTTGTTATTATGTATGTATAATATTACAATATATATTTTACATATTATCACCAGGAATATTTATTTTTCATTCCATAACACAAATTTTTAATAAAATATATTTATAAATTTATATTATTTTGAAGATATAAATCATTTAAAAGCAAAAAAATAATTTTCAGCTTAATACATGTAATAGTTTTCGAGAAATCGCGTTTTTTAAAAGTTTTTATACGCGTGTCTAGTCAGATCTGCGTTCTGAAACACTGTGCGACGGGTCGTATTTGACCCTCGCAACTACATTTATATAATAATATAAATATTTTTTTATTTAACATGACGGTTGTTATTCGTATAACTCTTAAGATATTAGTATTTTACCTGATTGTATGGTTTTTTGGCGAACCTTTTTTCTTGAGACACGAGGTCAATTCGTAGAATTTCATGTGAAATACATACATAACCCTCTGAAGGAATATTCCAAACACATGTATGTCTCTTTTTTATTTTGTCTTCAATTTGTAACATTGTATCCGAAAGACGTAATGAAATAAACATGCTATATCTCGTTTGTTAAAAAAAACAGTGATTGTCTTCAAAGAAGACAATATTAAACGACACTATGATACCACATTTATGTAAGATCGGATATTTAACATATTAAAAGTGTGTGTAAAAGATTTTGCATTTAATTTCAATGTTGATAATACAAATGAAGATATACCAAATGGAATTAATTGATTTGCAGTGTTTTTCTGTAACAAAAGAAAATTTCATACTTGAATAAATTCATACATACAAATATATATGTATTTATTTGTCAGCTGGTCGTTTTCCGACGATAATACTCGTCAACAACACGTATTTTCAATAATCAAAAGAATATAAATATATATTTCTTTTATATGTATTTAATTAATAAACATCGAGACATAGCGATATACGATAAATATTAAGACACATCGAGACACGACAAAAATAAGTATTTTATTTTTCCCATGTTATGAATTGTCACGGTTCGTCAATTTTTATTCCAGCTGTTTGTTTTCGTTAATTAAATAATATAAAAATAAACACCTACTTACCCTGGATATATTATATACATACATATATATATGTACATATATACCCATCCACCTCACCTCACAATGATAGTTGCAAATTAAGTCACTTAATAAAATGGCAAATGTAAAAGTAGCACGTTTTAGTATATTATATGTAATATATCTATAAATCGGTTAAAAATTTAAACAAGCTTTTTATTGTTCTTATACTATGTTCACAATACATCTTAAATTTATTTTAATAGCTACTGGTCCAGTGACCATTGTCTATTTTACACATTGTTCATTTTGTTAGTATTTATAAGGATTATTTTATTTTAATGTTAGTGTTTAGAGCATAATAGGAGAAAGAGCTCAAAAACTTATTGATTAAATTATATTGGATGGCTGAAAATTAGATTGAAGCAAATTACAAATTAAACTACATAGTAAAAAGCTTCAATGGATGAGTTGGTTGATTTTTTTTTTAATGTCGTATTCATACCATTTTGCAATTATTAAAAACAACACTGGCGGTAGTTTGATAATTTTTTTCACAATTTATCTACATACATATGATGCATACGATCGTTCAATCAATCAAGCAGTCGTTCAGTGGAAACGGAAATCGATTGGCGTAATTATTTAAAAAACGTGCCATCTTCATACTGCTTTCATCGAGTCAAGTGTGTATAATAACGTTTCCAAGTGGCACCTATAATATACATAAGGTACTTCAATCCAAACACACACACACAGGATACAAAGTGTAACGCTGTACTGACGAGTGACTAATGGCCACAGCTCACCTAATCGCATTCCATATATGAAGCTGTCGAAAATTAAATCAAACAAAGACCATATATGTAATGTATATTCGTCATTCATTAATTTTAAACAGACTACACATACTGTGTGTACTTACTTGCAAAATGAAAAAGAGTGTTTATTGTAGTACCTTTCATACATTTCCATCATAGATATGCCCATTCCAAACAAATTTGCCCGGACAAAGCGTCAGAAGCAACGGGGGGCTGCGGGGGGGTCTAAAGTGCGGGGAATTCTCATGCATTTTTGCATGCCCTTTTGTATGTCATGTTATTCTACATCTATGATTACCATACACTGTTCTTAACAATCATCCAAGTCAAATGTAATCAACCATTGATTTTATTACTAACAATACTATGCACTGTATATTTCAGCCGTTCAATTCATCAGCCCATCTTCGGTCTATATCTGCCACTTTGGTCATACTTCTTATCCATGTATTCCACTTGCGATCACTTCGTGTTGTAACAAGCATCTGACGTAACATTCTTGAATTAAGCATCCACGTATCACAGAATCACAACCATGGGTCATAACTGGCTGTACGCACTTGACTCCACACATTCGTTTGAATACATCAGCCCATCGTCCATTCGGTCTACCTTTGCTTTCTTTCACATCCTCTCGGAAACCATTCCAGTATTTCACACGTTCCGCTATATATGCGCACTTTGGTCATACTTCTTACCCATACATTCCTCTTACGATATCTTCTCGTTATACCGAGCATACATGTGTGTGCACTGAACCTTGCGTAACATTCTTGAATTTAGCGTCCGCGTATCACATCCATTGGTCATAACTGGCAGTATGCACTTGACTCCACATATTCTTTTCAATTCATCAGCCCATCTTCCACTCGGTCTACCTTGCTTTCTTTCACATCCTCTCGGTCCATATCCATTCCAGTACTTTTTCACACGTTCCGCTATATATCTTTGGTCATACTTCTTACCCATGTCCATCTGCCATCCATTCATTCTTGAATTTAGCTGGATGTCAAATTCATTCTTTTCATTCATCGTTCCGGTCTATATCTCGGATACCCACTTTGGTCCATCTGCCATCCATTCTTTAGCTGGATGTACTTTTTACGTTTTATCTGACTTTGGTCTCTTACCCATGTATTTATTTTGCGATCTCTTCAAGCATACATCTTTCTATGCTTCTCTGTGTGCACTTGGAGCTTTCGTAGCATTCTTGAATTTAGTGTGTCCGAGTAGTGTGTCATTATCATTTTCAGCCGTTCACTATCCACTGTCGGATGAAGGCCTCTCCAATCCTCTTCCATTCCTGTGTTTCTTGAGCAATCTGCATCCAGTTGACTCCACACATTCTCAATTCATAAGCCCATCTTCCACTCGGTCTACCTTGCTTTCTTTCACATCCTCTTGGATACCATTCCATTCGTATCGCTTCAACTTTTTCACACGTTCTGCTATGTATGTATATCTGCCACTTTAGTCATACTTTTTACTCATGCAAGCATACATCTTTCCATGCTTCTCTGTGTGCACTGCGTCTTACGTAGCATTCTTGAATGTGGCGTCCAAGTTTCACATCCATACGTCATAACCGGCAGTACGCATTGGTCGTACGCCATCTTTTTTAAACATAGCGGAATGTTGGATTTAAAAACTATGTTCATTCTACTACAATCAATGTGACGCATCGACACGCGTTTCCTTTAAATGCGAATATCACAACATAATTAAATTATGCCACTTGCACAAGTGTACGCATTTTGTCAACACATGTATGTATGCACATACATATGTATGTAAATATGTACATACTATCGTATTACATCCATTCGCGCTAATATGTAGTAAGGCGTCAAGGTTGTATCGATATGCGAAAAATTAATGTAAAATGTGCGCTGTATTATTAGATCGATATTGAATGTGCGATTAAAGAGTGTTGGAATTGTCGGAACTTTTATGTTTGTATGTTGAAAAAGCAAGTGCGATTTCTTAAAATACATACACCATTGTGCATTTCGATAGTTTTGTCGAATGCCAGTTTCATATTAGTGCGTTCGATTGCTGTGTTTTATTTAGTACATAATGGCAAGCGAAACTCTAATCATCGCTATATTATATATTATATATATGTATATAATAGCCCAATTCCATCTGTCTGTCTGTCTGTCTGTCCGTCTGCTGATAACGCTCGCCTCGGTTGAGGCTGAAATAAACGTCGCGAGTGGGATTTGAACCCGTGATCACCACGGGTTTGCGACTTTGCTAAATTGTCACGCAATCAATCACGTCAAACACGTCCGTTGATTTTGAACGGGCTTACTCTAGTATATATGTATGTATATAATAGCCGAAATCCGTCTGTCTGTCTGTCTGCCTGTCTGCGCGATAACGCTCGCTGAGGAAAAATTATTAAAAAACCACTAGAACGAGTGGGGGATCGAACCCACGACCTTAGGCTCGAGAGTCATCACGCTAACGCTATACTCTATCGCCCTCGGTCGGTTTAGTCCTGTTTTTTTTTAAACATATTAAACGGCTTTATTTACAAAAGGGATCGTGATTGTGCTAATAATACATAGATGGCACTATAGAAACTTTTTTTTTTACATTTTTTAATTATTATATATGTACATTTATAATAATTAATAATTTTAATATAAATAGTAAAGTAAAAAAAATTTTTTTTTTTTTGAGTGGGTATCGAAAGCGTTCAATTGGTGGGGATTGCTATAATACATAGATGGTGCTATAAAAACAATTTTTTATTGTTTTTGTTTTTTCGATCAATTAGTGGGGATCTCTATTAAAAAAGCGCTTTACGATATTTAAAATTCAGCGGGCGTTGATATTCAACGGGGTTACACTAGTATTATACATATAATAGCCCAATTCCGTGTGTCTGTCTGCTGATAACGCTCGCCTCGGTAAAGGAAAAACACGATCGTCGCAAGTGGGATTTGAACCCGTGATCACCTGGTTGGGTGAGTTAGCGCTAACGCGTTCACCCAACACCGGGGTGATGGGAAGGCCTCCTATAATTTGAAAATATTCATCCTTAGTCGGTTCGCGACTTTGTTAAAGTGTTACGTAATCAATTACGAAAATATTTGATCGATTTACTTAGTCAGCACGTTGATGACATTTTTCTATCGTTAAAATCACTTACAAAAAACACGTCCGTTGATATTCAACGGGCTTACACTAGTACTTATATACATAATAGGCCCGTTCGGTCTGTCTTATATACGTATTGTATTATATCAATGCAACGACTGTAAAAACTATTAAATACACATTTGAGTCGCCTAGTTCCAAATCCCGATAAGTCCATAAAACTCACTTGTTCGCAAACGCGGTTTTTCTGCTACAGACTTATTTGCTAGATGGCGTTTTAAACTCATTTAAACTTAATTTTGTTGATATTAAACAAAATATTGAGATTAGAAATATGGACTTATCGTTGTTTGTTTCTAAATATGGCTTTTATCAGCTTTTATCATAGTGCAATTGTCGGTTTTTGGAACTAGCACTGATTTTCAATATTTTTTTACGGCGCACTTGGCGGTATTTGGAATAATTCAAGTATTAGGCATCCTTTGACAACATTCTTAGAACCAGAAAATATTTTATCCTCGTTTTTTTTATACATATATTGTGGACTTATCGGGATTTGGAACTAGGCGACCCATTTATTTACTCACCCACACAAACATTCGTTGATATTCAACGGGCTTACACTAGTATTATATATTATAATCTTCTTATTTTTTGTGCTGTACGAATTTGACGATACCCTAAACCCGTGTTATTTGCGAATATTTGTACACTTTTCGAGAGTTGCGACAGCTGGAAGCGTGCCGTTTCCTTGAAATTGTTCACATTACGATACTTTGTTCTTTTGCACGACGTTTGGCTTGATTCACTTTTTCGCAGATCGTTCACACTTACACACATAGACTAACTGGATATCATCGTGTTTCGAATTCTAGTCGATTTGCGTATCGAATGTCTTTATGCCGCGATAGATATTTCATTCATGGTAACAACATAGTACAGTGGTGACTTTTAACGCGTAATAGTTTCCTTGCAATGGTGTCGAAAGTCGTAATATGCGAAAAATAAACGTACATATATATATATAAAAGATGAATATATCGACGCGCGTTATATTTAACGCTCGCTACAAACACAAAGCAACGCTTTTGAACTAAATGATTAATATTGATATGAAACATCTGACTCACAAACACACTTATGTACAATACATCCAAAAATATAATATAAATCGACAAATAGTTGTTCACAATTTATTTAATCGTAATAATAAATTACACTGTAATTGATTTTGATTATTTTAATAGTACGCAGTTAAGATATTCAATCGATAGATGTCGCCTTTGTAAATATTTTTTTAATAAAAAATTAGCAATGACGAAAACCGTAATATTATATTAAATTTCGAATAATCTGCTTGTGGTGTAAAATTTGATTTAATTTATTTTATTATAAATTGCAGATCGTGGAAAACATGAACAAGAGCGTGAATCCTTGCGACAATCCTTGGGAGTGGGCTTGTGGCTCGTGGATATCGTCTAAAAGCCACGAAGAGTTTGCTGTGAAGGATCGCGAACAAGAGAGAATACGTGAAGGTGAGCTAGATATCCTTATTTATTTATTTTATATAATAATAGCTAATTTAACTACATCTATTACATATTTCAAAACACTAAATCAAATATACTTATACTTAATTACTATTTCTCACAGAGGTGTCTCCTCACACTTTTTAAGAATGCATCTCTTATTATACATTATACATTGAAAAACCCCTGTGAAAAACACCACCAGCTGTCTTTGATTTCCTTACTCTACCTACAACTAATTGGTTCTTATTTCTAGTACAATAACTATGGATATCACTATTTCTAATGATATAATTATGTGCTTAACTTTAAACAATTTCTAATACTCACCCATCCCAATTCATCTAACATACTTCTAATACTTTTTAGTCTACCACAACATACCTCTCATAGCTCTATTTTGCAACCTTTGAATTTTATCTAAATCTTGGCCACTGAATATATTAAGTACAGTGGCACAATAAACCAGGTGTGGCAAGACAATTGTATTATAGAGTAAAACCTTACTTTTCCTACTTAAAATATTTATGAACCTACATAAAACACCAACTTTTCTAGCCATTTTTTTAATTATATATTCAGCATGTACCTTAAAGTTCAGTTTAGAGTCTATATGAATTACCAAATATTTTAAATTATCAACTATTTCAATAATTGTATCATTAATCCTAACTTCATTCAACACATTCACGCAACCAATCATTTATATAATTTAATTCTATATTTAAAATATTAGCCATCTCATCAACATCACATATATTAAAGTGTCATCTGCAAAAAGATGAACTTTACACTATATTATATTAAATATATGAAAAAGCACGATTTAATCATCCCAGTAAAATCTGTCTTGAAGTATTGAAGTTAACATTTCTTATATTAATGTGGAATTATTTGTTTTGAAAATTGTATTGTATTATTTTCAGAGTATGTCAAATTGAGGGACATCATAGCTACGATGAACCACATGAGTGAAAGCGACACAATTGACTGGAAATTGAAAGCGCTGTACCATTCTTGTATGAACGAGGAGTCTATCGAAAACGACGGTACTTATCCATTGAAAAAAGTGATCGAAAGTTTGGGTGAGTTTTATTTGTATAATAATGTTGACTATTTTATAGTGACACCTGTGTACAAATTTTCAAAGTTTTAATTTTAGTACCGGTTTTTATGCGATAAACTAAAACTTTTTAACAACGCCAATAGATGTCATTAATAATTTATTTTTTAAAACAATCAATTATTATATTAATGCGTTTTGTTTGAGTGAATTGCGGAATTCCTCTTGAAAAATATACTCGGATGCTCGAAACTCTTACTTTACAGAGGAATTTTGGCCCAATTGAAATATTTGTTTTGCTGTCGCATTTTTGTACGGAGCTTCGATCGATTTGGACTTTCAACACCTTTTTTTGTTGTTGTTGTTGTTGAATTGTCAATCGTGTTGCAAACTAAGTGACCCCTCGATGATTCTGAACGTTTCAAGTGCGTAGCCACGTATGTATATAGATATCGTGATTGATTGATTTTGAAGTATGCACAACACCGTTTCCGAAACATTCCAACGTCCTGGAATGTTTCGGCAATTAATGGGGGAGGAATCGACCAGCAATAGTCGATGGCTCTCAAAGATCAGACATTTCAACTTTCACTGTGTCTTTGACTTCCTGGTCCGTTTTATTGCCGGCTCATGATGGCCATTGCGCGCATCACTTTCATGCTCAGAATATTCATCGCTCTTTGTCTCTCGATCTCGATCAGCGGCTCTCAAACTTACCCCCGTGTATTAGACATGACCAAGTCTTGAGAATTTTAACACCTAACGAACATACCAATCTAAAGTCTCACGCTCCAAACGTGCTCGTATTGTTTTAGGGCATAGGTAGGTAATCCTTTTTTTAAGTGATGAGCTATCTACATATATGAGTCGCCTAGTTCCAAATTCCGATAAGTCCACAATATATGTATAAAAAACGAGGATAAAATATTTTCTGGTTTTAAGAATGTTTTCAAACAATGCCTTATACTTGAATTATTCCAAATACCGCCAAGTGCGCCGTAAAAAAATATTGAAAATCAGTGTTAGTTCCAAAAACCGACAATTGCACTATGATAAAAGCCATATTTAGAAACAAACAACAAAGTCCATGTTTCTAATCTCAATATTTTGTTTAATATCAACAAAATTAAGTTTAAATGAGTTTTAAACGCCATCAAGCAAATAAGTCTGTAGCAGAAAAACCGCGTTTGCAAACAAGTGAGTTTTATGGACTTATCGAGATTTGGAACTAGGCGACTCACATTGTATACATGTTGTGTAATTTAACAATTCATGGAAGTACATCGACCGTCAACTGCTACTATCTCTCAACTAGCACACTTTTTTTTTTTTTTCCAAAATGGTGCTATTTACCTCTACAGCTTCATGCACCGTAGACACAATGTATCAATAGCGCCAAACTGTGACAGATATTATTTTTTTAATCAATCGGTGAACATGACCGGATGTCTAAAAAAAGAATGAACATTAATTACTAAAGCACGTTCTTTACAGAAGATAAGATAAGATAATGAGCGGTCAATGTTGATATGATTTATCAAATTTCATTTGCTGCATTGTTCGCCGACAATGCAGCGAATGAATAAGTTTATGATATCAAAATTGACCGTGACCGTGATAAAGTCAATTATGTACAAATGAGTTCATATTTTAAACATCGTATCATCGTATTGTACAATCAACACATATGTACATAAATGAATACTCGCCTTCTTCGTTGTCAAGTTCAAGTTATTAGCGATTCAGTGAGTGGTATAGTGTTGTAAAATTCTCGGGAATAATCTTTTGGAGAATTTTCCGTTTAAAATTGTAGTACATAATGCAATGTACCCGGGGCTCCATCGGCAACGCCATGTATTTTAAATAAATAAATACTAACTCGCACTGTATTTGCTTAAATATACAGTAAACTCCCTCTAATCCGGGCTTTAATACTTGGTGATACGGATTACACGAATAATATTTAGTTTTAGTATCCGTGACAAAAACTTAATTTGATGGGGTGTGAATGTGACAAATTGTTTACAATCTTTTGTGCTAAGTTTAAATGAATGATTATATCATAAGTTGGAACAATTTCACTGGAATATCATAACCAAAGCAATACGAATATGTATACATAATTTATTGCTGCCAGCGTTAATAAGCATTGCATTCCTGTGAGAATTTCGCGGAAAACGTTCATGCTAGTAGCGCGTATGTTAAAATGACAAAATGACACATTCAGTGTCGTCAGAATGAAAAAAATGTCATTCAAAATGCTCTCAGACACTCTAGAAAGTCCTATTACTCCTATTAGGTTCTGAAAATATCCTAGAATCCTCTAAAAACTATTATTATCTAGAGATGTTTTATAACCAAGAAAAAAGAAAATTCTCGAATATTCTCAGAGAATAATCTTTGGAGAATATTCTCGACTTACAACATTATATATACATATGTATGTACATACACACTTTTTGAAATAAATTTGAACATAATATGGCGTCTTTTTAAACAACGACCGAAATGCACTAATTCTACGCTAATTCGCATTATGAACTTTAGTTTAAAAGCTATTTAAACTATCTAGAGATGTTTCATAACCAAGAAAAAAGAAATCTTTTGGAGAATATTCTCGACTTACAACACTAGTCATGCTTATACGATAAAACTTATATTAACAGTGCCAATCCACGTTTCAGGGAAAAGTTGGAGAAGTGTTGTGTTTTTGTTAGATAAGTGCGCGTAATCTACAATTATTGTTGTTCTATGCGGTACATCTCCGACATGATTTGACCTTTGCTGGACTTCTCCTAACCGACTCGGCTCACTGTTAAATAATAAAGAAAGTCTCATTCGCGTGACTGCTTTATTAAAATTGCCGTGTGATGGACACTGGACAGAGAGAGAGAAATACGGATTAAAAAAAAAAAAAACTCAATTTCAGCAAAAATCACCCGTTGTTTAATTTTCGCCAAGTGTGAGAGTCCGAGGTCTAATGTGTTCGCATTGCACAAACATTTACATCTACAATATTGCACAACGGTATTTAAAAATTAGCGTATAATTATTATTATCACCGTGTACGGGTTTTAAAATTAGCCGATCGTTAAAGTCTTTTAATATTATTACAATTGCAGAAATGATTATTAATTTGAAAATTAATTATTAATGATATTTTTAATTCGGTCCGCGGTGTGTTAGCACTGTTAAAATTTCCACCGAAAGCCATATGACGGATTGGCAATTATTATCGCAAGTACATACAAGCATTTGTACGAATCGGGTTATTTGAATCGGTTACACAAACTCAAAAGAGTGGACGCAAAAAAAAAAAAAAAAAAAAAGAAACCCATAACGCTATGATGATAAAATTCAAATCATTTGAAAGTTAATTTAATCCTCTTTCTAATGATATGGTAGTTTTATTCAAACAAATAATCCTGCGTGAAAATCGTCGTTTTGCAGTGCATTTACTTTTTGAAATGCTAATTTTTCCATTTATTATTATCAATTTTGCAAAAACATTAAATGAGCTTTATTTTCGTACTATGCTTTATCAACATATCATTATTATATAGTTTCGGATGTGTGATTTTTTTGAAAAGGCAGTTATTTTAACCAAATGGTCAGTAATTCAACAGTCAACAGTCAATATTTAAATTTTTTTTTATTTATGATAGCTTTAAATGCTAATTACAAACAAACATTACTTAAGTTGGATAGAGTATAGAAGAAAGTTAAAATTTAAGATGGTTCTTTTGTTAGATGAATAGACATAATATTATTTATTTATTTAAGATAGCTTAAAAAGCTAATTACAAAAAAAAATTACTAAAATTACAAAATAAACTTATTATATACTACCATTTGTACAGAAGTGCTGTTTTAAGGCTGCCAGGAATCTATCAATTTTATTTTTATATTCAACAACATCCCTGTACAAGATACTTCTCCTGGATCTAATTAATATTAAATTCTTAATAATTAATAACTATTAACTTATTCTTACCCCTAGTATTATGAATAGGTATAATTATACCTTCTTATTAAATATTTTGGTAATAAATTCTTGTTTAATTTAAAAATATACTCTAACATGCACACTTTTAAGGTAATCATCCAATTCAATTCATTCAACATACATATTATAAAAAATAATAGCCGAAATCCGTTTTTGTGTGTGTGTGTGTCTGTCTGCTGATAACGCTCGCTGAGGTAAATAATTAAAAAAAAAACCAGAACGAGTGGGATTTGAACCCGAGATCACCAGGTTGGGAGGAATCGTGCTTACACTATCTTTCAAACGGAGGCGATGACGGACGTGTTATAATTGGACAATATTTATTCTTTAAGGGTTCGCGCCTTTGCTAAATGGTTACGTTGTTGTTATTATAACGCGCCATAAATGGCGCTTGGTTGCATAAATGCAACAACTATAAAAACTATTAAATTTAATATTATTTTTCAGTACGGGTGATGAGAACGCTCCGTTGATATTCAACGGGCTTACACTAGTATATATACATATGTATAATAGCCCAATTCCGTCTGTCTGTCTGCTGTTAACGCTCGGGCTAACGCTAACGCTAAAGGCTGAAATTCTGAAATGGCTGATTTGGAACTCGGTGATGGGAGGCCTCCTGTAATTTGAAAATATTAATCCTTAGTAGGTTCGCGACTTTGCTAAATTACGTCGAACACGTCCGTTGATAGTCAACGGGCTTACACACTACATAGTATCTCATACCGGTCAATCCATTGACATTTAAACTACTACGCATAGCTCCGTTTTGTCCAGTTTATCTTTAATTAACCCATTTACTAAATTTAAAAATGAACCACAATATATAAAATGTGTTTACTGGCCGATTAATTAATTTTTTTTTTGTTTATCTATCTCTATATGTATGTGTGTATGGTGTAACATTTTCTCCCGTGATAATGTTCCACACTTTAAAAACATTAATAATGCCGGCACTTCATATTGGACAAGCGCTGACGAGCGGTGTGGGTATGTCGCTCCGACATTTTCGCGGTTACGCCAACGTACTGTATAACATTCGCAAAAGTTGAGCGAACCGCGAAAACAGCAAGATGGCGGACCCATCCCCGCACCCCGGACCCCTCCAGTGTTGTATGTGCCTGTAGTGCGTAATCGTGTGGACCAATTCAGTGAATCTGAACTTTGGGATCCAAAACACCGATGCCACGATGACACTTCGTTCGCTGCCGCTCGCTAGTTGACACTAGAGTGGCGCCACTGGCGATACGATAGCAGCGCTCTGGACGGGCGAGCATGCGGCAGCTGACCACAGCGCCAAGGCCAACATTTCACGAACATTCGCGCGATGGTGAAGTGACGGCATAAGATGTGTATCACCACAAATAGACAGCACACGTCTCTGAAGT
The DNA here is from genome assembly GCA_022651745.1 of Parapsyche elsis. Lineage (NCBI taxonomy): Eukaryota > Metazoa > Arthropoda > Insecta > Trichoptera > Hydropsychidae > Parapsyche > Parapsyche elsis. The sequence continues at coordinate 432,350 of JAGVSN010000058.1, forward strand.
GATTTTCAATAGATTCCGAGTGGATTGAATCTTTCGTAGGTACGAGTGGATTTCGACACGCAAAGTGCAAAAGTCTATCATTACGACTTTATGACACGGCGAAACGACTCGTAGAAAGTCTACAATTGGCGAGAGGTGAAATGGGGTGTTGGGGAGAGGTCACTTAAGGTCACACATACGATAGAATTAAAAAGTAAACGGTCAGCTGCTTAGATTTACCTGTTGATGATTTTTAAATTTAATCTCGCGTACATAATATGCCCATCTTCGTGCGGTGCTGTACATATGTGTGTACATATGTATGTACATACATGTGGTTCGATTTCGAAACTCGGATGGACACTTTCGGATCTGTGAAGGTCGCCATTTTCTTACTGACCGTCGTAAATTAGTGTGGTCAAAATGGGAGAGCTAGGCCATTTCGAAACTGACCATCTTCGATACGTCTGTCGGACGCGCCCATTAAAACAGTTTTGAAATTGTTACCAATCTAAAAAAAAAAAAAAAAAAACACCGAGCGCTCGAGATGGCCGCTTTGGGAACGGCGTACGGAAAATGGTCTCTATGATATATTAAAACAGCGGTCGCCAACCATTCGGACCACTAAACTCAAAATCTCGAATCCCGCGGACCACTACCATTGATTTTTTACAACATTCTAAAAATATGAACTGGTAACTACACTTGTATTTTCACTTTCACAAGTTATTTGCAAAAATTCGGATATCGCCTTATAATGATAGAAAAATTATAATAAATAAACGATGCCATTCATTATTCATTATGAAAACTGCCAGGTATGACGGTATAGGTGTGAACTTGGATGCAAAATTCAAGAATGCTACGTAAGATCCTGTGCACACAGATAAACATATGCTTGGTATAACAAGAAGCGTACGTTAGAGGAATACATGGGTAAGAAGTATGAGCAAAGTGGCAGATACAGCGGAACGTGTGAAAAAGTTAAAAGCAAGGTAGACCGAATGGACAGTGGGCTAATGAATTGAGAAGACTGTGTGGAGTCAAGTGCATACTGTCAGTTATGACCTATGGATGTGATACGTAGATGCTGAATTCAAGAATGTTACGCAAGATTCAGTGCACACAGATGCGTGCTCGGTATAAAGAGAAGAGATCGTAAGAGGAATGCATGGGTAAGAAGTTTGACCAAAGTGGCACATATAGCGGAACGTGTGAAAAAGTTGAATTGGACACACAGCTAGAAGAATTGATGGCAGATGGACGCGAGAATTACCGGAATGGTATCCGAGAGGATGTGAAAGAAAGCAAGGTAGACCGAATGGACAATGGGCTAATAAATTGAGAAGACTGTGTGGAGTCAAGTGCATACTGTCAGTTATGACCTATGGATGTGATACGCGAACGCTAAATTCAAGAATGTTACGCAAGATTCAGTGCACACAGATGCGTGCTCGGTATAAAGAGAAGAGATCGTAAGAGGAATGCATGGGTAAGAAGTTTGACCAAAGTGGCACATATAGCGGAACGTGTGAAAAAGTTGAATTGGACACACAGCTAGAAGAATTGATGGCAGATGGACGCGAGAATTACCGGAATGGTATCCGAGAGGATGTGAAAGAAAGCAAGGTAGACCGAATGGACAATGGGCTAATAAATTGAGAAGACTGTGTGGAGTCAAGTGCATACTGACAGTTATGACCTATAGATGTGATACGTAGATGCTGAATTCAAGAATGTTACGCAAGATTCAGTGCACACAGATGCGTGCTCGGTATAAAGAGAAGAGATCGTAAGAGGAATGCATGGGTAAGAAGTTTGACCAAAGTGGCACATATAGCGGAACGTGTGAAAAGTTGAATTGGACACACAGCTAGAAGAATTGATGGCAGATGGACGCGAGAATTACCGGAATGGTATCCGAGAGGATGTGAAAGAAAGCAAGGTAGACCGAATGGACAATGGGCTAATAAATTGAGAAGACTGTGTGGAGTCAAGTCCATACTGTCAGTTATGACCTATAGATGTGATACGTAGATGCTGAATTCAAGAATGTTACGCAAGATTCAGTGCACACAGATGCGTGCTCGGTATAAAGAGAAGAGATCGTAAGAGGAATGCATGGGTAAGAAGTTTGACCAAAGTGGCACATATAGCGGAACGTGTGAAAAAAAGTTGAATTGGACACACAGCTAGAAGAATTGATGGCAGATGGACGCGAGAATTACCGGAATGGTATCCGAGAGGATGTGAAAGAAAGCAAGGTAGACCGAATGGACAATGGGCTAATAAATTGAGAAGACTGTGTGGAGTCAAGTGCATACTGTCAGTTATGACCTATAGATGTGATACGTAGATGCTGAATTCAAGAATGTTACGCAAGATTCAGTGCACACAGATGCGTGCTCGGTATAAAGAGAAGAGATCGTAAGAGGAATGCATGGGTAAGAAGTTTGACCAAAGTGGCACATATAGCGGAACGTGGGAAAAAGTTGAATTGGACACACAGCTAGAAGAATTGATGGCAGATGGACGCGAGAATTACCGGAATGGTATCCGAGAGGATGTGAAAGAAAGCAAGGTAGACCGAATGGACAATGGGCTAATAAATTGAGAAGACTGTGTGGAGTCAAGTGCATACTGTCAGTTATGACCTATAGATGTGATACGTAGATGCTGAATTCAAGAATGTTACGCAAGATTCAGTGCACACAGATGCGTGCTCGGTATAAAGAGAAGAGATCGTAAGAGGAATGCATGGGTAAGAAGTTTGACCAAAGTGGCACATATAGCGGAACGTGTGAAAAAGTTGAATTGGACACACAGCTAGAAGAATTGATGGCAGATGGACGCGAGAATTACCGGAATGGTATCCGAGAGGATGTGAAAGAAAGCAAGGTAGACCGAATGGACAATGGGCTAATAAATTGAGAAGACTGTGTGGAGTCAAGTGCATACTGTCAGTTATGACCTATGGATGTGATACGTAGATGCTGAATTCAAGAATGTTACGCAAGATTCAGTGCACACAGATGCGTGCTCGGTATAAAGAGAAGAGATCGTAAGAGGAATGCATGGGTAAGAAGTTTGACCAAAGTGGCACATATAGCGGAACGTGTGAAAAGTTGAATTGGACACACAGCTAGAAGAATTGATGGCAGATGGACGCGAGAATTACCGGAATGGTATCCGAGAGGATGTGAAAGAAAGCAAGGTAGACCGAATGGACAATGGGCTAATAAATTGAGAAGACTGTGTGGAGTCAAGTGCATACTGTCAGTTATGACCTATGGATGTGATACGTGAATGCTGAATTCAAGAATGTTACGCATGATTCAGTGCACACACCATACTGGAATGGTATCCGAGAGGATGTGAAAGAAAGCAAGATATGGGCTGATGAATTGATTCGAATATGATGATGATTATGAAAAATGCAGACCACCGGTTGGCGACCGCTGTATTTAAATACAATTCTAGTCTATGTATGTACATAATTGTAGTGGCCGAAAGTGCCCGGCGTTCCCTAGTTGAAATTTCATCAATGTTACCCGGTGGCATCTATACAATTACCGATTAATTTTATTAATAAAAATAAATTTTGTAACTGAGACCGGTGCTTTTAAAAGTTTATTTCATCCACTGCACAAGTCGGACAAAACGTTCCACACAATAGCGTTCGTTGTTCGGTTCGCCCATGTGGACCCACCTTTAGACGCAAGATGTACCAAAATCGATCCAAACACAATGATTTGTTAAAAATCCGAGTAAAACCGCTAATGACCGACGCGTCGAATTTTACCCGTTCGCACACCTATGTATGTATTTTTTTTTTTTTTTTTTTTGAACCGCCAGTTTTTGCAAGAATTTTCGGATCAACACAATGGTATCTCAAAGTCGAGTCTTCTTGCTCAAAATGCGGACATCGAGCCATTGTTCCGAGAGGCGATGGCTCCGCCTCGTTATCGCAATTAAGACACGCGGGAACGAAAGCCGAAACGAAAACAAAGAAAGACAACAAAAAAAATAATCCATAAAATAAAAGCAGAACACCGAGATGAGGCTGCGAAGACTCACTCGGTACCCAATTTGAATAATGAAACTTGCATTCATTGTTCGCTCGTGTCGTCGGTGTTTCGCCAACGATTGACCCAATAGAAGTTCCCACGTATAAAACTCGATAGTGCAAAAGTGTGCGCGCGCGAACGGTTCATCTTCTCGCGTATGTACATCGTCACGTTCACTTTTTCCAAGATTCGAATAATATAATAATATCATGACATTTATTTATTTTTATTTATTACTTATTTCACGCCTAAAAAGGCTTTTATACAAATAGAGAAAATATCAATACAGGAGTAAAATATACATATAATTTAAATTAAACTAAGAAGAGGAACTTCGTAAAGAAAGCAACAGTTAAGACTTTACTAAATTAAGGTTATTACAGAAATCGTCCAATAAATTCCCATACTTATTGCCAGTCCCAATCAACCTAGGAATAGGAGACTGCCGATAATAATTAATTGGTGCACGAATTACCTTCATCCACAAACAAAAATTGAGATCGTGTAAAACGTGTAGGAACTTTTAGTCGAAAAATCGACTCAACAAGAATAGGACAATCAATAAAAGAATTTACAACTCTATAAAAAAAAGACCAAGTCATTCATAACTCTTCTATCAGACAATTTGTGCATATTTAAACTATGTAAAAGAGAGTCATAACTAGAGACCGGTCATAATTGGCATGAACGTAGGCTGCAGGTACAGAAACCGGTTTGCAGGGCCGTATTGGAAATTGTCGTCAAGGCTGAAATATAGGCGAGAAGTATGAAGGAGCGGGAACGGCTTGCAAAGCTGATGTCATCGAAAAAAATCCACTTTTCGAGTTTTACGACTTTCTTCGCGGTCCAAATTATAATCGTTTCCAGGATTTCATGAACTTATTTGTTAAGACGTACATAGTTCGTTGCTAAGCATGGTGATGGAATCCTGGACAATTTCCAATACGGCCCTGCAAACCGCTTTCTGTACCTGCAGCCTACGTTCATGCCAATTCTGGCCGGTCTCCAGTCATAACAGTTATAATTAAAAAGATACATAAATTTATACATAATAAATCTTAAGAATTTATTTTGGATTCTTTCTAAAGAATAAGAATGAATAGAATAAGAAGGAGACCAAACAACAGAGTTATACTCCAACTTATTTCTGACAAAAGAACAAAATAATAACTTTAAGGTATTAATATTATTAAAACATTTGGCAACTCTAAAAATGAAACCCAATAATCTATTCCCCTCTCCAGAGATACAATTATTATGCTCATTAAAAGTGAGGCACTCATCAAACACTACACCCAGATCCTTTATTTTAGAAACAACCTGCAGATTCAATCCATTAATTGAATCAATAAACTGAAAAGAATTAATAATTCTTTTAAATGTAATGGATTGACACTTGTCAGGATTAAGGTACAATTTATTGAGAATACACCAGTCATAAAATTTATTAAGATTATCTTGGAGAATTAAACAGTCACTTGGCTCAGTGATGGTTTTAAATATTTTCGTGTCATCAGCATACAACAATACTTCAACACTGTCAAATATGCCAATAACATCATTTATAAACAGATTAAATAACAAAGGGCCCAGATGTGAACCTTGGGGAACACCGCTTGTTGGAACATATTGAGAAGATAAAGATGAGATGAGACATGACAAGGTTTTTGTATCAAAAATTGAAAGGTTCGCCGTTGTGCTGCGTACACACCGACGAACCAAACAGCGAATGACACAAAAACGTCCGATAATTTATGAACGTGTAGCATTGCGTGTCTCAGAGATAACTATTGATTGTGTAATTCAAAAAAAAAAAATGCAGAAAATTAGATGCATTTGTAACTGTAATAACCACTTGCTTTGCATGTTTATTTTTTTCATTGCAAACCAGGGAAAATACGAAATCGTGTCGTTTCGCAAGGTTCGTATTGAACTGACATTTTGTTATACAAGAATTATAGTCATACATATACATATGTATTTGATGCCGTGTGCTAAAATTTTGCGATATTTTACATTTGCGATAACAAAATTCAATAAAATAAATAAATACATACAGTAAAATTTGTACCGGTTTCGTACAAGCGCAAATTTTGGCACTGTTTATCGTCCGTTTGGAAAAAAAACTACCATAGTATTAAGAAAGAAGGTGATCTTAATTTTAAAAATTATTTTATGCACACTGCACCCATAATTCGGGGATCACTATTTTATTGGATGGATCTGGATCTGTTCATCGGTCCATCTTCCACTTGGTCTACCTTTGGCTTTCTTTCACATCCTCTCGGATACCATTCCAGTATTTGTCGCGTATATCTGCCATTCTTCTCGCTATGTGTCCACTACAACTTTTTCCCACGTTCCGCTACATGCATGCTTCTTACCCATGCATTCCTCTTACGATCTCTTCTCGTTATACCGAGCATGCATCTGTGTGCACTGGATCTTGCGTAACATTCTTGAATTTAGCGTCCGCGTATCACATCCATAGTTCATAACTGGCGGTATGCACTTGACTCCACACATTCTTCTCAATTCATCATCCTATCTTTCACTCGGTCTACCTTGCTTTCTTTCACATCCTCTCGGATACCATTCCAGTATTTCTCGCGTCCATCTGCCATCCATTCTTCTAGCTGGGTGTCCAATTTGACTTTTTCACACGTTCCGCTACATGCATGCTTCTTACCCATGCATTCCTCTTACGATCTCTTCTCGTTATACCGAGCATGCATCTGTGTGCACTGGATCTTGCGTAACATTCTTGAATTTAGCGTCCGCGTATCACATCCATAGGTCATAACTGGCAGTATGCACTTGACTCCACACATTCTTCTCAATTCATCAGCCTATCTTTCACTCGGTCTACCTTGCTTTCTTTCACATCCTCTCGGATACCATTCCAGTATTTCTCGCGTCCATCTGCCATCCATTCTTCTAGCTGGGTGTCCAATTTGACTTTTTCACACGTTCCGCTATATGTGCCACTTTGGTCATACTTCGTACAAATGCATTACTCTTACGATCTCTTCTCGTTATACCGAGCATGCATCTGTGAGCACTGGATCTTGCGTAGCAACAATACGTCACAACTGCCATCTTTTTTAAGCATAGCGGAATCCATAGCTTCCAACAGTTTAATTTCTTCTTCTTTACAACAGGTCATATTCACCAATTGCCCCAGTTATAAATAACCATCAACTATCTCTACAATGTCATTATCTACTGTGACTACACTTTGCGTGCAAAATTCATTAAAATTAATTTTTAAGCCTACACTTTCATACTTTCGTTGCTTAAGAACATTTAATTATCAAGAACATTTATTTAATTATTGAGGAACTCGCAACAGTCTATACGTGCAAATTTTCGATTACTGAAATATAACCAAGTATGTTGTAATTGGGTACAATTTGTTTTATCCAATCTTCGTCGAATTCGAATTTGTGTTCGTTTTTTACCATTCAGTGGACTGTTATTAAAGCTTATTACCATTGCGGCCAATTGGCTTTCTAACCGAAGACATACCATCGTGGCAAAGGTTATGGCTTATAACACCATTCACTACCTTTCTACGGAAACCTTATGGTAAAATGGTATAAAGCCTCGTGGCCGTAATATGCGCACATTTCTGTATAGTATGTACATATGTACATACATAAAACACGTTCACATTTCAATGACTTGCAATCGAATTCGAGCTTATTTTATTGTTCAGTTTAAAAAGGGCGTAAAAAGATACATAAATTTTAAAATCAATAAAAGTTACAGATGCGTTTATAGCACTCTTAACTTTTGGACCATAAATAAGCACTAAATATCTTAGAGGACAGTTCCACGCATTTACATACATGAGATTTCTTATTATAATTGCTATTTTAGTTTATTAAAATATTGCTCGAGTGATTTGTTTTGTTTCAGATGTGTAACACAGAGTGCTGTACTGTAAAAGTTTTCTTTGAGTAAATTCTTTTTATAGTTGTGGGACAAATATATGTATTTTCATCATAAGGATACATTTTGATTTATTTTCATTATTCTGAGGATTCTGTACTTCAATGTGCTAAGTTATGCAATTTGAAATATGTTTGTGATTTAAATTGATAATGAAATTTTCTGCCTTCAAAATAGTAACTATATAATAATAGTTATCCACTTAACTTTATAGCTAAATTTTTATTCACAACAAAAGTGTGTAGTGACTTAATGAGGAACTGTTCTATGTATGAAAATTAATCAGATTTCGATGTCAAAATGCAGAAAGCAACAACTGATTAATGGAGAGTTAAATGAACTAAAACATTAATTCTGCAAAGTCAATTTATTATCAGACGATCATTACTTTAACTGACACGAAATAAATATTGACATTCGCTGATTTGATTCACATACTAAAGATCGTCAAAACGTTGTCTAATTTATGAATCGTCGACTTGCATAACATTACTGAATATACCGAGATTATGCAAAAATCGTCAATTAGACAAAAAAAAATATTCAACGAAATCTCATTCGTGAATACAACATTACGTTACACTTTTGCTAATTTATTCAATCAAGACAAGTCTTTTTATATACTATATATATCTACGTAGATATATACATAAAAGCCATTGGGTAACAGTCGCTTATTGAGGATGAGCACCGGCCAATAAAAAAAAAAAAAAAAAAAGCAACACATTCAAATGGAAAGTACACTTTACCACACTGCAACCACTTTCAATGATGACTAAAAGAAATTGTCAATTTGCCATGTTAAGAAAACGAAATGTTAATGCAATCGATGATTCAAAGGAGCTGTTATACCATCAACACCACACGTGTAAGAACGTTTGGAATTGTATATATGTATGTATGTATGTTGGTACTATAAATATGTACATACATATTATATTATTATAAATCAACCATACATATGGAATAACAGATGCATTGAAATCCCACACACGTCAAGTATGTGGGACACAAATGTGACTTGATGTTTTGATCAAAATATTCGTAAAATCGTTTGATTTATTCTTTATAACAATGATCATGGCACTCGAGTATCCTTACGGCCAATCCTGCAGATTTGGCTACGTTTAAAGTCAAATATCAAATATCACTTTATGGGTTATGTCAGAACGGACAACGATTTGGTAGGCAGGAAGGATTTTTTTTGGATTGTGCCAATTTTGTGGAACCGTCTCACAACTAAGCTAGATAAATTGGCAAACTCAAAGAAGAGAAAGCCAATCTGGATTAAGCAATATCCAGATCTTGCCAATGACAATGTTTAAGATCGAAAATCGTACGGCATACTTATATGCATAATATTATTCGTCATTTTCAACCGTTCACCATCCACTGCTGGATGAGCAATCTGCATCCACACATTCTTCTCAATTCATCAGCCCATTGCCACTTCAATTTTTTCACCCCTACTGCTATATCTGCCACTTTGGTCATACTTCTTATCCATGTATTCCTCTTGCGATCTCTTCATGCTATAACGAGCATCTTACGTAACATTCTTGACATTAAGCAACATTAAGCATCCACGTATCACAAAATCACAACCATAGGTCATAACTGGCTGTACGCACTTGACTTGCTACCTTGCTTTCTTTCACATCCTCTCGGAAACCATTCCAGTATTTCACGCGTCCATCTGCATTCTTCTCACAATCTGCCGCCTTGGTCCATGCTTTTTAACTATGCATTCCTCTTACGATCAATTCTCGTTATAACGAGCATACATCTGTGTGCACTGAATCTTGCGTAACATTCTTGAATTTAGCGTCCGCGTATCACATCCATAGGTCATAAATTGGCGGTATGCACTTGACTCCGCACATTCTTCTCAATTCATCAGCCCACCGTCCACTCGGTCTACCTTGCTTTCTTTCACGTCCTCTCGGATACCATACCAGTACTTTTTGCGTCCATCTGCCGTCCATTCTTCTCGCTGTGTATCCAATTCAACTTTTTCACACGTTCCGCTATATCTGCCACTTTGGTCATACTTCTTACCCATGTATTTCTTTTGCGATATCTTCTTGTTATGCCAAGCATACATCTTTCCATGCTTCTTCAGTGTGTGCACTGGATCTTTCGTAGCATTTTTGAATTTATCGTCCAAGTTTCACATCCATACGTCATAACTGGCAGTACGCATTGGTCGTATGCCTTCTTTTTTAGGCATAGCGGAATCTTGGATTTAAAAACAATGTTCATTCTTCCAAAAGCACTCCATCCTAGTTTTATTTCTTCTTCTTTACATCCAGTCATATTCACCAACTGCCCTAGGTATAAATAACTATCAACTATCTCTACAATATGCTTATTTACTGTGACTACGTTGTGCGTGCAAAATTCATTATACATAATTTTAGTTTTATTAAAATTAATTTTTAAACCTATGTACTTTCCTACTTAATTCTGTTAACCTATTTTGTAAATCTACCGAGTTACATGCAATTACATATAACTAATTATTATGCAGCTATAATAAGATTAAACAATCTAGTGGAGTTATCCGTGAAAGGTCAACGAGTGATGAGTCGCAATGTCAATAATTAAAACCGCGACATCTCACAGGTTAACTTCCCAGTTAACTGCGCTGCGTGCAGACTTTTTTGAACTGGACATTTTTTTTGCATTTCGAATTGAATAACACGACCATTGTTCCTCTGGCGTGATCGTGAAAGTGGTGTGTGCTGCCACATTTATGTCTACCTAATCCGATTATATTATCATCATATTACTAGCACTTTGATGGGAATGATGCATAAAATGCATCACAATGGTGAGATGATCGAACGTTTATTTCATATGTTCGCAATTTGTTCCGTTAGAAAATGAAATTTATTAATTTTCCACACGACGAGGTAAAAGCTTGCGTCCTTCAGCTCGTTTAGAAATCGATTTGCGGTTGAAAGAAAGAAAGTTCGATGTACATACTTATGTTCCTCGAAGACGAGTACGAGTTGAAAAATCGGTTCAAATCCAGCAACGGAACACTTTTAAATTGATTCGGTGAATCGTCGATTTGCAAACCCCTGGCCCGCGGCCCAAATTTGGACCACGAATGACGCAAAAGACGCATTTCCTTTGTAAAATTGCGTTTAATAAAAAATCTTCGCCCGTTTACTTAATAGGATGTGATAAATGGGATTTTCTTAATGCCGCTTCGAAAAAAAAAAAAAAAAAAAAGTTTTATATAAACACCAAAAAGTAAAACAAAAACCTTTCAATGAGCAGAAAAGACGTTCAATGAATACAATATTTTCATCGTACAGTATATAAACTTTCACTTGTATTATCGCAAGTGCAATTGACTGTTCTTTCACTGTGATTATGCACAGATTCGTGACCACTGAGATATGAGTCGCCTAGTTCCAAATCCCGACAAGTCCACAATATATGTATAAAAAACGAGGATAAAATATTTTCTGGTTCTGAGAGTGTTTTCAAACGATGCCTTATACTTGAATAATTCCAAATACCGCCAAGTGCGCCGTAAAAAAATATTGAAAATCAGTGTCAGTTCCAAAAACTGACAATTGCACTATGATAAAAGCTGATAAAAGCCATATTTAGAAACAAACAACGATAAGTCCACGTTTCTAATCTCAATATTTTGTATAATATCAACAAAATTAAGTTTAAATGAGTTTAAACCCCCATCAAACAAATAAGTCTGTAGCAGAAAAACCGCGTTTGCGAACAAGTGAGTTTTATGGACTTATCGGGATTTAGAACTAGGATTTATTACCGTGTAAAACCTGTAATATTTCATTTGATTAATGTTAAAAAAGGGTTCATAATGCACGTTAAATGTTATACAATCGACAACTGAGAGGATCACACGATTTATTTTAAGGTCATCATCATCATCGTCATCGTCATGTGCACAAACCGGTCGAAATCAATATCAGTCAAAACAAATCAGTGCAACCTAGTAATTGACAGGTGCTTCTTCGACACAACTGGTTTAATTAAATCGTGTAATCGATATATGTATGCACATGTTCATATGTACATATATGCACGCACGTGTTGTGCAATTTTTAACCGTTCCACTTATCGTTCTGTTTACGTTTTTAACCTTTAACCCTCTTCAGATTTTATAGGCTACTTTGCAATAAAAAAAAAACTGTTTTAAATATTACAAAAATAAAGGACACGTTGTTGTATGCTTTTTTTCTGAATTGGCAAATACATAATCACTCGCAATCATCAAAACTTGTTTGGCAATTACATAACTGAAATTAAAATATCCAATCGCGCTCAATGTCTATAATGTAAGATAATATAACAGGCATATCTAGTGATCACACAAGATCCGCAGGATCATAACAAGTATATGTGCATACATACGTAGTTTAAATTATAAAAAAATAATACAAGTTCCATACTACGAAGTTCCAAATAATAATACAAGGAGAAAAGTTCCAAGTGAAAATACATTTTTTTCTCTTTTCATTTGAACGGGACAATTAACTAGAATGATTACTAAATCGTAAAATATGATACGTCAATCGAAAGGTAAAACCTTTGGCTATACTGCTTAATGTTATTTGGAACGTGGAATTGTCAGATTTCGTGACAGAGATCGTAGAAATGAAAATTGCGTATTTTTCCATTTGCCTTTATGTCGGAAAAAATATATTAATAGGTAGTTTGCTGACAGTTGAACGTTCTAGAACTGTATTATCTACCGGTATTGTAGTAGAAATAGATTACCTATTATCTACATACATATATATGTATGTATATATACGCAGAAGATATAAAACGAAGAATGAAACTAGGATGGACTGATTTTGGCATAATGAACATAGTTTTTAAATTCAACATTCCGCATATGCTTAAAAAATAAGGCATACGACCAATGCGTACTGCCAGTTATGACGTATAGATGTGAAACTTGGATGTTAAATTCAAGAATGCTACGTAAAATCCAGTGCACACAGAGAAGCATGGAAATATGTAAGCTTGGTATGACAAAAAGAGCAATACATGGATAAGAAGTGGCAGATATTGCAGAACGTAAGAAAAAGTTTAATTGGACACACACAGCGAAAAATGGGTGACAGATGGACGCGAGAAATACTGGAATGGTATCCGAGAGGATGTGAAAGAAAGCAAGGTAGACCGAGTGGACAGTGGGCTGATGAATTGAGAAGAACGTGTGGAGTCAAGTACATACTGCCAATTATGACCTATGGATGTGATACGCGGACGCTAAATTCAAGAATGTTACGCAAGATCCAGTGCACACATATGTATGCTCGGTACAACGAGAAGACATCGTAAGAGGAAGACATGGGTAAGAAGCATGCATGTAGCGGAACGTGGGAAAAAGTTGTAGTGGACACATAGCGAGAAGAATGGCAGATGGACGCGACAAATACTGGAATGGTATCCGAGAGGATGTGAAAGAAAGCAAGGTAGACCGAGTGGACGGTGGGCTGATGAATTGAGAAGAATGTGTGGAGTCAAGTGGATATATTTCGTGTATTCTTGTATGTATATTATTTTCTTGATTTCGCTTCTTCGATTTGCTTTCTGTCCAGCTTACCTTCAACATTCGGCACCACATCTCAAAAGCTTCCAAAAGTTGTTAATCTTTCGATGTTATATTCCAACCTTCACATACATACATAAAGGGTTTTACATTCTAAAAATGTCGTTTCAATGTAAAAGTTGATTTTGCTGGTTAGTGATTGCCACTACTTGTGCATAAATAAATTGTTTAATTTTTCCGTGAGTGGAAATACATTATTTTCCTCGTCGAAAAAATCATCGAGATGAACCCGTATTAGAGTTGCGTCATACATACATAATGATATACTAAGCGGTGCAATTGAAATATAATTATGCGCAGATAAATCGAAATCGTCAGCTATGGATAAGTGTGAGGGGGAATTAGAACCCCACATTCGTAAGTTACGCAATCGGAGTACATACATACTAATCGCGGAATGGAGATTCACCACTTTTCCTGATTGTGAAACCTTTCGATATGTACACGCAAAAGTACGTGCTATGTCAACGCGTTCACTTGTCAGTGTTGCCAAATACATACATACATATAATCAAAGACGAGTCTCTGCTATCGTAAAAGGTGATCTTTTCCTATTAAAAATCAATCGTTAACGCTTTGGATTGAGTAATGCGATTAAAAGTGCGCGTACTTGTACAGTGACCGTTAAAAAATCGATGTTGTTTTCAAACATTGTATCTTCGAAACTGATAACGTTGCGTGTTGATGAAAATCGAAAGCCTTTTTAAAGTTTATATATCGTTCACGTTCTAATGAGGATGAAGACTTCTCCAATCCTATTTCATTCCTGTCTGTCTTGAGCAATCTGCATCCGCACATTCTTCTCAATTCATCAGCCCATCGTCCACTCGGTCTACCTTGCTTTCTTTCACATTCTAGTATTTGTCGCGTCCATCTGCCATCCATTCTGCTCGCTATGGGTCCAATTCAACTTTTTCACACGTTCCGCTGCATCTGCCACTTTGGTCATACTTCTCACCCATGTATACCTCTTACGATCTCTTCTCGTTATAACGAGCATACATATGTGTGCACTGGATCTTGCGTAACATTCTTGAATTTAGCGTCCACGTTTCACATCCATAGGTCATAACTGGCAGTATGCACTTGACTCCACACATTCTTATCAATTCATTAGCCCATTGTCCATTCGGTCTACCTTGCTTTCTTTCACATCCTCTCGGATACCATTCCAGAATTTCTCGCGTCCATCTGCCACCCATTCTTCTCGTTGTGTGTCCAATTAAACTTTTTCACACGTTCCGCTGCATCTGCCACTTTGGTCATACTTCTCACCCATGTATACCTCTTACGATCTCTTCTCGTTATAACGAGCATACATATGTGTGCACTGGATCTTGCGTAACATTCTTGAATTTAGCGTCCACGTTTCACATCCATAGGTCATAACTGGCAGTATGCACTTGACTCCACACATTCTCATCAATTCATTAGCCCATTGTCCATTCGGTCTACCTTGCTTTCTTTCACATCCTCTCGGATACCATTCCAGTATTTCTCGCGTCCATCTGCCACCCATTCTTCTCGCTGTGTGTCCAATTAAACTTTTTCACACGTTCCGCTGCATCTGCCACTTTGGTCATACTTCTCACCCATGTATACCTCTTACGATCTCTTCTCGTTATAACGAGCATACATATGTGTGCACTGGATCTTGCGTAACATTCTTGAATTTAGCGTCCACGTTTCACATCCGTACGTCATAACTAGTAGTATGCACTTGACTCCACACATTCTTCTCAATTCATAAGCCCATTGTCCATTCGGTCTACCTTGCTTTCTTTCACATCCTCACGGATACCATTCCAGTATTTGTCGCGTCCATCTGCCATCCATTCTTCACGTTCCGCTATATCTGCCACGTAGCATCCACGTTTCACATCCGCACGTCATAACTGGCAGTACGCATTGGTCATATGCCTTATTTTTTAAGCATAGCCGAATGTTGGATTTTAAAGTACAATATCAGTACAAAGAAGGTTAAATTAGCTTTCAAACAATTTATACTTTATCACCGCCGCGGTATTTGTTTCGGACATGGAAATGTTTAAAAAACAACTAACGTTTTTTAAAAACAGAATCTACATATGTACATAGGTACTATGTAGAGTTGGATTGATTGGGTTGCGTTTAACTTTTAATGGAGGATTGATTCGTCTCAGTTTCGACAAATGGCAACGACTGGGACAAAAGTTTTGCAAATGCTTCTCTTTTCAGATTAAAAGAGAACCGGTCCCCCGTGAATTATTAGTATGCATCGACACTCGCGAAATGCTTTGGCGCCTGCGGTTAACTTAAACTGTTACGAACTGAATGGTTAAATGGCTAGAAACGTCCGCATCAAACTATTCTATGAGCTCATTCGGAATAAATTAAAATGAATTCCGTTGAAGCGTCTCCAAGTATCATTTATTAGCTTACGTCGTGTGCAAAATATAATTCAAATCAGTGCTCGAAATGGAAATTTTCAAACGACCTCTTTTTTTTAACTGTATGTATGAAAATGTACGTAAATTTATATACATACATATATTATAACACCAAAACACTTACGTAACATATGTACACCAATATAAATGAATTTATGGTTGTATATATTAGTTTATTAGTATTATTATTATAGAAACTGTATTACATACATGCATGCACAATTTACACGGTTAATTTTTTTTAAATTTGAATAATTGTTAATATCACTATTTAGTTAAGTCACGTGCAGTAATTATAATTCAGACAACTAAAAAAATGTTGCTAGAAAAGTGTTTGTTAGTGATGAAGTGCAGTAATAAAATATAAATAAAAAAAAATAATCAAGCAATTCCCGATGATAGATTGAAATTGCAAATACGTTCGGTAAATTCAAGTTATCTCATCAGAGGGACAGGCAAGACTGAAGTATTTTGAAATTTTGGTTCCTTTAGTATAATGGTAGCGGTACAGCTGCTTTAGAAATTTTGTTAAAATAAGAAAGCCAACGATTCAAAGAAAGATAAAGTAAATTACCGAAATGACCGATGCCCCGAGCGGGACCCGTTGCAGTTCGACCATAGTGTGACGGACAGTGCCGACCATAAAGCAATAAAACTTTTTGCGCATAAAAACCCTCGAATTCTAAATGTTATCTTCAAGTAACACAAGTGCATCCAGCTTTTTCAAAATATAATAATATTTTAAATGGCTTTTGGCTACAGATAAGATGCCTTTGTCGGAATTGAAATGTAAAGAATTTAACTTTCAGTCAAAGATTGTGATTTAGGAGTCATAAATGTAAAAAAAATTCACCTTCTAACATTTTTTCGGCAATAATTATTGAAAGAGCACGTAAATTTTGGTTTTTTACGAAAGGGTACGCTACGTTTCAAATTTCACGAAAGGGAACGCCCGCTCCCTGCCGCTCCCGTTGAATTCGAGCACTGATTCAAATGCATTCGCTGAGATTCCACTCAGTCAACTGTTGCACACACTGCTATAATATTTTCTCCAATTCAAGTCAAAGATGTTTTAAAGTTTGCATAAAAGTTGTATATGTTGAACTGCAACAGTTTTTGAGTAATTGCATTTCAATTAGGGGTATGAATTTACGCGTATATGTATCAGCACTTTATTTTTGAACGAATACCTAGGACAATTGGTGAATATGACCGGATGTAAAGATGAAGAAATAAAATGAATAATGAAGCTAGGATGGAGTGCTTTTGGAAGAATGAACATACGACCAATGCGTACTGCAAGTTATAACGTATGGATGTGAAACGTGGATGCTAAATTAAATAATGTTACGCAAGATCCAGTGCACACAGAGTAGCGTGGAATGATGTATGCCCGGTATAACGAGAAGAGATCGTAAGAGGAATATGTATATGTATGGGTAAGAAGTATGACCAAAGTGACAGATATAGCAGAACGTGAATAATGAATGGCAGATGGACGCGACAAATACTGGAATGGTATCCGAGAGGATGTGAAAGAAAGCAAGGTAGACCGAATGGACAATGGGCTTATGAATTGAGAAGAATGTGTGGAGTCAAGTGTATACTGCCAGTTATGACCTATGAATGTGATACGTGGATGCTGAATTCAAGAATGTTACGCAAGATCCAGTGCACACAGATGTATGCTCGGTATAACGAGATCATAAGAGGAATATGAACATGGGTAAGAAGTATGACCAAAGTGACAGATATAGCAGAACGTGAATAATGGTTGGCAGATGGACGCGACAAATACTGGAATGGTATCCGAGAGGATGTGAAAGAAAGCAAGGTAGACCGAATGGACAATGGGCTTATGAATTGAGAAGAATGTGCGGAGTCAAGTGCATACTGCCAGTTATGACCTATGGATGTGATACGTGGACGCTAAATTCAAGAATGTTACGCAAGATCCAGTGCACACAGATGTATGCTCGGTATAATGAGAAGAGATCGTAAGAGGAATACATGGGTGAGAAGTATAACCAAAGTGGCAGATGCAGCGGAACGTGTGAAAAAGTCGAAGTGGACATATATCGGGAAATACTGGAATGGTATCCGAGAGGATGTGAAAGAAAGCAAGGTAGGCTGATGAATTGAGAAGAATGTGTGGAGTCAAGGGGATGCAGATGGCTCAAGACAGACTGAAAATGATGCCCAATTAGACCTTTTTCTGTAAATTTTTAACAAGCGCTAGTTTTGGCAGTAATAGTTATCCGTTTGGAAAAATACTACAATATCATTAGAGAGAAGATTAATTTATGTGCACTGAAATTGTGCGTTTGCACAATCGACACGAAAAATCGACTCAATGGATCCGCTGCGTACGAAAAGCCAAACTTTCTATATTAAATTTTGAATAATAGATACAGATAGGTGTGTACCAAATGATTGTGCACTGTATGAAAAGGTTGAGCGAGCAAAAAAAAAAAAAAAACAAAAAAAAAAGAAGATTATATGTGAGAGCTTACTTTATGTAATTCAGTCGAATTTGTTTATATCAACGATTGACCAATTCAATGAATACCTTTAAAAGCGATTCGTTTTGATTTTATTGTATTGAATTATTTTTTGAGTTTCCGAGTTTCACGTTTCAATTCAAATTACACTACACAGTACATAAACGACGATTGGCAAATTTGAACTTGAAACCTGATTGCAAATTCGACGTCATTTCAAACAGACAGATGCACACACACACACACACAACATTGAACCAGTTCTTGACTTCCGTATCCGTTCCGTACCGTGAAATGATTATATTATTAGCACACTTGTAAACAGTGACCAAATTTGGAATCGTCGCATTTTCGCAAATTGCAAAATATCTATAAATTATTTTAAACAGGTATTTGAAAGTGCCTGAGATTAAATCACAGCGTGAAAATTATTTTTAATCTTCATAACAAAGTTAGCAAATAAATGAGCACCGCAAAGAAATCGAGTGTTTCTTGTGAAATGCATTTTTTTTTTTTTTTTACTTTTATGTGTCTAATTATGGATATTAGAATTTAATGCGTATTTTGCAATTTTAAATAATTTCATACGCGTGTAAGGTTGAATTTAAATTTAAGTTCGATGTAAATAATTTCTTGTGTAATAAAAATGAAACACGCATACTAACAGGTGATATTTATGTCTCGATCAAAAGTTTCTACCGAAATGATTAAAATAATAAATTAGAGATAAAAGTCTACTCCCCATTTGTTGATCTGTATAATATAATGCAAATATCAAACATGGGAAATGTTGAATTTTTTGAAAGTTATTTGATATTTAAGACTAGTTTTCTTAAGATTAATCTTAGAATATTTTGACAGGATTATCTGTAGAAATCTAGATAGTGTTAAAAAAATTTATTGTTAGGAATTGTGCTAAGAAAACAAATCTACTTTTGAATGATGAATCTACTACGAATCTACGGCCCTCTTTTTGGACTCCCTCAAGCCATGCCGGCCCCCTACCCCCCCCCAGACCCCCCTCAAGCCCCGGCGACCCCTTTTATGGGCTACCTAAAAGCTATGCCGGCCCCTTACCACCCCCAAACCCTCCTTATTACCCCGGCGGCCTTTTTTTTTGGACTCCCGAAAAGCAATGTCGGCCCCTTACCACCCCACCAGACCACCCTCCTACCCCGGCGGCCCCTTTTTGGACTCCCGAAAAACTATGCCGGCCCCTTACCAACCCCCAGACCCACCTCCTATCCCGGCGACCCTTTTTTGGACTCCCGAAAAGCAATGCCGGCCCCTTACCAACCCCTAAACCCTCCTTATTACCCCGGCGGCCCCTTTTTTGGACTCCCGAAAAGCAATGCCGGCACCTTACTACCCCTTGTACCCCTTTCCTGCCCCGACGGCCCCTTTTTGGGCTCCCAAAACACTATCAGCTTAAATCTACTTAAATCTGCCGAAAACATCTACTATCGTGTGTACTTCGTCGTTTCTATTAATCGCACCCGAGCAACGCCTGGTAATTGACGAATGACCCATACGTACATACATACATACAAACTTTAGTGTTTTATATATTAGATTTAGTATAATGAATTATTCAACGTATCGAAATATTTGCTATAGACATATTTAATTGTTGTATTTTGATGGAACAAAGTGAAAATCAGCAGTGTCTGTGTGACTTTTGCCATTGGGTCATTGCGATCTCGAGCAGACCGGCCGGAATACATGAATAAGCAAACGACGAGTGGCCCAAACGCGATAGATAGAAAACTGGCGTGATGAATAAGCGAAACAATCGACCTCCGCGGTGAAAGTGATCGAACTCGAGCTTAGCTTATAAAGAAATTGGACCAATGCGATGTACAAGTGTGCTGCGGCTCACTTCTCCACTAAAACTGCGGATTGTTTTCTACTTAACGAGACGTTTTTTTTTTTTTAATTAGATGAACCGAAAAATAATAATCGACAACACACACAGTGGATCGCAATTCGACAATGAAAACGTCAGAACGAAACTTTGTATACTTGTACTTTTTCGGAGCGACACTTTGTAGTGGTGTACTTTTTAACTGTGACACACCTTTGAAAATACACAAGGTCAAATTTATTTAATTGAAAATTAATCAGAGTGAGAAAAAATCCGGTTCTGTTTTCAAAAATGTACATATATGAGTCGCCTAGTTCCAAATCCCGATAAGTCCACAAAACTCACTTGTTCGCAAACGCGGTTTTTCTGCCACAGACTTATTTGCTTGATGGCGTTTAAACTCATTTAAACTTAATTTTGTTGATATTAAACAAAATATTGAGATTAGAAACGTGGACTTATCGTTGTTTGTTTCTAAATATGGCTTTTATCAGCTTTTATCATAGTGCAATTGTCGGTGTTTGGAACTAACACTGATTTTCAATATTTTTTTACGGCGCACTTGGCGGTATTTGGAATAATTCAAGTATAAGGCATCGTTTGAAAACATTCTTAGAACCGGAAAATATTTTATCCTCGTTTTTTTATATACATATTGTGGACGGGATTTGGAACTAGGCGACTCATATATCCGAAACTAATAATAATAATAACACTGATGTGAAATTTCAGCTTGATAGACTTGATAGTTTGGGAGAAAAAGATAAAAAAAAAACACCAAAAAACCAAGAGTAAAAGTACTACTTCCAGTTGGATAATAAAATGTAAAAAAATTATATTATTTTGAAGGTCGTTACACTTATATTACACATGTAAAGATTACAGCTTAATGTGTATGATGGTTTTGCTGGAAAAACCTTCCAAAGATTACACAAAAATTAGGTGGCTTTCCAAGGGAAGTACCACTTCTGGTTAACGAAAATTTTTTAAAAGTCCAATGGATTGTAATGGCCGATAAAAAACATATAAATATGAAGTTTTAGTTTAATAGGATAGACGGTTTTTGAGTTATTAGCGATTTTGCACAAAAGTACACAGACATACAGACATTTTCCAGAAATCATGAAAACGTGATCAGGAGATGATACTTGATTCAAATCAGTCAAAATCTCAAGGTCGAATTTTCGCACGATCGCAATATGTATGTACTTTATCCGATTAGGATAAAGTAAAATTTTAATAATATGGTGGTTTTTGTCATTTTACAGATAAAATATTTACAGAAAATAGGCATTAATAATTTTTTTGTCTTATACATACATACATATATATGTATATATGATTGTAGTCTCTGTAGATAAGCATATTGTAGAGATGGTTGATAGTTATTTATACCTAGGACAATTGGTGAATATGACTGGTTGTAAAGAAGAAGAAATAAAACTAGGATGGAGTGCTTTTGGAAGAATGAACATTGTTTTTAAATCCCACATTCCGCTATGCTTAAAAAAGAAGGCATACTGCCAGTTATGATGTATGGATGGCTACGCAAGATCCGGTGCACACAGATAGACGTATGCTCGGTATAACGAGAAGAGGTCGTAAGAGGAATACATGGGTAAGAAGTATGACCAAAGTGGCAGATATAGCGAAAGTTGAATTGGACACATAGCTAGAATAATGGATGGCAGATGGACGCGAGAAATACTGGAATGGTGTCTGAGAGGATGTGAAAGAAAGCAGGGTAGGCTGATGAGTTGAGAAGAAAGTGTGGAGTCGACTGGATGCAGATTGCTCAAGACAGACAGTAATGGAAGAGGATTGGAGAAGCTTTAATCCAGCAGTGGATGGTGAACGGATGAAAATGAACTTAGTTAATTTACCCAATTACGGTTCAATATGTCTCCTTATTTGCTCTAAAAGTTTGAAACGTTAAAAAATAATGAAAAATTAAAGTCATATTTTTTTATAAATAGCACTGGTTTTTTTTATTTTCTTCCTTTTAGACGTATTTATAAATATATTTTCATATACAAAAAAAAAACTATTATTCCATACTAAAATCTGAAGAAAACAACATTCGTATCAGAGTAATATAAGTGTGTCAAGTAGTTTGTTTTTTTAAGGTATATCTATCTATACGCTTTTTAACACATCTCTATAAACTGGTTTTGTCAAAAAAACTTCTATATTTCTTCTGACATGTCCTCGATTCGTGGTAAAGTTTGAGAATCCGCGGTGGACATGGGAAAGAAAACAAAACGCGCGTCAAGTCAGTCGATCGAAGACACGGTTATAAACATTCGTAATTATGAGCCCATATACATATGTATGTACATATGTTATTATTGTACAGATGGAGAAACTTTTAAACGCTTTTCTATACACCATTACCATGTTTCAGAAGAAGAGTGTGGTTTTAATGAATATATACTGTCAAATTTTCACAAGGCACATGTACATATGAGTCGCCTAGTTCCAAATCCCGATAAGTCCACAATATATAAAAAACGAGGATAAAATATTCTCTGGTTCTAAGAGTGTTTTCAAACGATGCCTTATACTTGAATTATTCCAAATACCGCCAAGTGCACCGTAAAAAAATATTAAAAATCAGTGTTAGTTCCAAAAACTGACAATTGCACTATGATAAAAGCTGATAAAAGCCATATTTAGATACAAACAACGATAAGTCCATGTTTCTAATCTCAATATTATGTTTAATATCAACAAAATTAAGTTTAAATGAGTTTAAACGCCAACAAGCAAATAAGTCTGTAGCAGAAAAACCGCGTTTGCGAACAAGTGAGTTTTATGGACTTATCGGGATTTGGAACTAGGCGACTCATATGTACATACATATGTACATAAATCTATAAAATATTTTGAACTTGGTCCGTTTTGAATTAAAACGCGAGTGTGTGTTTATGACTGTTATAAAATAACGATTTATACATAGAATAACAATAAAATTATAGGCGCATTGCGTAATCGATTTTGATGGGCTTGCAAATGTATTCAGTACGTGTTTTTATTTCGATAAAAGGCGCGGAAAATGTGAGCACGCTAATAAAATCAAATCGCGTTCGTACATAAATTTAAATTTTATTGGCAGACTAACATGTGTAGGTAGGCTCTAGCACAGCGGTCTGGAACGTGCGGCTCCGGAGCCGCACGCGGCTCTTTCTATGAAAACGTGCGCCTCTCATTGTCACCCAACGTTTGCGTGAAATATAAAAAAAAATTATATTCCGTTTGAAATTTGACAAAATCAAAATTAATCTATCCTAATTGTTCCATTTCTATATACATAAAAATCGTTATCATAATTATACTTTGTAATAATTTTTCAGCAGTAGATTGTATAACACTAATAAACTTTGCAACTGATTTGGGTCTTGGCTCAAAAAAGGTTCACGACCTCTGCTCTAGCACGAACTCATCATTTTCACCCGTTCATCATCCACCGCTGGATGAAGTCCTCTCCAATCCTCTTCCATTCCCGTCAGCCTTGAGTTGACTTCACACATTCTTCTCAATTCATCAGCCCATCTTCCACTCGGTCTACTTTACTTTCTTTCACATCCTCTCGGATACGATTCCAGTATTTCTCGCGTCCATCCGCCATCCATTCTTCACGTTTTGCTATATCTGTCACTTTGGTCATACTTCTTACCCACGTATTCCTCTTACGATCTCTTCTCGTTATACCGAGCTAACATCTTTCCATGCTACTCTGTGCGCACCGGATCTTACGTAACATTCTTGAATTTAGCGTCCACGTATCACATCCATAGGTCATAACTGGCAGTATGCAGTTAACTCCACACATTCTTCTCAATTCATCAGACCATCGTTCACTCGGTCTGTTTTACTTTCTTTCACATCCTCGCGGATACCATTTTTAGTATTTCTCGCGTCCATCTGCCATCCATTCTTCACGTTTTGCTATAGCTGTCAATTTGGTCATACTTCTTACGATCTCTTCTCGTTATACCGAGCTAACATCTTTCCATGCTACTCTGTGCGCACCGGATCTTACGTAACATTCTTGAATTTAGCGTCCACGTATCACATCCATAGGTCATAACTGGCAGTATGCAGTTGACTCCACACATTCTTCTCAATTCATCAGACCATCGTTCACTCGGTCTGTTTTACTTTCTTTCACATCCTCGCGGATACCATTTTTAGTATTTCTCGCGTCCATCTGCCATCCATTCTTCACGTTTTGCTATAGCTGTCAATTTGGTCATACTTCTTACGATCTCTTCTCGTTATACCGAGCTAACATCTTTTCATGCTACTCTGTGTGCACCGGATCTTACGTAACATTCTTGAATTTAGCGTCCACGTATCACATCCATAGGTCATAACTGGCAGTATGCAGTTGACTCCACACATTCTTCTCAATTCATCAGACCATCGTTCACTCGGTCTGTTTTACTTTCTTTCACATCCTCGCGGATACCATTTTTAGTATTTCTCGCGTCCATCTGCCATCCATTCTTCACGTTTTGCTATAGCTGTCAATTTGGTCATACTTCTTACAATCTCTTCTCGTTATACCGAGCATACATCTGTGTGCATTGGATTTCGCGTAACATTCTTGAATTTAGCATCCACGCTTCACATCCATACGTCATAACTGGTAGTACGCATTGGTCGTGCGTTCATTCTTTCAAAAGCACTCCATCCTAGTTTCATTCTTCGTTTCATTTCTCCTTCACTACAACCAGTCATAGATATTCACCAATTGTCCTAGATATAAAATAAGATATAATGGACATTTCATTGTATTAATCAATAAAGGTGCCAAATTAAAATCACAAATTGTATAAATACAAATCATATTAATGGTTGATATCACGTGCGTTCGCAATCACATATAAAATAGTAACTTTTTATTATTTCAATGTGACCACTGACCATTTTGGTTGCGTAGAGAAAGTGATGGGTGATAGAGGCCACCTACGCAATGGTTTCTCGTGGTCATCATCAACTTTTTGTGGTAACGAGATTGCTTGACGTCATCGTCAAGTTAATGGCTTTTAATAGCCACCGATTGATGGTACGCTCGATTTTTTCCATGGCTTTTTCTCTATGTATAAGTGTGGCGAAATATTGGCTCCGATCTATTTTCGCACTTTTTAAGTAGCAAAATTGCGCAACAACTATTTCAGTGTACATACATATGTTCCAACATCGACCCGTTCAAATTGCATTAAATTCTCACAACATAATAACAAATACAATTTAAATACAACAAAAAAATTTTAATTTACAAAATCTTATACTGCGAAGACAACTTTTTAAAATCTACATAGTGGACCAAATCCAACCACTTCATTTTAAATAGTAAAAGCTTTGAAAAATTAATGATAAATACATAATGAATGATAATAAATAAAATAATAAGGAATTTGCATATGAAACAATTTGTTTGTTGTGTTGACCCGACGTGAATGTCTGCTGCGAATATTTTTCGAATTAAATTTGTGTAATATACATACATACATACATACATACGTTGTGGTTGTGTTTTTGTGTGCAATTTATTATTGTTTTTTTTTTGCTTTCGTCCAGTGGCCGAATTTGAATACGACAAGAGAAAATTGTAAATACATTTCGGGTTACAAACAATGAATGACCATCGTGATCATCGTTCCGTGTAGACATTTTTCGACAAGCTGTTTCCTCGTTATACGTGCATGCTGTCAGTGGTGTGCAACGGGTGGCCCGCGAGCTCTATCCAGTTAAATTCCCAAATATGTTTTGTACGAGGTCGTAATATTTGGTTTTAAGCCTTCTTTAAACTTATGGTCTGTGAAAAATACGGTCGAAAGATTCCCTCTGCGGTTTTCAAACAAGATTTGGATATTGGTGAATCCCGGATAGTATGTACATACATCTCCCGCCAGAATTTGCCAATTTATTAGTTACTAGTGTGTAAGCCCGTTGAATATCAACGCCCGCTGAATTTTAAATATCGTAAAGCGCTTTTTAATAGAGATCCCCACTAATTGATCGAAAAACAAAAAAAAAAAAAAATTTTTTTTTTACTTCATTTACTATTTATATTATAATTATTAATTATTATGTATATAATAATTATAATTTTGTAAGTGATTTTGTACAAATCAAAAAACCAAAAAAAAATAGTTTCTATAGTGCCATCTATGTATTATTAGCAGAATCACGATCCCTTTTGTAGGTAAAGCCGAGTCACGATATGTTTAAAAAAAAAAAGGACTAAACCGACCAAGGGCGATAGAGTATAGCGTTAGCGTGATGACTCTCGAGCGTGGGGTGGTGGTTTGCGAGTAAAAAGCCTCGTGTAATAGGTGAAGTTAGTAAACTCGCAGGCTTTTTCAGCCGGGCGAGTGAAGTTCGAACGTTTGAACTTTACTCGCACTCGCTCGGCGTTGGAGTCATTTCACAGTCACGGTGTTTGAGGTTAAGAGCTATATTTTCAGTGTTTTGTATTATTTTCGCTGTATATCGTCAGAAACTTGGCGTTGACGTTGACACGTTGACAACCTAACAAGTTGATGACGGCGCCTCTAGCGGCAGCGAGTGACAACATTAGCGAGTGAACTTAACACGCGTAATAGGTTTACTAGGTACTCGCTGCCAGCTCTGCGTGCCGGTCACTAAACCAGCTACTATCTATCCCCTGTGTAACACCGGCTTAATAGGCGAAGTTGTTAAACTAGCTGGCTCTTTCGGCCGAGCGAGTGAAGTTCAAACGTGTGAAATTAAGGCCCGTAACGCACTTGGCAGCCTGGCTGCGCGGCCAGTGGCTGCCTGTCTGGCTGCTGCGTATCGGAGACGGTACCTGTGGCCGCGCAGCCAGAGTTTCCTGGCTGCCTCAGTGGGGTGTCAAACAGGCAGCCACATACATTTTCTAACATCGTTGTGGCCGCCGCGGCCATGGCCGCGCAGCCAGGCTGCCAAGTGCGTTACGGGCCTTACTCGCACTAGCTGGCTCGTGTGACGTCACTTCATTGACAGTTTGAGGTTAAGCGTTTCATTTTCAGCTCCCAACAAACACACACACAGTACACTTCAATGGACATGATACACATTTACGATATTGAAAATTCAGCGGGTATTTTGACGGTGGGCGCAAAACACGCGCTGTCACAAGTTGACGGCAGCGCCACTAGCGGTGGCGAGTGGCGACACTAGCGAGTAAACTTAACACGTGTAATAGGTTTATTGGCTACTCGCTACTAGCTCTACGTACCGGTCGGTAAACTAGCGAGATCGTAGCGAGTAAACTATCCCTGTGTAATACCCGCTTTGTCGTGTGTTTGTCGAATATGGTGAAAAGCTATCTACGCCACTTTCAGAATAAGTATGTAGCTTGGAAAAGGCTTTGCGCCACTGCACTGCTACTATCGAGTATGCAAAACTTTCGTTGGAACGGAACATTCTTCTGTTCTATTCGAGAGACCCTGCGAATCGGATGGTTGTTGTTTGTCTGTTATGCGAAAGCGAAAGGTAATATTATTATGCGTAATCAGATGCGTATCGGTATCGAAAGTAACGCCACTTTTGGCCTCTTTGTCTCGTGTGTTGTTGAGGACCACAACGAAAGGAAGATTCGCACCGCAGATTGGGAAGCAGTGGGTCAACCGAAACGACCATTCACCAAACACTTATATACATACATACATATATATATATATATATATATATATATATATATGTATATATATGATAGTTATTTATACCTAGGACAATTGGTGAAGATGACTGGATGTAAAGAAGAAGAAATAAAACTAGGATGGAGTGCTTTTGGAAGAATGAACGTAGTTTTTAAATCCAACATTCCGCTATGCTTAAAAAAGAAGGCGTACGACCAATGCGTACTGCCAGTTATGACGTATGGATGTGAAACTTGGACGCTAAATTCAAGAATGCTACGAAAGATCCAGTGCACACAGAGAAGCATGGAAAGATGTATGCTTGGCATAACAAGATCGCAAAATAAATACATGGGTAAGAAGTATGACCAAAGTGGCAGATATAGCAGAACGTATGAAAAAGTTGGAGTGGACACATAGCAAAAATAATGGATGGCAGATGGACGCGAGAAGTACTGAAATGGCATGCGAGAGGATGTGAAAGAAAGCAAGGTAGACCGAGTGGAAGATGTGTGGAGTCAAGTGCGTACTGCCAGTTGTGACCTATGGTTCTCATATGTGGATGCTGAATTCAATAATGTTAAGCAAGATCCAGTGCACACAGAGAAGTATGGAAAGATGTATGCTCGGTATAACAAGAAGAGATCGTAAGAGAAATACATGGGTGAGAAGCATAGCATATATAGCGGAACGTGTGAAAAAGTCGAATTGGACACAGCGAGAAGAATGGACGGCAGATGGACGTGAGAAGTACTGGAATGGTATCCGAGAGGATGTGAAAGAAAGCAAGGTAGACCGAGTGGTAGATGGGCTGATGAATTGAGAAGAATGTGTGGATTCAAGTGGATGCAGATTGCTCAAGACAGACAGGAATGGAAGAGGATTGGAGAGGCCTTCATCCAGCAGTGATGATGATGATGATATATATACATACATTTTGTTTTTTTTCTATAATTTATTTAGCATATATATATATATATATATATATGTATATAGATATGTATAAAGGTCATCGTGGGTACTTTTACTCGCTACAATAATAACGATAATGATGATGATGATGATGTATGTACATACATATGTATTTCGCTCGTAATACAAACACGCACGGCAATTGTGTGTCTTTTGGTGAAAAAATTGTTATTTGTCGTAAGTGTTTGATTTAACACTTTTTTGTGTTATGTGCTACCCTATTCACTAAACTTCTACGACTTGATACTAAACGTGGCTTCTTCACTATTTGACAAGCATTTTTCCTCCTATAAAATTGAGGTAACTAGAGAAAGATACTCTCCAAGAAATCAATGCCTTCTGTGAAGGGAGAGAAGGAAGGCACGACAATTTGGTAGTTAGGAAGAACCGTTTAGAACCGTTCCAGAACTGTTAGATAAATTCTTAAATTTGAACAATACGTGGCCGATCTAGATTTAGCAATATCTATGTACATATGTAGATCAAGGACCCACGAAAAAATTTTAGTGGTTAATTAAACAATGTCACATACATAGCTTCTTAGTTTTGAAGAAAATTTCAGTCATTTTGAGAAACGTGTGTATAATGAACCTTATTCAAAAATTTTCTTCATATATGTAAATGCGTTTTCCGTGTATATTTTACAGAATAACAATTAGACAGTTGATTAAGCTTGTACATTGAACTTCACGTTGACGCATACCTATTGCTTTCGAACTTTTGCAACATATCATCATCATTTCCAAACGTTCACCATCCACTGTTGGACCGAAGCAATCTGCATCCACTTGACTTGCACATATTCTTCTCAATTCATCAGCCCATCGTCCACCCGGTCTACCTTGCTCTCTTTCACATCCTCTCGGATACCATTCCAGTATTTCTCGCGTCCAATTCAACTTTTTCACACGTTCTGCTATATCTGCCACTTTGGTCATACTTCTCACCCACACATTCCTCTTGCGATCTCTTCTTGTTATACCAAATATACATCTTACACTGGATATTACGTAGCATTCTTGAATTTCCAAACATCCATACGTCATAACTGGTCAGTACAAAAAATATACATACGACAAAATGCCTTTTTATTTGCGGAACTCATGTGGGTCACTTGAAATTATCAAATGGGTCACTTGAAATTATCAAATGGATCACTTGGTGAACTACGGGTCATAGGTTATACATAGATCTTACCAATGGCGATACTTAAAGTAGAAAACCATTCAACATACGGGGACTTTGATTCAAGTAATCAACATTCTCACCGCGGATAATATTTTAAAACACTAAACGTGTTTCAAAATTTCGTACGTGACACTAGGCGATAGACTGTCAAAGTATTTCGTAGATTTAAGTGCCGAAGAGTTTTTTTTTTTTTTTTGGATCACTCTGTACCTACATAGTGAACGAGTTCGTGTCTATATTTTGTACGTAAAATGTATACGAATCTCGTAATGTCACAATTAAATTTCTTCTCTCGAAGCCGATGACCGGTTGCATACCATACCTACCATGTACTACCCACTTCCATCTGAAGAACCTTTTTGATGCTCTTTGACACTACACTGGCTTTCGCTCGAGTTGTTTGTACGCGTTTCTATTCCGAACCGAATCGAATTTATGTACATACATATGTATGTATATCCAAGTCCCGAGAAACCCTCATCCAAACAGGATGTCCTGTCCTCGTTTGACGACCTACGGAGCCTAATCGGACATTTCACCGAATATCTGGGAAATAACAAAAGAGAACAAAAAAAAAAATGCACGTAAACTTTCACGACGATTTTGCAAGTCAAAAGACCATTGAAAATGGTACGTACGTGGTATACGCGCTCATCATCTCTCTTGTTCCAAATTTTCAGTTCGATTTGTGCAAAGATTCCACTTTGAACTCGTCTGTTTTACGTTTCAAAGTTGTAATGCAAATATAGAACCATTCACGCGTCAAGTGACTATTAAGTTGATCGTCATCAATTAACAACTTTTATACTGTTAAAAAAAAATAAAAAGAATTTTTTTAAACACAACTCTGCTGCCGTCCTAAGCCCACCAAACGTAACTGAAAAAAATTACGAAAGTTAAATGTGTTTAGTTAGAGTGTATTCTTGCGATTTTTCATATCAAAATTAATGTATCTTCATTCAAAAGTGACTTTTTTTTAGCTATTAAATGTAACGTATCTGCATGCGCAGAGAAATAGTATCACCAATACTCGGTCCACTACCTCATCACGAAATATTGAAAAGACTAAATCTCTCCGCATTGGAGACGAGGAGATTAAGTGGTGATTTTAATTGTAGTATTCAAAATAATTCATGTGAAATGACCAACCTCATTATGTTCAATGAGAACCCTCATCTAAGAGGTCACACTCTTAGACACCGAAAAGAAAAATCAAATGAGATTGTTAGAGATTCATTCTTTTCAAATAGAGTGAATAGTCATATGTCTACATTAATAATGAACAATGAAGTGACGCAACTACTAAAGTATTCATTTTTTTTGTTAATTTTTCCTTAGAATTATCAAAACACAATAGAAAATAACCTCATGCAAAAAAAAAAAAAAAGTTTAAATAAATCAGTGATATATGTACATACATACATATGTATGAAGAAAAACACAAATTTCGAATAAAACTTTCAAGTACAATTTCGATATTGTTGTTTTGTCAGTTACGTTAAGTGGACTTAGGACGGCAGTATGTATGTATGTACCGCCAATTTTATATCCCAGATTAATTAGTTCGTGTATGTTGCTCGCTCATTTGAATAGTAGGTACATATTTCGCTTTAATGATTGAAATCATCACCATCACCATCCACACGGATACCATTCCAGTATTTCTCAGACAGACAGGAATGGAAGAGGATCAGTGAGGCCTACATCCAGTACTGGATGGTGATTTAATTGAGCATACATATGTACATATGTTTGTACGTATGTACATAGCACGTCGTATAACCTTTATTTATTTATTTTATATAATAATAGCTAGTTAGCTAATTTACTACATAAATCAAATACACATTATACACTATACTTACACATAACTACTATCTCTCACAGAGGTGTCTCCTCACACTTTTCAAGAATGCATCTATTGTCTTAGAAGACTTGACGCACTCTGTCAAAAACACCACCAGCTGTCTTTGTTTTCCTTACTCTACCAACAACTAGTTGGTTCTTATTTCCAGTAGAATAACTATGAATATCACTATTTCTAATGATATAATTCTTAAAATAACTTTTTTTAATTATTTTTTTCCTCGTTACAATTACAATTACACTTGACCGGCACTAATGAACATTTCTGTACATGTCATCCATTTACTTTTTACTCGGCTCGTTATCGATTGACGAATTGTTGTCGACACACGGTGTCAAGTGCGTTTACACTCGAAAGGTCGAAGTCGAACACGAAGCGCATCCATCAAGTGAACGGGACACAAATAAACCTGAGAGGAGGGTTTCTAATAACAAAGCAATACAAAAAAAAAAAGAATTAACTAAACTCGTTTTTGGCCGGTTAGAAATTGAATTTGCGGTAAGATTCAACGAGGGGTTAATGGGTTAATGAGTGTCAATCCACGAGTTACTCACTCTCTCGCCGAAAAGTTTTTGGGGTGATTCGAATGCGATTTTTAGATTTTCACCTCGATCGGTATTCACTAATTGACCCAGTTGAATATATTACACGTACACATTTTATGTATGTATGTATGTATATATTTGTGCGTTGTGTGTTTCCTCGAGCACCTTACCATTTACCGGTAAAACCGGCTGGTGTGATGCTGATGAGCTCCTTTGTCTGCAAGACCACTTTCCCTGTCGAAGACCTGGTCGATTTCGATCGGTTCGTGTGCGAAGACTCACGTCGTAACTTACGACTTACGACCGCGAAGGACGCCCCAATGAGCACGCAAAGCTCTTGACGAAAGTTCGATGGAATTTCCTGTGTGTACTTTACTTGTGAATGCTAGGTAAGATCCAGTACACACGGAGAAGCATGTAATGATGTATGATTGGTATAACGAGAAGAGATCGTAATGTTGGTGAAATGTTGGCCTTGGCGCCGTGGTCAGCAGCCGCTCGCTCGCCCGTCCAGAGCGCTGCTATCGTATCGCTAGTAAATTTAAAAATCATCAACAGGTAAATCTGAGCAGCTGACCGTTTACCTTTTAATTCTATCGAATGTGTGACCTTAAGTGACCTCAGTCGTAATGATAGACTTTTGCACTTTGCGTGTCAAAATTCACTAGTACTCGTACGAAAGATTCAATCCATTCCGAATCTATTGAAAATCGCTTCAGAGACCTGTGCTGTCTATTTGTGGTGATACACATATTATGCCGTCACTTCACCATCGCGCGAATGTTCGTGAAATGTTGGCATTGGCGCTGTGGTCAGGAGCCGCTCGCTCGCCCGTCCAGAGCGCTGCTATCGTATCTATATCAGAGCGCTGCTATCGTATCGCTAGTAAATTTAAAAATCATCAACAGGTAAATCTGAGCAGCTGACCGTTTACTTTTTAATTCTATCGAATGTGTGACCTTAAGTGACCTCTCCCCCGCCCCACCACCCCATTTCACCTCTCGCCAATTGTAGACTTTCTACGAGTCGTTTCGCCGTGTCATAAAGTCGTAATGATAGACTTTGCACTTTGCATGTCAAAATTCACTCGTACTCGTACGAAAGATTCAATCCATTCCGAATCTATTGAAAATCGCTTCAGAGACCTGTGCTGTCTATTTGTGGTGATACACATATTATGCCGTCACTTCACCATCGCGCGAATGTTCGTGAAATGTTGGCCTTGGCGCTGTGGTCAGCAGCCGCTCGCTCGCCCGTCCAGAGCGCTGCTATCGTATCTATATCAGAGCGCTGCTATCGTATCGCTAGTAAATTTAAAATCATCAACAGGTAAATCTGAGCAGCTGACCGTTTACTTTTTTTAATTCTATCGAATGTGTGACCTTAATGACCTCTCCCCGCCCCACCACCCCATTTCACCTCTCGCCAATTGTAGACTTTCTACGAGTCGTTTCGCCGTGTCATAAAGTCGTAATGATAGACTTTTGCACTTTGCGTGTCAAAATTCACTCGTACTCGTACGAAAGATTCAATCCATTCCGAATCTATTGAAAATCGCTTCAGAGACCTGTGCTGTCTATTTGTGGTGATACACATATTATGCCGTCACTTCACCATCGCGCGAATGTTCGTGAAATGTTGGCCTTGGCGCTGTGGTCAGCAGCCGCTCGCTCGCCCGTCCAGAGCGCTGCTATCGTATCGCTAGTGGCGCCACTCTAGTGTCAACTAGCAAGCGGCAGCAAACAAAGTGTCATCGTGGCATCGGCGTTTTGGATGCCACTGAATTGGTCCACACGATTACGCACCAAAGGCACAGACGACACTGGAGGGGTCCGGGGTGCGGGGATGGGTCCGCCATCTTGCTTTTTTCGCGGTTCGCTCAACTTTTGCGGATGTCGCGCGAATGTTATATAGTATGTACATTGGCGTTAACGCGAAAATGATCGAGCGACATACCCACACCTTGGCGTTCGGCACCGCTCGTCCAATACGACGTGCCGCGCATAAGAGGAATACATGGGTTAGACGTATGACCGATGAGGATGTGAAAGAAAGCAAGGTAGACCGAGTGGACGTTGGGCTGATGAATTGACGTGTGTTGAGTCAACTGGATGCAGATTGCTCATCGCTTTCGTTGAATGATAGTGTTGGCACGATTCATTCCAACCTGGTGATCACGGGTTCAAATCCCATTCGCGCGCGGACGGTTCGTGTCTTTTAATCGTTCACCACGGTGAGCGTTATCAGCGGACAGACAGACGGATTTGGGCTATTATATATATATATATATATATATATATATATATAATAGGAGTATAAAAGTCCTTGAACGGAGATATACATATGTATGTAGAATTGATAAAAGAAGAGAAGGTGATGACATCAGAAGATCGATTGAACTGGTTGTTAGCCAAATTAAGTATACCAGATGGATTGAAAATTCTGAAATGGAATGAAAAGTCACCAATAAATTATTATGTGACAGTAGTTTAATCCTTCAACTGAGACTGGATTTAAGTAGACTAATCTCTCTAAAAACGTATTCCGATGAGACTAATTGAAAATTCAATTACATTGCCTCAAAGTCGAATCTTTCACGTTGCACACTTGCAATGGTAAACTTTCTTAGACAATAACGACCAAAATGGAAAGTGGATCAAATACGAAATGACTATTCCTCTATACATATATACTTTGACGATCACGATTGCATATCTACATGTTATTTATTTATTTTTTTGTCGATATGTTTTCGTTCAGTAACGAAAGCTCGATTTGGCGCCCTCGTTAGAAAGGCGCCCGAAGCGTGTGCGCCTTTGACACTGCAGGAAAAACACTTATCTACACAATGCGCCTATTTATTGAAGGGATTTTTATCTTATATATATATATCGTTTTTAAAGAGCTCGCACGCAATGAAGTGTAACGAAGAAGACCATAAATAATTACCCGCCCACGGGTTTGTATTTTGTTTTCGTTTTATGTGGGAGATGAATCTTTTTCTTCGATGATGTAAGCGAAAGTGTGTAATGTTACATTGCTACTGATTTATGTGGATATAAAACAGTAACACTTTTTAAGTTTGTGACATACCAATGTATCTTTTACATTTTTGTTTGATACAATTTTGTATGTAACGACAAAAATTATCGATCGATTTTTTTTGATCAAGTCAATCAATCAAGTCATTTTTATATCACGATTAGTTGTAGTAGCCAGTGAGATCCGTAGGATCGTAGAAAGTATCTATGCAAAGTATGATCGCGATTAGTCAAACGGTGTGCGAATGTATAAGGAACAAACAGACAGACATACAAAATTCAATTTTTATTTAATCCATATATGAGTCGCCTAGTTGCAAATCCCGATAAGTCCACAATATATAAAAAACGAGGTTAAAATATTTTCTGGTTCTAAGAATGTTTTCAAACGATGCCTTATACTTGAATTATTCCAAATACCGCCAAGTGCGCCGTAAAAAAATATTGAAAATCAGTGCTAGTTCCAAAAACCGACAATTGCACTATGATAAAAGCTGATAAAAGCCATATTTAGATACACACAACGATAAGTCCATGTTTCTAATCTCAATATTTTGTTTAATATCAACAAAATTAAGTTTAAATGAGTTTAAACGCCATCAAGCAAATAAGTCTGTAGCAGAAAAACCGCGTTTGCGAACAAGTGAGTTTTATGGACTTATCGGGATTTGGCACTAGGCGACTCATATGAATAAGGTACAGATTTAAATGAACCTTTATAGAGTGTGTTCTAATGAGACTTTCCAAAAGTTGTGATGCCCTTCGTACATACATATGAGTATGTACATACATACATACATATGTATGTGTAATAATAAATTCAAGTACAATTTTAAAGGAACGTTAATAAAGGCCAAGCGCGTGATACAAAACGCCCCGATCGATAAAAATCGTTCATTCAACTCAAACATTTCGAGTGAGACTTCATCCCAAACAAATTACACAACACATGTGTAACGTTTTTATTGAGTATCCAATTATTTTGAAATTACGCACTCACAATGCAGAAAAGAGCTTATTTATCATCGAAACTTAATGTAATCGTTATGATGAAATCGTCCTTCGCACGATTCGCAAAAATCCACACATTCAAACGTAATCAAACAATAATTTATCTATGTACATATGTATACTACGTACATATATGGATAAAGTAAAGTGTATCAACACTATTTATGTACGTACTATTAAACTTCATCATCATTATCGTCATTTTCAGCCGTTCACCGTCCACTGTTGGATGAAGGCCTCACAAATCCTCTTCCATCCTGTCTGTCGTGAGCAATCTGCATCCACTTGACACCACACATTCTTCTCAATTCATCAGCCTCTCGGATACCATTCCAGTATTTCTCGCCATCCATTCTTCACGCTCTGCTATATCTGTCACTTTGGTCATGCTTCTTACCAGTGCTCGAAATGGAAATTTTCACGAATGTGAGCGCTCGATAATTTTCAAAAAATATCAAACGACCTTTTTTTTTAACTATATGTATAGAAAATGTACGTACATTTCTATACATATGTACATATATTATAACACCAAAACACTTACGTAACATATGTACACCAATATAAATGAATTTATGGTTGTATATATTAGGTTATTAGTATTATTATTATAGAAACTGTATTACATACATGCATGCACAATTTACACGGTTAATTTTTTTTAAATTTGAATAATTGTTAATATCACTATTTAGTTAGTCACGTCCAGTAATTATAATTCAGACAACTTGAAAAATGTTGCTAGAAAAGTGTTTGTTAGTAATGAAGTGCAGTAATAAAATAGGCAAGACTGGAGTATTTTGAAATTTTGGTTCCTTTAGTATAATGGTAGCGGTACAGCTGCTTTAGAAATTTTGTTAAAATAAGAAAGCCGACAATTCAAAGAAAGATATCGTAAATTATCGAAATAACCGATGCCCCGAGAGGGACCCGTTGCAGTTCGACCATAGTGTGACGGACAGTGCCGACCATAAAGCAATAAAACTTTTTGCGCCTAAAACCCTCGAATTCTAAATGTTATCTTCAAGTAACACAAGTGCATCCAGCTTTTTTCAAAACATAATAATATTTTAAATGGCTTTTGGCTACAGATAAGATGCCTTTGTCGGAATTGAAATGTAAAGAATTTAACTTTCAGTCAAAGATTGTGATTTAGGAGTCATAAATGTAAAAAAAATTCACCTTCTAACATTTTTTCGGCAATAATTATTGAAAGAGCACGGAAATTTTG
Organism: Parapsyche elsis; assembly: GCA_022651745.1. Lineage (NCBI taxonomy): Eukaryota > Metazoa > Arthropoda > Insecta > Trichoptera > Hydropsychidae > Parapsyche > Parapsyche elsis. Next base: position 470,268 of record JAGVSN010000058.1, read on the forward strand.
GTTTTTTACGAAAGGGACCGCTCCCTGCCGCTCCCGCTGAATTCGAGCACTGCTTCTTACCCATCTATTCATCTAACGATCTCTTCTTGTTATACCAAGCATACATCTGTGTGGACTGGATCTTGCGTAATATTCTTGAATTTAGCATCCACATGTCATAACTGGCAGTACGCATTGGTCGTATGCCTTTCTTTTAAAGCATAGCGGAATGTTGGATTTTAAAACAATGTTCCTTCTTCCAAAAGCATTCCAGTCTAGTTTAATTTCTTCCTATTTACAAACAGACATATTCATAAATAGCCATCAACTATCTCTACCGTATGATTATCTAGCTTAGTTCGTCTTAAACAGTGGTTTTTCTGAAACCATACATCATTGGACATGTTTTGATAATATTTAATGTGAAGTTCAACGATCGGAAGTGGTATTTTATTGTACTCTTGTTTGGTGGAAAGTATTATTGTCGTACTTTTTCACATACACACATACTACTTAAATTTCTCATTACCAAATGGAATATTATAAATTAGTAATACACAACATCGTTATAAATAACCTTATGGATATATTTCATTGTAATTGATCAAGCGGAAGTGGGAGTTTTCTTCGAGTTTGGGGGTAATCTATTGATTTTTTGACGATGAAACTTCTCGCAGGTGCCAGTGCGTGCATTAAATAATAAAATTATACCGATAGAAAGTCGTGTGTTGGTCACACGAGTGTCGAGACGTGTCGCAGACGACCAGATGTGAAAGAGAGTACAATAAACAAATACAAAGGACGGTCGTCGACACGCGCACGCTTTGCGCATACAAATCTGCAGTTCAATATTCGAACTCAAATGAAATGTCACGGCCACAAAATACCCGTTTTGTCAATCCGGAGGTCGAGATTTTATTCGAGATTCTACATGATTTTCAGCCGTTCACCATCCACTGTTGGATGAAGGCCTCTCCAATCCTCTTCCATTCTTGTCTGTCTTGAGCAATCTGCATCCACTTGACTCCACACATTCTTCTCAATTCATCAGCCCATCCTCCACTCGGTCTACCTTGCTTTCTTTCACATCCTCTCGGATACCAATTCCAGTACTTCTCGCGTCCATCTGCCATCCATTCTTCTTGCTACTTGAACGTTCTGCTATATCTGCCACTTTGGTCACACTTCTTACCCATGTATTTCTTTTGCGATCTCTTCTTGTTGTACCGAGCATACATCTGTGTGCACTGGATCTTGCGTAACATTCTTGAATTTAGCCTCCACCTAGCACAACCATAGGTCATAACTGACAGTATGCACTTGACTCCACACATTCTTCTCAATTCATTAGCCCATTGTCCATTCGGTCTACCTTGCTTTCTTTCACATCCTCTCGGATACCATTGCAGTATTTATCGCGTCCATCTGCCGTCCATTCTTCTCGCTGTGTGTCCAGTTCAACTTGTTCTCATGTTCTGCAATATCTGCCACTTCTTACCCATGTATTGCTCTTACAATATATTCTTGTTATGCCAAGCATACATCTTTCCATGGTTCTCTGTGTGCACTGGATCTTTCGTAGCATTCTTGAATTTAGCGTCCAAGTTTCACACACATACGTCATAACTGGCAGTACGCATTGGTCGTACGCCTTCTTTTTTAAGCATAGCCGAATGTTGGATTTAAAAACTACGTTCATTCTTCCAAAAGCACTCCATCCTAGTTTCATTCTTCGTTTTATTTCTTCTTCTTTAGTGAAGAAGATTATGGATTTCAAATCACTCAAATTAGTGAATAAGATTATGGATCAAAGTGGCAGATATGGCGGAACGTGTGAAAAAGTTGAATGAAATACTGGAAATGGTATCTGAGAGGACGTATGTTCGTATGTATAAATTCAAGAATGTTACGCAAGTTCCATTGCACACAGATGTATGCTTGGTATAACGAGAAGAGATCGTAAGAGGAATACATGGGTGAGAAGTATGACCAAAGTGGCAGATGCAGCGGAACGTGTGAAAAAGTTGAATTGGACACATAGCGAGAAGAATGGGTGGCAGATCGACGCGACAAATACTGGAATGGTATCCGTGAGGATGTGAAAGAAAGCAAGGTAGACCGAATGGACCACGGGCTAATGAATTGAGAAGAATGTGTGGAGTCAAGTGCATACTGTCAGTTATGACCTGTGGATGTGATACGTGGACGCTGAATTCAAGAATGCTACGTAAGATCCAGTGCACACAGAGAAGGCCTTCGTCCAGAAGTGGATTGTGAACGGCTGAAAACGATGATGATAATGAAATGTTACAAAATTTTTGCCTGCGGTGCATTGTACGCATTTTTCTCAATATGACTGAAATTTTCGTCAACATTGTTTAATTGCAACCTTTTGATATTTATACCCAACGCAAAAAAAGGTTGCCCACCCCTTAATTTATATCGAATAATCTCAATGGCATGTCATTTGGTTGTCACGTGAAGCAACGGAAAACTGTATCGTTTTGAAATTTACACAGTAGCGTCAGTGCCCATTAAAAAAACGTTGTGGTTTTCAAAAAATTACATCTCCGAAACTAATAACGCTGTGGTGATGAAAGTGTAAATCATTTTAAAGGCCATATAGTTTTCTTTCGAATTATATGTATGGTGGTTTTTGCCAAACATTGATTACTTATTCCAAAAACAGTATAAGAGCCATAAACGATTACACTCAATATTTTATTGAAAACAACAACGGTTTTTAAAACCTATTTTGGAACTATTTTGCATTTGGAACTAGGCGACTCATATGTATAGCACTAGTTTTATTTATTTATTTCTAGTTGACTTTCTAAAGGTCATCTCGTGATCTTTATGCGTGTGCTGTTTTCACTTTTCATTTCAAATGCAAAAGATACGTCAATTGATTGCTTTGTTGGAGACGACTTATCGTGCTATTTGTATCCTTTCGATTTGTTTGAATTAATGAGATCTTCTTGACAAATCGAGATGTTGTCATTTAATTACTTGTGTGATCACGATTAGGTAACTATGTAGGTAACGATGCAGTTAGCGATCTGTGTCGTTCTGTGATGGGGTGACTGTGCGTTCTTCGTAAATTAATACCATACGTGTTTATTTGATTAACTCCGTATACATGTACGTATAAAAGAGAATGTCAACATTGATTTTAATCACTAATTCCAAATATTTCAGTTAATTTTTTTGCGTTTCGTTCTCATAAATAGAATTTATTGAGATTGGTGGTTAATACACCAATAAATTACCTGTAGTAAAATTTAACTGCATTACAACTGTCATCAGTTATACAATATTATACATACAAAACTTTGTATGGCAGCTGATGCAGTCAAGCCACCTGTAGGAACAAACAGATACAAGTATTATGTTTTAATATACATATATGTACATACATACATAGGTATATAATTCAGGCAAAGTATGAAATCTTAAATATACTTTTATGCATTTTACGCAAAGTATGAAATATGCTAATTTTGTTTGGTCGATCATTTTTTATTCCACAAATTTGATCAACTGATGCAGAAAGACAATTTAAATCAATTGTATTCGTACACATTCGTTTATTATATACATATGTTCATTTCAATGTATGAAGCGTAATACGTTTTGCACTTTGCCTGATAATAAGAACGCTTTTTTGACACATACAATACTTTGAAAGAATGAAAGTGGGCTTAAAGATTAATTTTAATAAAACTAAAATTATGTTTAATGAATTTTGCACGCAAAACGTAGTCACTGTAGATGATCATATTGCAGAGATAGTTGATAGTTATTTATACCTAGGACAATTGGTGAATATGAACAATTGGTGAATATGATTTCGAAATAAAACGAAGAATGATACTAGGATGGTGTGCTTTTGGAAGCATGAAAAGATGTAACGCCAATTACATCGGTGCGAATGGGACGACGATAGGAGCGTCAGTTTGACGCAGCGATACCGCTCAGGTTTGTGAGGGCCTTAAAGCTTGTTGGAATTTGCCCATGGCAAAATTGACACAACTCAAAACCTAGCTGTCCGATCCTTATTTATTTATTTACGTAATAAACAGCTTATAGTATACAATATAAAATATAAATACAAAATAATATTAATAATAAAGGAACTTAGGAGTTAGGGCTGGAAAAGAACTTAAGTAAAGATAATCTAAAAGAATTTCGTTAAATGACGAGCAGGATCTATAAATGAAGTAGTTTTGTGAATAGTTAATGGAACAAAGATTCAAATGGAATAATGAAGGATTTCTGACGGGTCTAGGAGGATAATGTAGAAGGATCCTACTTAGTAGGTAAGGGCTATCTAATAAATTGTTTAAAAGTTTAAATATGTTAAGTCCTCCTGGTTTGTAGGGAGACGTAATCACGGGAATTTGCAGAAGAAAGACCTGGAAATGGAACTTCTTATTATTTTATTCCAATTTATTAATATAATCTTGGTAAAACGGGTTCCATATAGTACTAACAAACTCCACGTGACTTCTCACAAATACAATGTATAGTAGAGACACTGTCAAAGGAATTAAAGGGTCTGGATACTCTCATTATGAGTACCAAACTCCTATAAGCCTCATTGACATCTACATAATAAGACACCTATGTCTCTAACACAGTCAATACTCGCGTCCGCCGATCTTATTATATGTATATATATTAGCCGAAATCCGTCTGTCTGTCTGTCTGCCTGTCTGCTGATAACGCTCGCTGAGGAAAAATTATTAAAAAACCACTAGAACGAGTGGGGGATCGAACCCACGACCTCAAGCTCAATTTAGTCCTTTTTTTTTAAACATTACCTACAAAAGGGATCGTATGTACGTCTGCTTTACCTATAACATAAAAACTCCGCTAATAATACATAGTTGTTGTTGTTTTTTTGATTTTTGCAAAATCACTTACAAAATTATAATTATTATACATATATAATAATTAATAATTATAAAATAAATAGTAAAGTAAAAAAAAAAAAATTTTTCCAGTGGGTATCGGGGATCGATCGATTTGGGTAATGGGGATCTCTATTACGATATTACGATATTTAAAATTCAGCGGGCGTTGATATTCAACGGGCTTACACTAGTCTTGTATATGCGTAAAACTGCTGCGCCTGAAATAAAGTACGCGATTAAAAAATATTTAATATAAATCACTTTTATAATTGAACATGCACGTATGGAGAAAGTGGTCACTGATTTTTTTTTTCCTTTTCTTTTGCCCTTATACTCAAAGGAGACTTTGTATCGAAGGCGGTGTAAATTAGCATGATGTGAGAATGGGGGAGAGAGGGGAAGTGAGTTGGGGCAATTTTGGTGTAATTTGGTAAGCCCAGTTCCGGTTGCAGCAGCTCTGTCCGAACCGGTTGCAGCTCATTATTGCCGGTGATTTACCACCGAGGTGAACGTGGTCCGGTCGCAAGTGTTGTCATCCGACCGATGTCGGCTTATGTAACTTAATTGGTTAGAGGAAGCGAACGAAACGTGGCGAAACGAGACGCATCTGCCTCGGCGTGGGAACGAATGGTCACCCTACTGCATTACTGTCCATTATACTGGCACGTTCGCTTCGACCGTGTCCGAGAACAGGATTAGCGCTCGCTTGGGCCCGTAACGCACTTGGCTGCCTGGCTGCGGCAGCCATGGCTGCGCAGCCAGAACGATGTTAGAAAATGTATGTGGCTGCCTGTTTGATAACGCACTATGCAGCCAGAAAATTCTGGCATCATACATTTTCTAAGGCCCGTAACGCACTTGGCTGCCTGGCTGCGCAGCCATGGCCGTGCACCCAGTTCAAGCAGCCAAAGAGGCAGCCAGAGCGATGAGAACACACTCACAAATGGTCAGCGATAACATTGTAGATACAACATATTTTCAATGCAATATTTGGTTCATAATCTCGGATCTCGGATCCTTTTATACTGTATGTACCTACATATGTATAATAATTCGTTAAAAATAGTTTTATATACATTATTTCCAACGCGCAACATTAATTTTTTTTAATATTTTCATCTTACTCGTTGAATTTAGTATAAAATTTATAATGGAATTGGAATTGTTTATTCAGATTTTCAAAAATTAATTATTTAAATTTTCTGAGCCCGTACCTGTGGCTGCGCAGCCAGAGTTTCCTGGCTGCCTTAGTGCGTCATCAAACAGGCAGCCACATACATTTTCTAACATCGTTGTGGCCGCCGCGGCCATGGCTGCCGCAGCCAGGCAGCCTAGTGCGTTACGGGCCTTATCGCACACGTTTCACGTTTCGTTTTCATTCGGCGATTTTTCCACGGGGATTGCGCCAAAGTAGGGTGACCAGACGTTCGCGTTTCCAGAGGACGTGTATCGGAATATTTGGCATTTATATGAAACCAGCTGAATTGCCCGGCGTTGCTCGGGCGGGTGAAAGTTACACTATATGTATGTATATGGGGGCCCGTCGACCCCCTGATCCGACCCCTTCCAATATATATCATCATCATTTTCAGCCGTTCACTATCCACTGCTGGATGAAGGCCTCTCCAATCCGCTTCCATTCCTGTCTGTCTTGAGCAATCTGCATCCACTCGACTCCAAACATTCTTCTCAATTCATCAGCCCGTCGTCCACTCGGTCTACCTCGCTTTCTTTCACATCCTCTCGGATACCATTCCAGTATTTCTCGCGTCCATTTGCCATCCACTCTCCTCGCTGTGTCCACTCGAACTTTTTCGCACGTTCCGCTATGTCTGCCACTTTGGTCATACTTCTCACCCATGTATTCCTCTAACGATCTCTTCTCGTTATACCAAGCATACATTCTTCCATGCCTCTCCACGCATTCCTCTATATCAGTAGTCGACAACTAATAATGAAAATAAGCAAAGCGTACGTAGTCACAGTAGATAATCATATTGTAGAGATAGTTGATAGTTATTTATACCTAGGACAATTGGTGAATATGACCGGATGTAAAAAAAAAGAAATAAAACTAGGATGGAGTGCTTTTGGATGAATGAACATAGTTTTTAAAGTCAATATTCCAAAGTGTTCAGATTGTCAACACACACGAAACAGAGATGCGAACTTAGTGATAATGATTAAGCACGAGTCATGGAAACATACTGACGACACAATAAAAATGATGCACTGACGATTGTTTACAAAAAAAAAACCGACCGTGTATTTCAACCTTTAGGCTTAAGCTACTACTTTAGGCTTTTCGACTCGTTTATTATATTACAACGATATAAAAGTGCGGCACTGACGCATGTTTCCACACAAGTGACACTTGTTTTTTTTTTTTTGTTCACTCAGATTACAGCGAATCAATATATTTCGGTTTTACATATATAGACACTTGACACGGTTTAATTCATCAAAGTCAAACTATGCAGAAGTATTTCCTACGGTCCTGTGGGTTATACATATGTACATATATGAGTCGCCTAGTTCCAAATCCCGATAAGTCCAACGAACTCACTTGTTCGCAAACGCGGTTTTTCTGCCACAGACTTATTTGCTTGATGGCGTTTAAACTCATTTAAAATTAATTTTGTTGATATTAAAAAAAAAATTTAGATTAGAAACATGGACTTATTGTTGTTTGTTTCTAAATATGGCTTTTATCAGCTTTTATCATAGTGCAATTGTCAGTTTTTGGAACTAACACTGATTTTCAATATTTTTTTACGGTGCACTTGGCGGTATTTGGAATAATTCAAGTATAAGGCATCGTTTGAAAACATTCTTAGAACCAGAAAATATTTTATTCTCGTTTTTTATATATTGTCGACTTATCGGGATTTGGAACTAGGCGACTCATATGATAGTTGACTCAATGGTAGATAAAGTGTTGCCAATATGCGGATAAGTATTACTATTTGCACCTAGGAAACGCCTTGTAATTACAGTTAGACTTTGATGAACGAAAATCAAATGATACTTTACTTAAAGTAAATAAAAATAATTTTTGTATAAGATTCTTAGTCAAATTGATGATTCGATGTATTTTTTTACACTCTATACGTAACAATGAGTGTATGTATGTGAAATATTCAATGAATGAAACACGATAATTAAGTTCATTTGCGGATACATATTTAAAAACGAGTTAGCATTTTTATCGCCTATTATGTACCACAATGGTACACGGTGATAATTATCATCATCGCCTATGAATTGGTAATTTTTACGATTCGTAAAACCGTTTTTGCGGTGTATGCGTATTTAGCACTTTCGATTGTATCCGTCGTAAAAACGAATCAACACTTTTTTCACGTGTCATAAATCAAAACAAATCATTATAAACGTTTGTGCATACACATGTATGGAATAAATTATGCGTTCGAAGATGGACCGGTTTGTATTTTGAGATTTGAAGCTGGCGCTGTGAAATATTAGTTTTTATTTATTAATAATTCATTGCCTCAAAGACAATAATTTAATAGGTAATCAATTTCGAAACGTTCGAATAGATGGTGGATGCTATTTAGTTAAATATATAAGTCGTCTGTATTGATGTTTATGAAATTTTTAAATCGATTTTATTAACTTTGGAGTGTTGAAAACATACATACATACATTGTATATGATTCAAATGAATAGCCTCGCATACCGACACGTGACTTTTAAGATTAATGAGTGATCATTTCGTTATATCAACCTGCATATAATTTTGACTACCTCTATGTACATATATCCCATATATGTATGTATATATTCAAAATAGAGAATATCAGCATTTAAGAGCTACAATCGATACTTTGAATATTAAGTTTGAGCTATAATCCTCATAGAACACCTAATTTTCACGTTGAAAAAAAAAAGATTTTTATAGCACAATCATTGTTGAAATGCTTGGTTAATTTACGTAAACCAACGCTTCATACAGTTTTATATAAATCAATAAAAGAATTGTAAATAGGTTTTTGAGCTCTTTCTCCTATTATGCTTTAAACACTAACATTAAAATAAAAGAATCCTTATAAATACTAACAAAATGAACAATGTGTAAAATAGATAATGGTCACTGGACCAGTAGCTATTAAAATAGATTTAAGATGTATTGTGAACATAGAATAAGAACAATAAAAGCTTTTTTTAAATAAAAAATATAAATCAATAAGTTGATTATTGGTGATATCAATCAATGATTATTTTATCGCACAGTTTCTAGCATATGAAGAACTTGACAATGGATCAAATGTGATTTAGAATAAACATTAAATGAAAATACGGTTGTAATTCCAGGCAACGGACACTTTATAGAAAATTATAGCGAAAATTGCACTGGGATTACCTTATATTTATATAATCATATATAGTGCGTGTGTGTGTGTATGTATGTGTTTAACGCGACGCAGTTAAAGCGTATCGTTTACTCGACTGGACATATTTGAAATATTTTTAAACGCACATGGGGATAATAATTATCTATTCTGGAACAAACGGGACACCCAATGCTGCGTACACACCGACGTACCGAACGGTTGCTATCGCGTGGATCGCTCCCAACACAATAAACGTCCGATGATTTATGTATGAACGTCCACACAATAGCAACCGTTCGTCGGTGTGTACGCACCATTATATTTTTGATCGACCGCCGATTTATTAAGCCCCCTCACTAACCCGAGCGGATTCGCCGCGTCCAACTGACGCCCCTGTCCATGTCCCATTCGCATTGGTGCGAATCAACGACGATAGAGGACGTCAACTTGACGCAGCGAATCCGAGAATTTTCTGTTTAAAATTGTAGTGCATAATGCAATGTACCCTGCGCTCCATCGGCAACACCATGTATTTTAAATAAATAAATACTATTACTGTATTTGCTTAAATATACAGTAAACTCCCTCTAATCCGGGCTTTAATACTTGGTAGAGGTGAATACGGATTACACAAATAATATTAGTTTAGTATCCGTGACAAAAACTAAATTTGATTAAATTTGATTTGGTGTGAATGTGACAAATTTTTTACGATCTTTTGTGCTAAGTTTAAATGAATGATTATATCATAAGTTGGAACAATTTCACTGGAATATCGTAACCAAAGCAATACAAACATGTATACATAATTTATTGCTTCCAGAGTTAATAAGCATTGCATTCCTGTGAGAATTTTGCGGAAAACGTTCATGCTAGTGGTGCGTATGTTAAAACGACGAAATGACACATTCACAAGTCCTATTACTCCTATTAGGTTCTGAAAATATTCTAGAATCCTCTAAAAAAGCTATTAAACTATCTAAAGATGTTTTATAACCGAGAAAAAAGAATATTCTCTAATATTCTCGGAGAATAAATCTTTGGAGAATATTCTCAGAGAGTAATCTTTTGGAGAATATTCTCAGAATATTCTCACATATGTGCGGATGTGAAACGACACCGACGCACAGACAGCAGCAGAGATGTGCATTTGTGCATTTGTGCATTGTCAACGCGAAGAATGCAAGAGTGCGCGTTATGCGCGCGTTACGGCATAGGAGCTTTTCGGTCCCCCCCACCCTCCCCCTGCTTTTTGAAACTTTCACCTGCGATCTCAAAGGGGGCCCCGTCGTGGGAGCTCAGTCACTGGTGGGGGACCATGGGTTCTTAAGCGCTTGCTTTCTTCCAATCTGCACATTTCACATCCACCGATCCGCACTCCCCAACGCACGGACCATGAAGACCTTCGTGGTAAGACACCCACATCATCCTCATCATCATCATCTTATTACATCCCTTGCACACACAACACCACAGTGGTTGTCTCCTTATTTTACGTGAGATTCCACTCCGTTACAAATCGAGGATTACATAGTATAATTTTTGGCAAATTAGCCCAATTCAATCGAGCTCACGCTTCATCCTTTGATTTGTAATGGAAAATTACACTGGGGGGGTTGTTAACTGAACAGTTTTGTGAAATATGTAACAGTGTTCATAGTGAATTTTATTATTAATGGGGGTTGAAAGCTTACTTGAGTGGTTTATAATCAAGCTTTTGGGGTTAAATGTTTGATAATACTTTAAAAAAAAAAAAAATACTTTAATAGTTTATTTCTGGTTGACATTTTTCGTACCATACTATTCAAGTACATTCTGATGATTTTCTATTATAATTTTGAACGTTATACACATATATACGAACTGAGGCACAAATAAGGTATTTATTTACATGTATATACCTTAAAAATGTTCAAAAGTGGATTTTAATCATTCAACCAAAAAAAAAACAAATCAATGACTTCACCCACTGCACTCATATAACCCGACAGTTTAATTTATCCTCTCGTCGTCTCCTTCAGGTATTAGCCGTTGTTGCTTTGGCGCATGCAAGACCTGAAGCTGGATACAGCTACAGTGCGCCAAGACCGTCGGGAAGCTATGGTGTTCCGGGTGGTGGAGGCAGTTTCGGAGGCGGTAACATAGGAGGCAGCTTCGGAGGCGGCAGTAGCGTCGGAAGCTTCGGAGGCGGTAGCGGTGGTGGAAGCTTTGGATTACACAGCGGCGGAGGCGGTGGAGGCGGAGGCAGCTTCAGCAGCAGCTTCGGAAGCAGCTCCATCGGAGGTGGTGGATTCAACGGAGGCGGCGGCAGCGGATTCGGCGGAGGCGGCAGCGGATTCGGCGGAGGCGGCAGCGGATTCGGCGGAGGCGGCAGCGGATTCGGCGGCGGCGGCGGTGGCGGATACCAAACCCCAATCGTACAAAAGCACATTTACGTGCACGTACCACCACCAGAACCCGAAGAACACCACGTGCGTCCCATCCACACACCAGGCCCACCCCAAAAGCACTACAAGATCATCTTCATCAAGGCGCCAGCACCACCGACCCCAACCGCGCCCATCATACCTCTCCAAGCCCAAAATGAAGAGAAGACCCTCGTATACGTACTCGTCAAGAAACCAGAAGAGGCTCCAGAAATCACCATCCCAACAGCCATCCCCACTCAACCTTCAAAACCGGAAGTATACTTCATCAGATACAAGACCCAGAAAGATGGCGGCGGCGGTGGAATCGGTGGAGGCATCGGCGGAGGCATCGGTGGAGGCATCGGCGGAGGCATCGGTGGTGGAATCGGTGGAGGCATCGGTGGAGGCATCGGTGGTGGACTCGGAGGAATCGGAGGTGGAATCAGTCTCGTTGATAGTGGAATCGGAGGACACGGAGGTGGTATCGGAGGTGGTATCGGAGGAGGTGGTCACGGAGGAGGAGGTTCGGGTCCCAGTGGTCCCTCATCCCAGTACGGCCCCCCCGGACAATCGGGGCCCTACTAGGCACGATCACATCGCATCATTACGGGTAACGTTGCCGAAAGTCGCAACGACAGTGACTTTCGGTCTCGTTTTAATTTTCGATTTTGGCGGTCCTCGAATTTTCGAGAGCCGCTTCAAAATTCCAAAAGAATCGCCTCTTCACTCTTGTACATATCTTTCATACTACTCAGTGTGCATATATTACTATTATTATTATTATTATTAATTATATTATTATTAATTTTTAGTGTTAATGTTGTTTTTTAAGATTTTTTGCAAGAAAACGGTGGCAATAAAATGCATTTCATAAAAAAAAACACTATGTGCGTTTACTTTTTTTTTTTATTATTTATTTTTGTTGTATTTGGCGAATAGGCGAATGTTGCGATTATGACATAAGACTCATTGCTTTGTTATTATTTTATTATTTATCTTTTAAAATTGCACAGGTTGTCTCAGGCTTGCGGTATTAAACTTCAAGGACGACCGTGGAAATAAAGGAATTCTCTCCTCATTTCATAATAAAAATTGAAATTGTTTAAAAAATTAGCAATTACATCAATCGGTTGGTTTGGCTTTTGCGAGATTTTAAAATAACGTTCAACGATAAACTAAACACGCCAGTCTCAGTAAAATCATTATCGACAGGGAGATGGTTTAATTGCTTTATAATAATTATGACACTTTTTACATGATTTTGAGACAACCCTCATATGTATGAGCCACACAGAAGTCAAACTGATAAAATTGCTTATTATCCCAACAAACTGAAACTTAATCGTATAAAGTTAATGAAAAAAAAAAAAAAAGCAATTATATCCACTTTATTGTACTAGACTTGTGAAAGCCTCATATAATAGTTGCATTATATGCGAAAAAAAAAAAAAAAGATCATTTATATTTTAAAACTGTATTATATTTTAATGAGCTGTTGTGATCGAGACATTATTTAGTTGCCTATTTGCCTGCGTGTCGCATATGTATTATTATCACTTTTTTTTTTTTTTTTTTTTTGTCCCGTATAATTTTATTGGATCTTTTTTTTTTTCAACGAGAGAATATGAATCGTTCCAAACGCGTGCGTTAAAAGGGGACACAAATTCAACGCATCGCGGTTGTACCATAGATTCCAAACAAATTTGCCTGGAGAAAGCGTCAGAAGCAACGCTGGGGTGCGGGGGGTCTAAAGTGCGGGGAATTCTCACAAAAAAAAAAAAGCATGCAAGGCATACATTTTTGCATGCCCTTTTTGTATGTCATTTTTCGGGCGCTAAGGCCAATCTATGGGTTGTACGTATGCTGTGGGCGTAATGGTGGATCTACATTGTCGTACCGAACAGCGAACGACGAAGGGATAAGGCGAATTGTTATTGTGTGGACGTTCATAAATCATCGGACGTTATTGTGTGGAGCGGTCTACAACAATAACAGTTGGCCATCGTTCGCTGTTCGGTTCGCCGGTGTGGATCCACCTTAAGAAGACTGTCACCGAAATGCACCAATAGCGTGTCACGTGCCTCGATGCATACTCTCTTGTTGAAAAAAAAAACACAAATTATAGAAAGTATCCGAATACGTAGTGAGCGATCAAAAAAAAAAAAAAATGATGATAATAATAATATAATAAAAAAAAAGAAACACGTCGGTTTCATTTGGGGCAGATGCTCCGCGTGTGAATGTGCATCTCTCGCCACATCCGATTGCGGCTAATTGCCCCTCCCGAGGAGTGAAAGTAAACTCTCATCGTACCATTCAGATAACCATCTGTTCCCGTAAATTGAATAAAGCATGTGTATATATATATATCTATGTGTGCGAGAGAATCGTGCGAGTCTCGTACGAAAATTACAAACGAACAACAACAAAAAAAAATTGTACGTAGTAATTATGGAACGTTGCGAAATGGCGGCCGATGCAGCATCATCATCAACAAAACTACGAAGATATATAAGAAGAAGCACACGAGAGCAATGGCCCTCATCTGTGTCGGATTGGCTTCCTTTTAAATACAATTACAAGTAAACTCACTCGCATTCCGACCAATATGAATATGCGCGAACGGTTAGGCCCGTAACGCACTTGGCAGCCTGGTTGCGCGGCCAGTGGCTGCCTGTCTGGCTGCTGCGTATCGGAGCCGGTACCTGTGGCCGCGCAGCCAGAGTTTTCTGGCTGCCTCAGTGCGTTGTCAAACAGGCAGCCACATACATTTTCTAACATCGTTGTGGCCGCCGCGGCTATGGCCGCGCAGCCAGGCTGCCAAGTGCGTTACGGGCCTTAAGGTGCGTACACACCGACGTACCGAACAGCGAACGGCGAACGGTACGCCATTGTGTGGACGTATGTAACATAAATCATCGGACGTTATTGTGTGGTGCGGTCCACACAATAGCTACCCGTCGTCGTTCGCTGTTCAGTTCGTCGGTGTGTACGCAGCTTTAGTGGCGTGTTGAAATTATCGAATTGTCGCACGGTCGACTTCCATTATATATACAATATAATAGCCGAAATCCGTCTGTTGTAACGTCTGCTGATAACGCTCGCTGAGGAAAATTTATTAAAAAACCACCAGCACGAGTGGGATCGAACCCACGACTCGGGCTCGGGAAGAACGTCGTTAGACCAATCTGCTAAAACCAGTCGTCCTTTTTTTTTTAAACATATCGTGACTCGGATTTACCTACAAAAGGGATCGTGATTCTGCTAATAATACATAGATGACACTATAGAAACTATTATTTTTTTTTTTTTTTTTGATTTTTACAAAATCGCTTACAAAATTATAATTAGTATATATATAATATAAATAGCAAAGTAAAAAAAAATTTATTTTTTGAGTGGGTTTCGATAGCGTTCAATTAGTGGGGATTGCTATAATACATAGATGGCGCGATAAAAGCTATATTTTTGTTTTTTTTTTTTTCGATCAATTAGTGGGGATCTCTATTAAAAAAGCGCTTTACGATATATAAAATTCAGCGGGCGTTGATATTCAACGGGCTTACACTAGTATAATGTAACAGTTTCGTAATTTAACAGTCTTTCAAAACAAAAACGGTTTCAATTGAACGGCCTTGACCCAAATGACCGGAATGTCAGGAGGCGGCGGCTCCGGCGCCGCATGCGGCTCTTTGTACGAAAACCTGCAGCTCTCGCTGTCATCCAAAGTTTTGCGCGAAATGCAAAATGTCGACACGCGATGTACACAAGATCAAAATTAATCCCATTTCCACAACGCCAAAGCGATAAAATGCCTTAAGATCGTTTTGCATATCACGAGGATAGCTCATTTCTTATATTTCATCAATGATTAATGAGTAACGTTTATATATAATTGGAAAATATTACGTTAATACGTTAATAAACTTGCCGATTTTGCAAGGCTTTTCCTAATTTGGCTCGAAAAAGGTCCCCGACCACTAACCTAAACTTAATTTCTTATATGTATGTACGTAATGCAACCAGCAGTTAACTTTGCAGGGGTGTTTCTTTCCGTTTTACGATCCTGCGGGTCTTACTGCGATAGTTTCATTGTGTGCCACAGTATAAGCAAATTTAATATTTGTGAAAATAAACTGTTTTCAGCCAGGAAGCGCTGAGTACTTATATATGTACATATGTACATATATAAGTACTCAGTTTTCAGGGCAAAAGTCAGTCAAAAGTCACAACGATTTGTGCATAATTTTTTATCCAATCTACCCATGTATGTATGTATGTATGTATTTACATAGCATTTTATTTGATTTTTAATAATGAGATAAATAAAGCATATTTTTTTAACAGACAGTTAACCAACTCATAGTATCATAGGCATTTTAAAGTATCTTGAACGATTACGATGCACAAACTTTATTGTTATAATAGACATTAATAAAATATACCTACATATATTACATTACCCACCCGTTATTCCTATAATTGTATTTTCTACATACATATGTATGTTTGTTGTACAATAAATACAATAAACTAGTGTGATTTTTTTGTGTTTGCATTTTATTTTTTATTATACTTTTTTTGCAAAAAAATAACGTAATAAAAATAAACTTTTTTTGAAATTTTTAAAGTCATTTTCTGCTCAAATTAGTACGTTTAGATAAAATAAAAAAATATTGAGGTAGAAAACCAATCCTTATAAACGTGGTGAAATAAAAAAAACACGCCAAATAAACGCCAATAGCACGAGAAAAAAATGTATAAAAAAATATATATTTTTGACTTTAAAAATTCGGCAGATAATTAATTATAAGTATTTCAAAGCAATAAAAAATCAAAATCAATAGGAAAAATATCTGACTATTGATTTCAATACGCACTTTGAGCACAGCGATACTATATTTTGAGTTATAGACCGCAAAAGCCAAAAAAATGGATATTTTTTACATTTTTTAAATCGCAAACATCTCATAAACGAAAACATTTCAACAAAAATAATTATTGGATTCGAATTCAGTGGGTCAAATTTAGTAAAGATTCAATAATCTCCGCTCTGGGTTTTAAAAAACGTGATTTTTTGTTGCTCAGTGTAATTGGATACATTACTATCAGAAGGTTTGTTAATCGCTTAACATCCAACCGTACATTGAATTATTGTTATCAATAATAAATCGAGTGAATTTTGAGCATTTTAAAATTATGATAAATGGGAATGTGTCATTGGAGTGTAAAAATAATTACACGTGTGTTGAAGCAAAACAAAAAATAACGTACAGTAGGAATTTACAAATCTGTCGAGCATCACACAATGGCAAAACGAAGAGAAATTGTTGTTCGCACAGTCGAACATTGGCTTAATTGCACTATGACGGAACATGTGAAATCGTCCCGGGTCCAAAACGTATTAATTGCGATCTCGAACGTTTATTCTGGCCTCAGATATTCGTCTGAGAGTTCGATACGAATCACAATAATAATATCTAGATAAATAGAAGAAAGTTTTCTAGCGTAATCGTCGTATTGTTCCGTCTAAAGTTCCATTTAAATTCTATCGTGACGTGTGTGGTGGAGTTATGTATGTCTGAGAATCGATTCAGCCAACTTCACACCACTCGCCGAATCTTTAAATGATAAAAATCGACGGCAAGTAAAGGAAACGTGCAAAATTTGCGTAAAAATACTCGGCAGTGGTAAACCATTGGCTTCTGGAGCCCGAAATCTGAGAGAGAATGAACGTGCAATGATTTGGGCGGGTAGAAAGTAATTTTTCAATTCACAATATTACGTTAGGCATACGACCAATGCGTACTGCCAGTTATGACGTATAGATGTGAAACGTGGATGCTAAATTGCACACAGACGTATGCTCGGTATAACGAGAAGAGATCGTAAGAGGAATACATGGGTGAGAAGCGTAGCTGCATATAGTGGAACATTTAAAAAAGTTGAATTGTACACATACGTAGCTACAGAATGGATGGCAGATGGACGCGATAAATACTGGAATGGTATGCGAGAGGATGTGAAAGAAAGCAAGGTAGACTGAGTGGAAGATGGACTGATGAATTGAGAAGAATGTGTGAAGTCAAGTGCGTACTGCCAGTTGTGACCTATGGTTGTGATACGTGGATGCTGAATTCAAGAATGTTACGCAAGATCCAGTGCACACAGATGTATGCTCGGTACAATGAGAAGAGATCGTAAGAGGAATACATGGGTGAGAAGCATAGCTGCATATAGTGGAACATTTAAAAGAGTTGAATTGTACACATACGTAGCTACAGAATGGATGGCAGATGGACGCGAGAAATACTGGAATGGTATGCGAGAGGATGTGAAAGAAAGCAAGGTAGACCGAGTGGAAGATGGGCTGATGAATTGAGAAGAATGTGTGGACTCAAGTGGATGCAGATTGCTCAAGACAGACAGGAACGGAATAGGATCGGAGAGGCCTTCATCCAGCAGTGATCGGCCGAAAATTATGATGAATGCAATTTTCTTGTGCAGTGTCTTGATGTTTGAATAATATTTTTTGCCTTTTTCAAATACATATACATATATGTATGTACATATATTGAGGTCACAAATATATTAATTTAATATGGAGCTTAAATTTTGTTAAATGTTAAAAATTAATCTCTTATTGGCAACGTTTCATTCACGTTTTAAATAATTGTGTGTTGTTAACAATGTATAATATTTATACACATTTAAAAAAGTCAATACTTTATTATCTTATACTATTTATAATATGGATAAAAGATCGATGCAGTTCGTACGTATAGTGAAATGTACCCAAAACCAAAAATGTAATATTTTAAATGTAAATTTTTGATTTTACTATTATTTTTATACGTGTTATATATCATCATCGTTGTCGTAACGATTGTCCGTGTTTGAAAATTTAATTACAATTTTATTTCAAATGATAGTCTTTATAGTTTCGTCGACGCGTCGTCGAATTCCATACAATCTCACGTTCACTTTCGGCTTTCGTAAGATACGCGCTTTTATCGTCGTTATTTTACACGATTTAACTACACAGAGTGTTGCAGCTGGTATGTCGTATACATACAAGTACTTACGTTTACATACAATCATCACGGTTGGTTTAATGTTCATTTTCATCGATTTGGAATTGTGTGACCCCGGAGTTGAGCGAGCGAGCATCGAAAGTTAACTATTGAAAAGCACTCGAGAATAATTTCTTCAATGACGCATTTAGGCCAAGTTTCTTCGACTTGTGGTCTCTCTCTGTACTGCCATCATCGTTTGTTATGAAGTTAAATGTGCTTGTTTAGTCAGAAAAGTAAACGTATACACACTCGCATAAACATTCGACAGCATCTTGAAAGATGACATGAAAAAAAAAAACATAAAAATAAATAGAAAACGCACTTTTTTGTAATAACAAAAAAGACAGATGTTATATTTTGTAACAGATGATTTTTCGAATGATAAAATTGTGTATGTACTTAAAGTGGTTAATTTATTACCCACTAGAATTGCACAGTTTGAACTTTTTCAAATTTTATGTACATATTATTAATGTATATGTATGTATTTAGGATACACTCGGTCATGTTTTTTCCTGTCTTGAAAGTATTGAAAGTGCATTAAGTACTGGTCCACACTTATTAACCAATTAACCGATGACTTGACATAAATTCATACTGATTATTTGATGTACATTCAAACATTTCTATTCACGCTAAAATGTACGGTTGCTTTAAAAGATTTACATAAATAATACATTTATTGAATTGAGCCAAGCGATAGCTCGGTAGTTACATACATAGTTAGATCACAACACGTTGAAAGGTTTACTCGATGGTTTTCGACCTTATCCACTTAAACTCCACACATTCTTCTCAATTCATCAGCCCATCGTCCACTCAGTCTACCTTGCTTTCTTTCACATCCTCTCGAATACCATTCCAGTATTTCTCACGTCCATCTGCCATCCATTATGTAGCTACGTATGTGTACAATTCAACTTTTTTAAATGTTCCACTATATGCAGCTATGCTTCTCACCCATGTATTCCTCTTACGATCTCTTCTCGTTATACCGAGCATACATCTGTGTGCACATTCTTCACAATTAAATTAGCCCATTGTCCATTCGGTCTACCTTGCTTTCTTTCACATCCTCTCGGATACCATTCCAGTATTTCCCGCTATATGTCCACTTCGACTTTTTCACACGTTCCGCTATATCTGCCACTTTGGTCATACTTCTCACCCATGTATTCCTCTACAGATCTCTTCTCGTTATACCGAGCATACATCTTTCCACGCTCCTCTGTGGGTACTGGATCTTACGTAGCATTCTTGAATTCAGCATCCACGTATCACATCCATAGGTCATAACTGACAGTATGCACTTGACACCGCACATTCTTCTCAATTCATTAGCCTATTGTCCGTTCGGTCTACCTTGCTTTCTTTCACATCCTCACGGATACCATTACAGTATTTGTCGCGTCCATCTGCCATCCATTCTTCTATGTGTCCAATTCAACTTTTTCACACGTTCCGCTCCATCTGCCACTTTGGTCATACTTCTCACCCATGCATTCCTCTTACGATCGCTTCTCGTTATACCGAGCATACATATGTGTGCACTGGATCTTGCGTAACATACTTGAATTTAGCGTCCGCGTATCGCATCCATAGGTCATAACTGGCAGTATGCACTTGACTCCGCACATTCTTCTCAATTCATCAGCCCACCGTCCACTCGGTCTCCCTTGCTTTCTTTCACATCCTCACGGATACCATTCCAGTATTTCTCGCGTCCATCTGCCATCCATTCTTCACGTTTTTCTATATCTGTCACTTTGGTCATACTTCTCACCCACGTATTCCTCTTACGATCTCTTCTCGTTATACCGAGCATACGTCTGTGTGCAATGGAACTTGCGTAACATTCTCGAATTTATACATACGTCATAACTGGCAGTACGCATCGGTCGTATGCCTTCTTTTTTAAGCATAGCGGAATGTTGAATTTAAAAACTACGTTCATTCTTTCAAAAGCACTCCATCCTAGTTTTATTTCTTATTCTTTACAACGAGTCATATTCAATAATTGTCCCAGGTATAAGTGACTATCAACTGTCTCTACAATATGATTATCTACAGTGACTATGTACGTTTTGCGTGCAAAATACAACAATATACATAGTGGATCGTACTCATATCCAATTACTTGCTACTTACCAAATCATTGTACATACATACATACATTTGGTCTTTTTTTTTTTTCCAAAAGGCAATGGTTTTATCACTAGAGAGTATATTTACCTAATAACTTCGCTATGACAAGTTAAATTTGTTTATTAAACAGTCAAGTGTTAACGCTCAAGATATCAAGTACGCCAACTGGCGAAGAATAAACAACAAAGAACCTAAACAATGATACAATAATTTAGAATTAGATGCTTGACAAGATAAGCGTGTACAAAAAAAAAAAAAAGAAAAAAGCACTCGAACCACTCAAAACAAAATAATTCAACGGTTTAACTACGTTGAATAGCTAAATTATTGAAACGATACATTTTAAGGGACTCGTTCTTGTTTTTTTTTACTTGTTTGTGGATTTGTTGAATTTGTGCGCAGATAAAATGATTCGAGTTTCGGATGATGAGTCATATTCGGTTTGCAACTTTCATTTCGCTCGCTTGACCATTCTCTTGGTCATCTCTCGACATGCCCACATACACGATATATGGTATGTCCGATAAATTACTTTCATTTTAGCCGAAAATCTGACCTCATCGAACGCGGCTAGAAACAGGATTTCGGCGATCTTATGGTCTCGACCCATTTTCCGGTTGCAGCAACCGGTATTTCGATATCGATGACATGTAACCGGCAATAGTGCAAAAAAGGATGCACCCGGTACTTGTGCCACTCAACTGGTATTCTCGTACTGATATTGTACTGATATCAAACGTTGTTGCTTAAGGCCCGAGCCTCACCGGGCAACTAGTCTGCCGACTAGTCTGCGGCGAGTTGCATTGAGCAATTTGCTCCGCCGACTTATTATGGAAATTCAAAACTGACCAGCAGAATCGGTTTCTTAGACAATTCTATAAATGAAACTCGAAAAAAAAAAAAAAAGTTATGAAAAATTCGTCTTTTTTTTTTTTTTTCGAGTTTCATGTATAGAATTGTCTAGGCCGAAAATATAGCATGAGCGCGACCTCTTCGACGTTCATCTTCCACGTGAAAATGTCGTCCGCAAGTCACGGTAAGCACTTCTCGTGAATTACAGGGTCAAATTGTCATTCGAAATGTTCGGTATCAAACGTCATTGTATTGACGCAGCATCTGGTAAAGTGGCTTGCATACGACTGAAACTTGACGAGTGCGAGCGAGACAACGGCGAGGGCATCACCTCTGTATGATTTATTTACGTCACTTTCAAAATAGACAAATCTTAAAAAAAAAAAAATACTTATTTTTTTTCGTGTTTCTTATATAAAATTGCCTAATAATCATATTATATTCTTGTCGGGTTTGGCCTCTTACAGAGCTATACACTTTTATGGAGATGTTTAAGATTTTTGTGTATGTTCAGATTTGACGAATCTTTGAAAATAAGAAGAAAAAAAAGGATCTGGACTGAAACTTTCTTTGGAAATCACTATCTGTGTGTAGTGTTTATCTCGTAGTATGAAAAATTCGTCTTTTTTTTTTTTTTCGTTTTTTTCGTTTTTTTTGAAAAAAAAACCATTTTTTTTTTCGTGTTACCTGTACAAAATTGTTTAAGAAACCCATATTTGAAGTCGGTTTTGGATTTCCATGCCTATATGCCTATATAAACGTTTTTTCGGGTCGTTGCTGTGACGGCATGTAGTCGTCGGTAGTCGGCCATAGTTGCAGAGACTGAGTTGCCCGGTGAGGTTCACTCCGTCTAAACGCTAACATTTTGACGACACGACGACTAAGGCCGACTAGTCTGCAGACTAGTTGGCAGACTAGTTGCCCGGTGAGGCTCGGGCCTAACTATTTTATAACGTAGAAACTTAGGGAAAGATACTCCCCAGCGGTGAAACCTTTGCCTTCTAAAGGTGAGAGAGTGGTACCGTCTCATAACCAAGCTATGTACATACACATGCAAATTGTAACGAGATAAGTCAATCCTGGATTTAATAGTATCCCGATCTTGCCAACCACGATATTTAAGGTTGAATACTGATCTTGACTCATTTTCAAACTACAGTGATACTAACCAGTTCGTTAGTATTGATTTTCATATCACTTTCTCCAGACTTGCTTCCCCTGTATTGTTTGACTTCTTTATTGAACAGACACGAGTATTGACAGTTGATGGTGTTTTATTAGATAGTAAATTATCTTCTAATTCCCACATTGATGATTGTCGATAAAACTTATTGGAGCTTAGGATTTATAATGAGAGTATCTAAACTCTTTATGTCCTTTTATACTGTGTCTCTGTTATACAATGCATTTGTGATAAGTGGAAAAATCTGGAAAAAATTAATAAGAAGTTCCATGCGTACTCCATTTCCAAGTTTCGTCTTTCCTCTTCTTATTCAAATTCCCATGATTATGTCCCACTGCATTCTAGGAGGACAGTCTCGGATCTCTGCTTTGTATTTAAGCTATTAAATAATTTATCAGATAGTCTGTACTTGCTAAGTAGGATCCTTCTCCATTGTTCCTCTAGATCTGTTAGAAATCCTCTATTGTATTCGCAAAACTCCTTCATTCATAGATCCTGCTCGTCATTCAACGAAATTCCTACACATATTGATCCTTTTCGATATTCCTTGCCCTCCTTCAGATTTTCTTTACTCAAGATCCTTTCCAGGACTAACTCCAAAAGTTCCTTTCTTGCCATGATTTGTTCTTTGTTTGTATTATGTGGAATTCATTTTATTTTAAATTGTAATTTATGAGCATTATATTAAATAAACATATACGGGGATCGAACCCCGGACCTTTCACTCAAGAGACCAACGCTGGCTAACTTTTGAGCTATTCAATAAAAAGCAATGCTTTAAATTTCATATAATAGTTTATCAACTCTTAGAGGCTATTTTTAGAATCTATTTATGTACATATGTATTGTAAAAAAATGTGCAAATTTATTATCCATGAACGGCAAGGATTCAACTACTCCTTGCTTTCGTGTGAAATGAATGAAACTATGTATTATTATTATTGTTAGTTGAATTACAGCTGGAAAAATAACATACAACAGTTTTTACTTGCTGTTGTTACAGTTTATTTATGAATTTGCCATTTATTTATAATTGCAAAGTTCATTAGTATGGTATAAATGCATTTTAAAATTTAATTTTGTTTAACAGGTGGTTGGAAATCGCTGAGGAATTATCCAATGAGCAACTGGCACTTCGTCAAGACTCTCATCCAGATTTACAGCCAATACGGCGGAAGTCCATTCTTCAAGATTTCAGTGGATTTGGATCCCATTGACGGATCCAAATACATGATCCGCTTGAAGGCGATCGAGTTTGAAATGCCCATTTACTATTACACAAATGCCAGTATCTACGATCCGGTTCGTTATAACAACATTTTACCATACATGTACATACGTTTATAAATAATCGTCACATTACATCTATTTTAACCTTAAAGTTTAATTTATTGTGTCATTCTGAGCTAGAAATACATATTTGATACCGTACTGCTAAAAATCAAACACTGAGATAATCTGTACAAAACAGTTGTGATAATATTGCAGCGTTTTTATATTACATATACATACATATGCGCGTTACTTATTGTATCAACATTTTGTTATTTAATGATGCTATAATGAATTTCAGCTTGTGGATCATTTTTTGTTATTGGGGTGAAACCTATATTATTTACGGCATACCCTTCAATTATATTCTTACCGTTTTGTTTATGCATAAGCGACTTTATATCATAATTTAACATTCTATTGTAGTACAGTGGAATCAAAGAGAAATTTTTAACACCAATTCTACCGAACAGTACTATGAACTTAAAATCGGTTTCAAAATATTCTCCAATCGTTTGCCTTGCGTGAAATTGCGTTTATATCATTCAGCGATGTGTATGCGTATTGTGTTTTGAATTTTATTATGAAATTTTAAGATTTGATTTAAATGCTAGGTGGTCATCGCTTACAAAACCATGCTACGGGACATATTGATTTTGTTGGGTGGAACCTCCGTCGACAGCACCAGACTATCGGACGATATATACGGATATGAACGTAGAATAGCTCATGTTATATCCAATCCTGATGTTCTTCAACAGGATACCCTCGAGTATACAGTTATGACCGTATCAGATTTGAAGGAATCCGCTCGGGCCGTAAGATCGATTTATTACTATGCCCGAATCGAATGAAAAATTCTATTTAAAATTGGGTATTTTTAAAATCGATTTGTAATTTAAGGTTCCGATAGAAGACATCCTCAGGGATTACTTTCCCAAAAGTATAACGCAAACAACACACATTTGGGTGCCATCGCCGACGTATTTCAGAGACATATCCGGTATTATTTCAACTACCGACGACAGGTATTGTTTAAAAGTGTATTTATATTATATTAATTAACAAGGGAAAATAATTTTTTTTTTCATAAAAAATAGGTCTTTTGTATTTTAGTACCAAACCAATTCCAAAAATTTGTTTTGTATTAAAAATGACGGGTATTTTTACTTTATCCATATATGTACAATGTATGTACATTTGTAGTAAAAAAAAAAGTATTGTTTTTTTCTACTGTTGTAAAATATATATTTTTTATAATGCAGTTAGACTTTTATGTCATGAAGTAAAATACCACCATATAATTTTTTTTTTTTTTTAGAATATTGAATGATTTTTTAATTACGTCGGTTATACGGAGTCTTTTACCGTACATGGACAAAAAATTCGTATTTTCTTTGAACACATTCAAAGATCATCTTCAAGGTTCGTATAATACAGTTATTCATTAAGAGAAAGAAAACATTGCCGTAAACGCTAAAAAAGTTACTATGTTATAATTAATTTAACTTAGAGATAATAGAGTAAGAGATAAGGGGGTACGTTGGACGGAAATTTTTAATTAAAATAGATTTGAATTTGATTGAAATTTTAAAGGTTAAAAATAAATTGATAGATTTTGGAATACTGTTAAAGACATACTTGATCTATAAATAAATGAATTTTGAAAAAAATTTGTAGCTGAATATTTAAGTTGGAACAGTTTGTGGATTTAACATAGTTGTTTTGTATTAATATATTTTTATCATTGTAGCTGTTAATTATCAAGCACCTAGGTGGGAATTTTGCTTGTCCGTGTTGCATCGATTTACTCCGTTGGCCGTTGCTGCACTTTTGCAGGATCACAATGACGTTCCATCGTCTAAATTTGATACAAGAGTAAAGAACGTTGAAGAAATCTTCGATAACATAAAAGAATCATTGATCATTGACTTTTTGGATTCAAATTCAATTAGCAAGACGTCCAAAGAAGTCTTAAAATACAAGGTGGGAAATTGTTTACATTTGTAACTGTAATTTATTTACCTTCGTAGATTTCCATTAATAATTATTAATAATTTAATTTATTAACAGATTTCAAATGCTGGCATATTGGTCGGACTTCCACCGCGCATAGTTAATCTTGATTATGTCAATGAATACTACGGTACCCTGAAAATACAATACCATGACTTTTTCAAGAACGTATTGAACTGGTTGGAACACCTGAATGACAGATCTCAACTTTTACTATTGGGACCATACATGAACGACGATAGGTAACTTTACTGTTCCATTATAAACGTACTTATATGAAATTTTCTTATTTAATTAATGTTAATTTAATAAATGTTATTTTCCGCTGAGTAAATTAAAACGTTGACATAGTTAATTATTTAAAATTTTTGTACAGACATCACTAATAAAAAAATTAAATATTTACATATAAAATTTGTTTTTAAAACTATCTTCTATATATATATATAAAAATGAATGTCTGTTTGTTTGTCAGTCTGTCTGTCTGTCTCTTATAGGCTCATAAACCACTCAACCGATCGCGATGAAACTTTCAGGACTTATTGTGATCATGCCGGGGATGGTTCCTGTGATAAAAATCGGGATAAAACAGGAACGGGAACGGGCCTACTCACGCGTCAGATAACGTACTAGGAACGGGAACGGGAACGGGAACGGGATCGGGATCGGGAACGGGACCGGGATCCGAAATCGGAAAAAAACAGGAACGGAAACAGGAACGGGCCTGCTCACGCGTCAGATAACGTACTAGGAACGGGAACGGGATCGGGATCGGGACTGGGATCGGGAACTGGACCGGGATCTGGAACGGAAACGGGATCAGGAACTGGCCTGCTCACGCGTCAGATAACGTACTAGGAACGGGAACGGGATCGGGAACGGGATCAGGATCGGGAACGGGACCGGGATCTGGAATCGGGCAAAAACGGGAACAGGAACAGGAACGGGCCTGCTCACGCGTCAGATAACGTACTAGGAACGGGAACGAGATCGGGACCGGGATCGGGAACGGGAACGGAAAGGGGAACGGCAACGGGAACGGGATCGGGATCTGGAACGGGAACGGTATCGGGCATTGCAACGCATGCCGGGTCAGCTAGTAATATTATAAATTAAGCACTTTTAATGTGAAAGTATAATCTAGAAAGACCTATCTATGTATGTATGTACATAATTTTGAAATTTTATATATTGAATGGAATTTATTTACAGGAAGCGAGGGATACATTATTATTTGTTTTTGTCTTATAATTAATTTTTATATTTTAAAATGCAGTAAACATTATAGAATTGGAATGACTGCAACCATAGAGGAGCGTATAATATACAATGAATTTCACAACATAGTTGCCGTACCCCATTATTTGGCCGACTTGCCTCATTATCACATCGACATGCCAATGTACCGTAGAATCCAGCAAATTTGCATAACATTCAATATTCAACTGTGAATGAAAATACATTTTGATTTTTAAATTTTCAGCGCAATTCAATATGGACGATTGGGTGTGATGATTGGTGAAGTCGTCGCCGATATGTTGATGCAAATTCCCGAAGGCTTTAAGTTTTTACAGAAATACTTGAATATTGTCCAACAGAGTGGCAGTTCTAAAGCGTTCTATTCAAACATTTTCCCGGTAGATTGTTACAACAAGTTAGTCACCGTATAAATCTATGTGTTGTATTAAATTGTGAGTGTTTGTAATAATTTTTATTTATTGTTTTTAGAACCATCGTACTGAGTAACGGCACGCTCGATTATAAAACTTTGAATTTAACTCTTTTGAATACTATCAAACATTTGAGCGGCGTTAAAATGGCCGCGAACGGATTGAACCATTATTTGAAGTATCGTCAAATCGCACACGAGCACACACCGGGATTGGAAATATACGAGGATGAAGGACTATTTTTGTTGACTTACATTCAGGTCAGTTACATTCACCGTTTCTATGTATGTAGATATGATGTATGTATTATCAAGAAAATGTTTACATTTAAAACTATTCATTCGATGTTATATGATTTCAGAATATGTGTACTTTGATGAATCCTAACGCGAAATATCGTTACATTCGAAACGAAAATATGTTTCCGCCGCAGATTTTGTAAGTCGAGCAATTCTATTTTTATATGTATATACATATGTGTTACAGGCAAAGTGTGAAATGCAGAACTGAGCGTGAAAAACAATTTTAACCAGTTCTTTTCATGCGGTCTTTCTCGAACATCAGTTTTTCATATCAGTCGCCTAGTTCCAAATCCCGATAAGTCCACAATATATAATAAAAAACGAAGATAAAATATTTTCTGGTTCTAAGAATGTTTTCAAACGATGCCTTATACTTGAATTATTCCAAATACCGCCAAGTGCGCCGTAAAAAAATATTGAAAATCAGTGTTAGTTCCAAAAACCGATAATTGCACTATGATAAAAGCAATGTTTCTAATCTCAATATTTTGTTTAATATCAACAAAATTAAGTTTAAATGAGTTTAAACGCCATCAAGCAAATAAGTCTGTAGCAGAAAAACCGCGTTTGCGAACAAGTGAGTTTTATGGACTTATCGGGATTTGGAACTAGGCGACTCATATGTGCTATGTATACATATTTCAATTTATGAAGCGTTGAACATTTTGCCGGGCTATTGCGGGCATTGTATAAAATGTCCGTAGCATAATATGTAGATACTATTGTAAAATTATCAATTTTTCCACTTTTATTTCCAGATTGCAGTTTTATTCGTTGCACGTTAACTATTTTGAGGGGTATTGGTGTCAATCCTCTGTGCAGAGAAATTGCAATTGAAACATTTGAACACTATTCAACGGAAACACGCAGTCCAAGGAAATTTTCACACTAAAAGATATATAAAAAATTTAAAAAAAAAAAAAAAAATTTAATAAATAAAAAAAAAAAAAGTAAAAAAAAATCATCAAAATTTCCAAATGATTGGTTATTTTTAGAATAAGATTTATCATAATTTAATCTGCACTGAAGATATTTTAAAATAATTAATACATTCCACCTTGTGAATTATTATAATATAATAGACATGAATTGTCATCTAATTGTATTTGCACATCTTTGTAATTAATATTTATTTTTTTTAATTTATCGATTTCTTTTGGTCATGTTTTGATTTTGTCCACGAACAAAAATGATGAATTAAATAAATTATTAAAATTATTAGAATTATTAAAATATTTTAAAGTGTTTTAAACATTATTTTTACTGACAATATAATTTAACATAAGATACACAACACACTTTAGATTCAAATTAATTGTCCTTATTAACTATTGTTGATTGAAGAGTTTCACGTTCAATAAATATTTACCTATACACATTTTGAAACATACATTGTCATTTCCTTATTTAAGATATTTTTCAGTATTATTTATATGTACGTTTCAAGTTCTTATGTACCTAATTTATTTACGAGAATTTGACGAATCCGTTTTTTTAAGTCCATTTTATGTCTTATATTTTAAAAAATGTATTTCTTTTAAAATAAAAATTTTTTGCACCCTCTTAATCTTATTATTACAGTATGTATGTATAAATTACCTTGTATAACTTTTACAAAACAAATACACCCAAGTTATTGAATACTTACTTACATATGTACATATACATATAACAAAGTGAACATTTTTGTATTTTTATTCATCATCATCATCATTTTCAGCTGTTCACCATCCACTGCTGGATGAAGGCCTCTCCAATCCCCTTCTATTCCTGTCTATCATGAGCAATCTGCATCCACTTGACTCCACACATTCTTCTCAATTCACCAGCCCATCTTCCACTCGGTCAACCTTGCTTTCTTTAACATCCTCTCGGATACCATTCCAGTATTTCTCTCGTCCATCTGCAATCCATTCTTCTCGCTACGAGTATGTGTACTGGTCATACTTCTTACCCATGTATTTCTCTTACGATCTCTACTTGTTATACCAAGCATACATCTTTACATGCTTCTCCGTGTGCACTGGATCTTACGTAGCATTCTTAACTATTTTTATTATAATGTCCTAAGCTTTGTAATTTGAAAGATATTTGTGATTGCTTTCAAAATAATGATTCAATCTATTAAAAGTGTTTTTGATTATATTATAGTACAAATTATCGAGTAGGCTGTATAGCTATATTTTTTATTTATGTACATAAAAGTTCCAAAATTTTCTTCAAATGTTATGACGTGTAACTTCCCAGGCAAAACTTGTTACTTACTTATCTTCTTGGCGATGCAAATAATTTCTTTTTTTTAACAAAGAACTATGATGTACTAAAATTAAGGATGTTTGAAAAGATGAAACATGTGTTGATTTGCAGATGAGAAAAACTATAAGTATTTTTCGATACACACTTTAATTGGCGGGCTTCAATACAGCATACAAAAAAGTGCAAGATAAAAGTATATATAAAGGTTTCCGGAACACATTAAATAAATATATATATATATACATATACATACATATGTATACATATACATATATATAAAAAAAATAAGCTTTTCAGCTATAATTTGACTGATGCAAAGAATCATTGTGATTATCAATAATAGTGCAATATTGGGTGCAATGAAATCCAATATAAAATTAATCATTTTTGGAACGGTAACATCGTGTATAATATTTACATGGCGTTACACTGGATGATAGAGAGAGAGAGAGAGAGAGAGAGAGAGAGAGAGATAGAGAGAGAAATAGAGATAAAAATCAAACGATATGTGAAGAGTTAAGCAATTTAAAAAATAATATATAATAAACAATGATGATTAATCGCCTTGTCACCACAAATAAATACACACATATCGTAAGTACACATATTAAGTTACATTGAACATGAGAATATACATGTATCTCTGGATGAGTTAATAGAAAATAATTCGAGAATGTTAGTTTTTAATAAACAATCGCAATGAAATGGGAATGTCTTATATTTATGTATATTCAACATTTATAAAATATATTTTAACCATTAACAAATATGACTAGACACAAATTAAATTTACTTTCAACGTATTCATTTTTTATTTATTTATCATCTTGATGTTATTTTAATTAACGTCGCACACGTTTGTACGCATGTGCACACAAATAAATAAATACAGATCATAGAGCGAATGTAGATACATATTGTATGTGTATATTTTCAAAAATATTCTTCACACGCTTATAAACGTATACGAACGTGTGTTGTGTGGTGTGAAAGTGTACAATTAATTGTGTCAAAAGGGATAGGAGTAATATTGATTAAAAAATGAAACTATGATATGTAAAATTATTAATGCTTTCAAAGGCATAATATAATACATACATACATACACAAATACAGAAAAAAAAGTAAGCGGGTCAATACAATGGGATAATGTTTCAATAAATTAATGTATGGCTTATATTTAAAATATAATAAATCAAAATGAAGCAGTCAAATCATAGGTAGGTGAATGTTGATGGAAAAAAAAAATTATATATAATGTAAAGGAGGGTTGATTTGATTATACAGACTGGGCAAAAAAAGTACAATACTATGTAGTTCAAAGTTACAGAACAAATAGGGGGCTATCAATTAAATTTTAAATTAATTTTTATCATTTAAGACATTGACAATAATTCACTTGACAAAAACTAGCATATCATGTAAACTTTATCAGTTTCGCAGATGTAATGTTTTGAAAATAGATTTTTTGCCCATACTGTATACTGTTTTTTTTTAAGGGGAACCATTCAGATACATGTTTGATTTGAGAATGTAAGATATGTGTTGTCTAGTGTTTAGATTAAAACTACTTTATATGTTTATTACATATTAATATTATCGAATTTTTTTTTTTTGCAAATATGTATGCATAATTACGGTCAATACATTGAGATAACAATATTTTTTCATACAGCAAATTCACATTGATTTTTCCACAAATAAAACATTTATATTGATGATTACGGCTATGATTAATAAACAGATTTAAATTGAATACTGTTTTACTTACTATATTTTAAATATAACAGCAATAACTGAATATATCGATAATTCTGATTTATTCAGATGGACAATTATAAACGAATTGATTATTTACTTTTTTTTTTTTAATTCTACACATGTATTTGAGAATGTATAATACGATAAGTTTAAATATGCAATCTATTCATACGTCAACAAAAAAAAAAATACAAAAAAATCAAAGATTAACGCAACAATATGATTTTAATGATAAATAAATGACGATCGAATAATGTATGTAAGTCGCATGATGAAATAAAATGAAAAAGTTTCGTTTCAAAGGTAATATATGATTGAATAATATAAATACAATAAGTCGATTCGAAACATTTATTATATCAGAAAACATTGTTGCTCTGGTGAGCTAAAAATTGGTAGCCTACTTAGCCTGTCTACAATTTGGATTTTTATATTTGCTTTAAAATTTTATATAATCGATATACATTTTGCGTTTGGGAAAAAAAATTACATATAAATGGGTACATATTATTATGTAATTCTTGAGTTTCAAAAAGCCTTCAAATTTTAAATTTACATCACACATACATATGTATATAATTGCACGTACAGATATTTCTCTAAAAATGGAAAATCTTTCAAGTTATAATTTCATCGCACTCTATTAATGTATTGAACTCAACTTTTAAAGTTTGATTTGTATTTTCAATTGAACACACTTGTTGAATAATTAATACATACAATGTATCTAATTTGGGATTGCCTTTGGTCATAATATTATTATTATTGTAACCGATCAAATTATATTTGAATATACATACATACATATGTATTTTAATTGAACAGTATATAGTGTTAAGTATGGACGGTTTTGCAGACCAATCAATTTTTGATTCAAAAAACAATTGTATTTTAATTTTTTTTTTTTTTTTACTTTAAGTAGAGAAATATCTACACGCACGCGTTAAAATATAAATTTATAATAAAAAAAATAATAAATAATTTTAACATTTTTAATGTGTAAAAAAGCGCTCCGATCGGTCGGGTGTTATGTCTACGTTTTTTTTTTAATTTAATTTAATTTTCATTTTATTATGCGCAAGCGTCGAAGCTTCGATTTTATTTATTATTATTCAAAAAATATTGACTCCATTTCCTTTTAACACTAAATATACACATCACATATTATTTATACATACAATAATAATAATAATAATAATAATAATAATAATAATAATAATAATAATAAAAGTAACAATTAGAAATTTTAAGGGTATTTAATTATTTTCATGGAGATTTTAAACGTTAAGAAGACGAACGAAAAAAAAAAATAATAATTGTGCTCGTAGACTCTCTTTTTATTTTATTTACGTTACTGCAATTAATTAATTAATTAATTAATTAATAATAATAATAATAATAATAATAATAACAATAATAATATTATGACAATGTTGATGATGATCAATTTATAATTTTATTATTATTATTTTTTTTTTTTGAGAGATAGATTTGATTACATGGTAATAAATAAGCACAATTGATGATGTTCGCATCAATTTGAAAAAGTTATCAATAACAATCGCTTTTTATAATAATAATCATAATATTTTCAACACACGCATTCCCAATCGTACAAAATTTTGATTTTTTAAATTTTTGCACATATACATACATATAGGTATATATGTACATACACACGTATATTTATGTATGTAAGTATACATGTGTACACACACGTATATTGTAAGTTTAAAAACAATAATTTGCTAAAGTGCAATAATTATATATTATAAAGTAAATAAACTAAGAAGGAATGGATGATTATTGTTTAAACAATTATTAATATTAACTATTTATCTTTTTATTTATTATTTAAAGGAGAGACCCCCAGAATTCCCAGGATAGTCTGATGAAACGCAGAGCTGAAATATATATACATACATATGTATGTATATGTATATAGATTTTGTAAATCGACGATGATATTATAAACATAATAAAAATAATGATTATAAATAAATCGTACATATGTATATTTATGCGTAAAGAAAGAACGTATTATAAAACGAAACTTTTCTACTATTTATCTTGCGTATGCATTTTAAAAGGAGAAAACGGTTTCTTCCACTACTGAACCTTTTTTTTTTTTTTTTTTGCATGAACTACACTTTTGTTTATATAGTCTATATGTATATATATACGTATATACATATAAATATATATGTGTGTGTGTGTGTGTGTGTGTGTGTGTGTGTGTGTGTGTGTGTGTGTGTGTGTGATTGTAATATAGTTTTAGAAAGCAACAATAGTTGTGATTGTTTAGGATTTTTCTTATTGTATATAATACTGCTATATATTTTATATATTATATAATTTCGCATAGTATTTTTTTTAACTATATAATTTTATTAATATCAATTCGTTTTTATAAAAGAATAATCAGATTGTTTTTATATTTTATCATTATTTATTTATATAATTTAGTAGAGATAATTTTTAGCGTTTTTAATAAACATAAGTTTTTTTACTGATATATATATATATATATATGTATATATATTCAAATATTAAATAGCGTGTAGCAAAACGAATAACTATTTAAATATATGTATATACACATATACATATATGTCTATACATATAATTACATATATGTACATACATATACACCAAGTGTAAATATATATATATATATACATATATATGTAAATGGATATAAAGGTTGATGCATAATTAGTAAATTGTATCAATTCATTCTTGATTCCTATGTCCTTGACAAATTTTACAGTGCTAAAATGTAAAATTGATACATTTTTATTTTCTTTTTACAAATAATTAAGGATTAGATCCGTGTCTGTGAGCATTTTTCCAACTACACATTACTTGCAAGTGGCGTTTCTTTTCATGGCTCCATAGTTAGTAGAATCAGAGCGTTCTATTAGATATGTATTATTTTGGTCTTTCTACATTTCCCTCTACGATGTTGGTTAAAATTATTTGATCACGGCAGATTGTGGCGTCACATCAAATTATTTGCCTTTTTTAGTTAATTTGAGCTAGTATACCATTTCTATCCAGCTGACCAGCGTCACATCTGAAAAGCGTGTTGTTTATCTTTTAATGTTACCATACATTCCAACTTTCACTCCGAATAAATGTTTAGTTCCTTTATTTGTTGAAATTTTAGATAAAGGCCAAAACGGTTGAACTAAACATTTTTTGAATTGAACGCATCTAAATTTACAAATGATTCGTGGTCGTATTTGATACATTTTTTTTCAAAGGGGACAAAAAAAAGCCAATTTTTTTTTAGTTAACTAAGAAAATGCGACAAGAGTTACGCATCCTTGTTCTTTTGTTCAATCGTTTTGAATCGATTTATGTCCACTTTCATTGCTCGTTTTTTTTTTCTCTCTATCTATTATAGCCTTTTGCCTTTTTAGCCTTTTTGCCATTTTGCCTTTTTAGCTTTTTTGTCATTTTGCCTTTTTAGCCTTTTTGTCATTTTGCCTTTTTAGCCTTTTTGCCTTTTTTTTTGTTTCTTTGATATCCTCAACGTATGGAGAAGGGTGGGTGGTCTGGTGGAGTTCACCAACTCATTTTCGTCATCTCTCGTACGTTTTGCTCCAAAATCTACGAATTATGCACCAATCCAAAAACAATTATCCACGTACGAAGCGTATATGTATACGTATGTATGTATGTATATATAGTATAGTGTTTTGTGAGTGCGTCAGAATAATAGTAAGCTAAGGACAGGGACGCACAGCTCGATTGGTGGTGAGCAGTTTCTAGGTGTAGTGGACGGGCCTAGGAATCGTGAGAGTCGCGCTGTGGGCCCAAGGTGTGGACAAGTATGAAAGAACAGCTAGCTGCAGCTTTTTTAGGGTCGTGCCGCCATTTTGTTTCGTTTTCGTGGGTATATAACAAATGTTGATCAACTATTATTGTGTGTTGTTGTTGTTTTGGTTTTGTTGTAGTTGTTGTTGTTTGCTGATGCCGAGATGATGCGACAAGTGTCACGCCAATATAAATATATACACACGTATACATATGTATGTCCCAACATACATATGTACATACATATGTATGTATCGTTAATCTGGACTACAGAGCTCGTAACTCTCGGTGCCACTGCGAATAGTGAATTTGTTTCTCGCTTAGGCTATTGTCAATTCTGTCTATTGTATTTTGCCATCGGAGTTTGCCGCTCGTTGTTGATTTTTTAGTGTGGACGTTGTATTTGCCTAAAACCAACGAGGCGAATGCCTATCGTTCGGTTCGTCAATGTGGACGCAGCGTAAGACTCCGACATGTTAAAACCTCGCAATTCCCCCGTTTTGCATTGACGACTGTCAAAAATTGATATACATATTAAGTTATTATGTTATTAAAAAAAAAAAACTATCAAATCCAAAATAGCATATTTGATATTTTAAACGGTAGATATAAACCGAGTTTTTCAGTCGTAAAAAGAAAAATAAGAATTGAGCCGAATTAGTTAAATTAAAAGACTCTATGCGGGATTTTTGAAAGTTTTTGTCTCCTGTAAAAGTGGAGTTACGAGCTATGTATTCTAGTATGACGATATACATACATATATACAATTCATACATATACATATGTATGTAGTTATACGTCCAAAAATTCATACCCTTACTCAAAAAAAATTTTACTTTTTCTTTTTTTTGTAATGTGGTAGATGTTTTTTTTTTATTGTGTTTTTTGGTTGTTTTTTGAAACATCCTCTCCATTCAAAATGCTTAAGAGTAAAGTTTATTTTTTTTTAAATTAATTAATAATAATTATTTGAATCTTACGGCGAATGGGCGTTTTGTTTTACTTTGTTTAGTGTTTTTTATTTTTATTTTTATGTTAAATTATATATTAATTTTATTTATTTAATCATAATGTCATAAAGCTTAAAGCTTTCAATCATCTTTATTTTGCAGCTCGCATGCATTTTTTTAAAGTTTATTATTTTTTTTTTTTGTATTTGAAATCTCTACGGCGACGACTCGGCTAACTGGCGGAAGTCTAGTTTTAAATAGAAATACGACTAAAGGTTTTTTTTTTTTTACTATACAGATATTTTTTAAATATTACTATTCGCTTCGCGGCTATGACTAAACAGTCTCAAATGAAGCGATGGATAAAAAACTATCGAAACGAAACGGTAGGTTGGTTGGATATACATAGGTTTTGGATTTAGTGGGGGGATTTTTTTTTTTTTTTTTTTTTTTTGGGGAGGGGCAGGGGAACGTCAAGGGCCAGTTAGAATCGTATATGATTCGAAGTGCTGTGTGCACATTTCGAATGTTCTGATTGTGTTTTTAAAAAGTGGGAGGATAGGGGGTGCCGTAGTGGGTGGGGTCTGGGTCCAGGGTTTTTTTTTTTTTTTGAGCCGTGGACGGGGCGCGCAACTGCGACATATTCAAAACACACTACTCGTTAAAGATTACTGCCTTCTAATAATAATAAATTCGTTAAATATTTAATTATTTTTATCTAATGGCTCAGTTTTAAAGAATTCAATAAGTAAAAGGTAAGTGATTAATTATTAAATAGTTAATGGTTTCTTTATCCAACTTCTCTTTCAACTTCTATTTTTTTTTTTCACTCGTCTAACTATATTTTCCCATCATTATATAGCTTAAACTGCAAAACGTTTGTTGATATTTTTTTTCAATACGATATAATAGTTAGCTAGCGGCGTTAAAATTGGCTGTTTCCGCTTACGTTTTTTTTTTTTTTTATTATTTTTTATTACATATATATATGTATATATTTTTGTTTTTTGTGAGAATGGGTAGGTACGCTGTGCGATCGAGCGCGAATCGGACGAAAGTCAAATTGGTCGAATCGTTTGGAATTTGCACACTATCGTGTTTCGCTGTAAGTGATGAGGGGGTTGTGGCGATGGTGGCGGAGGAAAGGGAGGAAAATATTTAAAAATTGAGCGGGATGTTGATACAATATTTTTTTAAGGTGAATGGCAAAATGGAGCGGGCAAGATATTTAAGATTTGAGTATATACAGTCAATTTTTGATGGGGATAGGGACGTGTGAGGATGGGTGGGGGTGGGGAGTTAGCGGGTTAAGATGAGAAAGTGCGCGAGCGCGTTATCGTAATTATATTTTGTCGTGTACCGCGCCGCTCTTACACCTACCTACATCAGTACAAGTTCAAAACTTCGTATCAAAATTTAATATGGATCGCAGGCGTTCAAAATTCTAAAAATTTACACATATATATGTATGTAAAATATATACGTATATATGTTTAATCGTATTTAGTTCATTTTAGCAGCAAGGTTTTATTTTATTTTATTTTATTTTTGCTTCTTTGGGTAAATTTAAATTAGATTATTAAAACGTTCTGTTGTTATATCAATAGGCAAATATTCCTTTTTTTTTTTTTTTTAAAGTTGTGTAATTTAATTTTTTTTTCAATTAAATTATCGATCAAACAAAAGTTGAATATTTCACTATGATTTTTTTTCACATTGTGTATGGTATATAAACAATTTTGCAATCGAATAGCATTTTTTTTTTTTTTTTTTTAATTTTGCATTAACCGACTGCATATAATTTTTTTTGTATCATCACAATCACGCCTTAACGAACGATATGCATCTAGACGCGATCGCCTTTTCATTTTATTTAAAATTACACTCGTATAATCATAATTTTTTTATTAAATTTAATTTAATAATTAATATCGTAATTATGCTAAAATTTCATTTTTTTTTTTTTTTTTTTGATAAAAAATCTGATGGTAATGTACAAATTTGAATACGTTCAATATATTATGCATTTATATACATACATATATATATATATTTATATGTATACATATATATATATACATGTGTATATAGGATTAAGAATTGATTTAATATTAAGTGTTCGTTCGGTGTAATTAAATCACTCAATCGAATGTCACAGTGTCTCAGTGTTTGGATGTAACGGAGCACACGGGGGAGACTGTGTGTGTGTTTTATTTTTTTTTCTTCTTTTTTTCTTCTCATGGGGAGGGTTGAATCGGCGGCGAGTCGGCAGAAGGAGCGTTGCGCAGAGCGGGCGGCTCCTGGCGAGCTGCTGCTGCTGCAACGGCTGCTGCTGCTGCTGATGCTGCTGCTGCTGCTGCTGCTGCTGCTGATGCTGCTGATGCTGCTGCCATCGAGGCTGCTGCGTCTGCTGCAGCTGCTGCAGCCAGAAGGGGGCTGGCGAAAGTCGCGCCCGATTACAGGCAGCGTGCGGCCCGCTGCAGGGACACCGTCCTTCTCACTGAAAACATGCATTAAAACGCGTCACTTGCATCTGACAGTTACATTAATTGGCAAAAACAAAGCAAAAAATAATAATAATAACAAAAAATAAAATAAAAAATAATTGCCCGGGGGGGTGAGGAATATTTTTTAAGACACTAGAGCGGGTGTATGTACACTTGTACAGTGTGGCGAGGCGATCACCCACAGAGCCAAGTTATGACGATTTAAGCTTTAAAGGCTCTCACACACAGCTGCGAAATCGCATATGAAAACCTAGCGAAATTTCGCTAGGAAAATCTAGAAAATTTCGCAAGTCATACGACATATCAACTTTTCCACAAACTTCATCGAAGTTCGCGAATCGCCTATCCTAAATTCGCGGAAAATCCCTCTTGGTGTAGACGCGTATTCGGTTATTACATTCAAGCCACTCACGTGCATCTAACATTATTTATTGCGAATTTGTTACAATTCTATTAATAATCAATTGTTTTTGCACTACTTTACGCAATATATCTATTATAACAGCTAACAAATATATAATGGACGTACATATATAGTGCACCCAGTGCACGGATAGAGGTCCAAGTAGCAAGGTACAAAAGCAAGGCTTTAGTAGCAAAATTTGTCATTGAAAATTATACCCGAAAAAATATAGCTAGATCGCCCCGTACTCAAAGACTTAATACTATATTAATATCACAATCAACAGTTGAATTCCTATGAAAAACTCTAATGCCGGCACTTCACATTCGCGCGATTGTTTCCGCGGTGCTGCTTGGCTCCGAGCTGAGCAGCGCCAGCATAAGATGATAAGTCACATCATTGATAGCCCTCTCTATCTATAATACCTATTTAGTATCTTATTTTAACGTGTTCTCGTTTTGATGTCTTAATCTTTGTATTCTTGATCTAATAATAATCAGTAACAGAAATTTATATTATTGAGCACATTTTGTAATTAAAAAAAATCCACAAATTTTTTTGAGAAACATTTTAATTTGTGATGATTTTGGGAACTTATTGTTATCACAAAATAAATGTATAAATATATATGAGTCGCCTAGTCCCAAATCCCGATAAGTCCATAAAACTGACTTGTTCGCAAACGCGGTTTTTCTGTTTAAACTCATTTAAACTTAATTTTGTTGATATAAAAAAAAATATTGAGATTAGAAACATGGACTTATCGTTGTTT
This sequence comes from Parapsyche elsis, assembly GCA_022651745.1. Taxonomy (NCBI): domain Eukaryota; kingdom Metazoa; phylum Arthropoda; class Insecta; order Trichoptera; family Hydropsychidae; genus Parapsyche; species Parapsyche elsis. The sequence continues at coordinate 510,913 of JAGVSN010000058.1, forward strand.
GTTTCTAAATATGGCTTTTATCATAGTGCAATTATCGGTTTTTGGAACTAACACTGATTTTCAATATATTTTTTTACGGCGCACTTGGCGGTATTTGGAATAATTCAAGTATAAGGCATCGTTTGAAAACATTCTTAGAACCGGAAAATATTTTATCCTCGTTTTTTATATACATAGATTGTGGACTTGTCGGGATTTGAAACTAGGCGACTCATATGTAGGTTAATTTTCTAACATTCTCACCCCCTTCGTTTGAAATGTAGGAATTTCAAATTAAAAAAAAAAAGTGCGCATAAAAACAGAATTAAGTGTGGTTGAAATATTGTAATGATTTATATAATACAAAACGTTAATAATGTAAATTTGCGTAAATAAATAATATTTTTCTATAGGAAGAAATTATCGTACCGAAACATGTGTGAAAAATTGTGTCATTTTATAACTGTATGAGAATCGTATATAAATCTACAAAAATATAAATTTTGATAAAATTCGCATTGTACATAGTAATCAAAAAGACAAAAACAGTACATTCTCACTTTCAGTAATGTAATTATTTACGACCGTTAATCCTAAAATTTGATCTAATCTGTGAATGACGCATTGGTTATTGTAAGTGCGCAAGAAAATGCATGGAAATTCGCCATAAATGTATCGAAAAATCCTAAACGAAATCTACATACATATGTAGCGTTAAACGGTAAGACAACGCAGCAATTTTTCAGTAGTTTTTTCAAGTGAAATAATTCGCTGTATGAAAACAATAGCTGAATATACTTTTAGATGACTTTTTTTTGTAAATGTGTGTGCAATCTATGTACATATGTATGTAGCTTACCATACTTATCCTAAAGATTACCCCTCTAGAGGCATTCAGACATAATCAGGAGTATATTGGGGTTGCACCGCACATGATATCTATCCACATTCCTGTACACTTCAAACGGTTGTTGCAATACAAATTCACGAAGACATTGCATTCCAAATTATACCTTCCTCTTCGGAAAACTCTCCTCAACGCCTTCATCTGTTGGTAAATTAATCGTTATAATTGTTTTTTTTTTTTTTAGCAAGTTTAACTTTGACACTATCACGTTGAAAAGGTGAAGCGTTTAAGGGCCCTCACTAATCCGTGCGAACAATTTGACGCTTGGCGTTTGCCACTGACGTTCCGTTCGCACCGATATAATTCGCATTGGTGCGAATCAACGACGATATAGGGCGTCAGTCGCAGACGCCACGCGTCATATTAGTCGCTCGGGTTAGCGGAGGGCTTTAATTTTGACCGTACAATGTGACGCAGAGCCGACTGACACATTTTAAAATATCTACCCCATTGAACAGTTTAAGACTAGTGGGGAACCGGCGGCTCGGGAGCCGCGTGCGGCTCTTTGTATGAAAACCCGCAGCTCTCGCTGTCATCAATATTATTTACACAATATCAAAATGAATCCCATTCCAAACTGCTTTAAGTAGCATTAAATTTTGAATATATGTATAATTGGAAAATAATATGTCGCTAATTTGGTTCACAGCTCGAAAAAGGTTCCCGACCACTGGACTAGATAATATGTTCATAAACAAAATAAGACAATATGCCACTGTGATTGGTTTTAATGAAAAACGTACACGACTTACGGTCAAAGTATGCAATTTTATTATTTACTAGTGTAGGCCCCGTTGAATATCAACGGAGCGTTCTCATCACCCGTACTGAAAAATAATATTAATTTTTTAAAATTTAACAACGTAACAATTTAGCAAAGTCGCGAGCCTATTGTCATTTGTATTTTTATATTGTCGAATCGGAGCAGGACCGTCATCGCCCCGTTGCATGATAGTGTTAGGCGAGCGTTATCAGCAGACAGACAGACGGATTTTGGCGAGTATTGTGAGTGTTTTATCTGGGTGAATATAGTTTTTGCACAGATGGCGCGTTATAATACAACAACGTAACAATTCAGCAAAGTCGCGTACCTTTTGAGGATTAATATTGTCAAATTGTAGCAGACCCGTCGTTACCTAGTTTGGATGAATGCGTGAGCGCAACCTCTTCCGAACTGGTTAGCTCGGGTTCAAATCCCACTCGCGCGCAACGGTTCGTGTCTTTTAATCATTTACCACAGCGAGCGTTATCAGCAGACAGCCACATAGACGGAATAGGGCTATTATATATAGTGACTAGTGTAAGCCCGTTGAATATCAACGGAGTGATTTTATATGTCTATTTAATTTTTATTTAATTAATATTAATAGGCGAGCGTTATCAACAGACAGACACACAGACGGATTTGGGCTATTATATACATGTATAAATATCCGAAACCGTCTGTATGTCTGTCTGTCTGTCTGCTGATAACGCTCGCTAAAGAAAAATTATTAAAAAAAAACCACCAGAACGAGTGGGGGATCGAACCCACGACCGCAAGCTCGAGAGTCATCACCCTTGGTCGGTTTAGTCCTTTTTTTTTTACATAAATATATCGTGACTCGGCGTTACCTACAAAAGGGATCGTGATTCTGCTAATAATACATAGATTGCACTATAGAAACTATTTTTTTTTTTTTTTTTTTGATTTTTACAAAATCACTTACAAAACTATAATTATTATATATAATAATAATAAAAATATATATAATAAAAAAAATTTTTTTTTTTTGAGTGGGTATCGATAGGGTTCAATTAGTGGGGATTGCTATAATACATAGATGGCGCTATAAAAACTATTTTTTATTTTTTTGTTTTTTCGATCAATTAGTGGGGACCTCTAAAAAAAAAGCGCTTTACGATATTTAAAATTCAGCGGGCGTTGATATTCAACGGGCTTACACTAGTAATATAATAATAATGTCAATTAGGTGGCCTTTTTTTTCTTCTTTGGATTTTAATCTTCTCCTGGATACGTCTACGTAATAAAATTAAGTGGACTAGAAATATCCAATCTTGTTGATTTTATCTGCTGTTTCTTATGCAAGAGAGCGTTTTGCGATGCGTCAGTCGCCTCTGTGCCGTAAAATTAAAATTAGAATTAGCATAATTTAAAATGTCACATACTTTGGTGTTGAACATTGTTGTCGGTGCAGGGCTGGCATGTTCTGTCTTCGTGTTGTCTAACAGTTGCCAGCTCTTCCCAAACAGTCCTGAACGGGTAATCTGCTCGGTTTTTTGCCCATGCCTCTCGTTGCTCGCCCTTGACTCCCACGTGTGTCGGTTTTGTCGGTTTTTGGCGCCTGAAGACGCAAAAACGCGTGTGCGGAAAATGCATTCCCAAAAATTCGCACATTACAAAAAGAAAAAAAAATTTAATTTTGGACCAAAATCAATCAAATTCAAACGGAGCATCACGCAGAGCAACATATCATTATGTAAAAACAGATGGATTGCGCAAATTTCAATCAATAAACAATAATAATAACAGCAATGATGATTGGTGTGATTAGTTTAGCATGCAATTTCTTAAATATTATTCTATTGTCTAGTTCCACATTGATTAAATACTCGATTTATTATGCATGTCGATTTATTATTTAAGTATAAGATTATTATTATTCTCCATCTTCTTCTGGCACTCTTCTTCGTCTGACTGTGTATGTAGGTACTCGATTTAATTGTTGATATTTTCATACGTTTTGGATGTAATATTGTATCGTTATTTGATCGACGAAGGGTTTTTCAACATGTGCAAAATGGAATATGAGCGTGAGGTTATTACACAATATCGAAATAGTCATTACAACCTGCAATGAAATACACAAAAGTGATAATATTGTTTTAACGAAGCAATGAGTAAATATAATTAAGAGCAAACGAAAAAAAAAATAAAAAAAAATGTATATCGCAATAAGTATGAATTGTGATAAAAATGTAGAAATATGCGTACAATGCCAATTTAAAAAAAAAAAATTTTGCACAAAAATGTTTGTTATTGGATTCGTTCACAGTGAACTGTGCACAGCCAATATCAAACATTACACAACTTACATATGCCAATTATTGGAAATTCGTCACACTTACAAGTAGTAGCGTCGGATGAATGATTGGGAACGAATAAATTTATATATTGAAATCGCGCTGTATACCTAAATAGTTTTTTTTTTATGTGTGTGTGTGTGTGTGTGTGTGTGTTTAAAAAAATTAATTAAATGAAATGAATAAGTGTAGAATTGTGGCTTACACAGTAGTCAGACGTCAGTCTCAATGCTGACAGGGTTGGTGGCTGACTTGAAGTTGGCGGTAAAATTAGCGTTGAAGTGAGTATTCAGATTATTTTGTCTAACGCTGTTGATCATCTTTCTGCACGGGTCATTGGTGGAAGTCAACATGAAGCCATCTTCAATCTCCATGATGTCCGATGCCGAGTCGCTCATGGATGACTTCTTGATGTATTGACCTGAAAATTTACATCGTCATCGTCACAACTACTGTTTTCCACCCGTACCACTGCAATAAACGTAAAACACACTTAGATATGCAAGTGTGTAAAACGTAACACCTGTAAAGATTCACAAAATCGTCAGTAATCATCGTGCCAATTCTGTAAAGTGAGGGTATCACACGGGGGATAGTTTACTCGCTACAATCTCGCCGGTTTGCTGGCCGCTGGTAAATAGCTGCGTGTAGCTTGCTTTTGCGGCCGCGCGAGTGAAGTTTCAATGTTTGAACTTTACTCGCATTAGCTGGCTCGTGTGGCGTCACTTCATTGACAGTTTGAGGTTAAGCGTTTCATGATACATTTAGGATATCAAAACGCGTGTCGTCACGTTGAAAAGTTGATGACAGCGCCACTATAGTCCGGCCGTTTTAGGATGACTTCTGCGCAAAACGTACATGCTGTCCCTTTCGTGCATGCGATGCAACATTGTAAAGACGTAAAATAATTTATTTGTTTTTATTTATTATTAATAGTATGTTGTATCCACAATGTTTTGTCTATTTGTGAGCATCTTTTGGTTGAAAAAAATTTCCGAGAAACTAAATAAATAAAACGGTCCTTTTTGAAGATTATGTTAAGGCCCGTAACGCACTTGGCAGCCTGGCTGCGCGGCCATGGCCACGGCGGCCAGAAAAACGTGCACCCAGTTCAAGCAGCCAAAGCGGCAGCCAGAGCTCAGTTCTCAGAAATTTAGCGGCAAGTTCTCAAACAAAAGATGCTCACAAATGGACAGCGATACAACATATTATTTTCAATGCAATATTTGGTTCGTAATCTCGGATCTCGGATCCTTTTGTACTGTATGTACATATGTAGATGCAAATAATTCGTTGAAAATAGTTTTATATACATTATTTCCAGCGCGCAATATTAGCGATTTTTTTTTTTTTATATTTTTATCTTATTCGTTGAATTTAGTGTAAAATTTATAATGAAATTGGAATTGTTTATTCAGATTTTTAGCCGAAGCCGCTGAAAATCAGAAATGGCAAACGTGAATTGACTGGCTGCTAGTGCGTGCATCGCACAGGCAGCCACATACATTTCCTAACATCGTTGTGGCCGCCGCGGCTATGGCTGCGCAGCCACGCTGCCAAGTGCGTTACGGGCCTAAGGCACATGATAATGTTTCCGATTTCAATGTCATCTAGCTTGCACGTGCACGCAGTAAATAATTTTGCCTTGTCTTTCACTCGTCTATTCGTAATTGAAGTGATTATCAGACTCCAAAATACTCTAACTAACAAAATGTTAACGTTGACTTCTACCGACACGCGCACAATGTTGTATCGCTCGACTAAAATGCAACATGAGACTGAAATTAATTGCAATTGGTCATTTGCGGGTGGAGAGGGGATGAAAGGGACAGCATGCACGTTTTGCCCAGAAGTCTTCCTAAAACGGCCGGAGTATAGCGAGTAAATGTAACACGCGTAATAGGTTTACTAGCTACTCGCGCTACCGGCTGTACGTGCCGCTCGGTAAACTGGCGAGATCGTAGCGAGTAAACTATCCCCGCCGTAATAACCAGCTTAAAAGTGGCAGAAAATGACACGAGGGACACAAGAGAGTGGATAAATGTACACATGTCTCTGCCAAAAGTACTCATTATTTTGACAGGCCTCGCTGATAAAACTCCTCGATTTAAGTTATTTGATAGCCAAAACAGTCGTACGCGTCACTTTTTTAGCGAATTTGTTAATCGATCTTTCGACCATAAGTATACATAGTTTTTAATATTTATTTAAGTAACCAAATGTGTCAATTGGTACCTACAGTATTAATTTTCAAACAATCTGAGACGTTCGCCGACAGGGGCACTACAGAATACTGCGCAGTTTTATGATTTTTAGTAAATCCAAACGATGGCATTTAAATATATATATATTTAGTAATGTATTCAACCAGTTTTGAGCCATAATATAGGCGCAACTTTCCGTGCAATGTTCATGACTACTATACACGCCATCCGAGCTGCTGGCATGTCGAGCACGACGTCTATAGCAGTCATCCGCGGGGGAAAGGTTAAAGGCGGCTCACACACCTTAGCGGTTTCGCTGCGTCAAATCAACGACGATAGAGGACGAAAACTTAAAATCAAGATGTCTCGTCACCGAGACTTGTCAAAATACAAGTACTTTTGCCACTGAAATATACTATAGTATTTGTTTATATTAGTTAATATATGTACATTGTAATTGTAGCTTACCTGCAGGTACCCCCTTTCTAGGTAATTAAATTATAGTCTGTTTTTCTTTATGACAAGTGGCGGTCTGAGTACCTGTTTCTTCTAACCACGAATGTTAAAAAGGGACGAAACAGTTTATGTTCCTTTTTAACACACGTGGCTCAATGAAACAGACATACTCAAACTGAAACACTCACTAGTTGCATCTGTAATTGGTATTTGGACTGTTTGAATCGTCACGAACGAAACATCTGTTGCAGACAAAGTGCAAAATCTCAAACTGCAAAGAAATGCTTAATATTTTTAGGCAAATTGTGAAATAAATAAATTTTTACTGTCCGAAACATTTTTTTATCTCACAAATCTGAAGCGATTTGTGACGCGTGGTTGTGCATTTTGCACTTTGCCTGAGCATTTTGGTAATTCTAGAAAACGCCTAGGTATTGGATTTCACACTTTGCCTGTAGCATATAAATTAAATAATACATTTACAAGAGAGTCTATCTTAAATTCGGGGTTAAGCCCTTTTTTTTTGCCCTTCGTGCCGCTAAAGTTCGTCTCGAAAAATTGGGAATCAAAACCCAACGCTCAATTCAATCAAATATTTCAATTTTATGTTTATATTTTTATACAATTTTTATTTTAAGCCTTTATTTAAGCCTTTTTTTTTTTTTTTTTGTTCATTAAACATCGACAATAATAGTTTCACACTTATAGATAGGTATATAAAATACAATAAACATAAAATCTTTTTAACAATCTTAATGAATATTTAAAAATGTTCATGCCTAAGAATATACTTTAACTCTATTGATTATATTAATCAACTATTAACCCTTGAGGTTCTAAATAATTAATATTTATTCTATAAATGAAACTATGAAATTATGACTATTTATTCTATATTATGAAATTATGATAATTTATTTATTATGAAATGAGTATGTATTATGAAATACTACTTTTAATACTTAATAAAAACACAGGCAATAAAAATTTATGTTAAAAAACTAATAAAATGTACAACATTTATTATTTATGTCATGCATTTAAATTTTGTTCTACTTTCTAATGATCATTACAATATTTCTATATGAATTAGTAAAATATATTATATAACGATTTAAATTATCATCTTATCTTACTTCAAATTTGACTAGAAAATTGCGACTTTAATTGCTTACAAAGAAAATGATCAAATTCTCGTTACCTAAACAGAATACATGTTTACAATAAATTGTAAAAGCAATAGAAAATTATCCAATTTATTTACGGTTTATTTACACTCAATAATAATATTCAATGATATCTAATTTTTTGTTTAAAAGTTTCTCAATAAATTTATTTACTGTACAATAATTATGTATATGTATTTCAAATTTACAAGATTTCAAGAAGAAAAACTGAACAATATTAAAAAGATATCACAATAAACGAACAGTAGTTTTTACTTTATTTTTTCACATGAATGAAAGAATATTGACAACATTTATCATTTTATGAAATTAAAACATTTCATTGTATACGTACAAATCCAATTCAATATTCGTCAAAATTTTGTGTTTTTAACCCTTTCAGATACACAAATACACACAGAGACAGTACAAAATATATATGTATGTATATAGTATATATGTATGTACAGTCTTCAATTTTAGACGCAACCTAGTGAAAAGAGTCTCCATAATGACACCGTAAAAATTTCTGTGGTCTTTACGTTTGGGAAAATTTTCATCAAAACCATGAATAGGATAAAACTACGTACGGGTAGAATTTTAAGCAAAAAACGCGTACACCAGGAATATGAGTACATATATTGAAAAGGGGAATATTAGCCATTGAAAATGAGCAGGGTAACCTTATTGTAAGGCATGTTTAAAAACTAAAGACGTAGTTTCTATTCTATGATCTATTCAGATGAGTTCAATGGAAGATAATCTTAATATTTGATTTGAAAGTTGTTAAAATTCAATAGCCACTCGTTGTACCTATGCAGAATAGCACCATTGCAATAAATATGGCAATATAAGAATGGAAAACCCTTTGTAAATGGTTTGTGAAAAGTATAGCGTTTTCAGCGACTCAGAGCTACGGATTCCTAAGTACGTGTGCTTATGATTGATGATGATGATAGCCGAAATTTAATGGAAGAGGACATTGTGACGATTTAAGGATGCTGCTAACAAAAATAGAGCCTAATATAGACAAATTGGTAGCCTAACATCAGACTCATCCTTTTCATTAGTGATCATTTTAAATATTCCTGATTTGATTGATATTAATTACTAATAATAGTGTTTATGTGCAATTTTATTTTTGTTATTTCTGAAAAAAAGGCTTAAAAAAGGCTAATGGCCATCTTTGCCGGTCTTGGGCATCATTGGTGATATTAAATCTTGGGCAAATAATTTGGTGATATTAAAATATTACAGTCACACCCTACAATATTTTTTAATATCAGTTAAGATTATTCAAGAGTTTTTGAGAGGGGGGCCCGAAAAAAAATATTTAGCCAAAAAAGCTTAGGAACCATATGCCTTACAGGAACCATATGTCGGCAACCTATGATCAACGGGTCAAAAAGTGACCCATTTGATAATTTCAAATGACCCACTATACATACATGGGTAAAAAGTATGACCAAAGTGGCAGATATGGCGGAACGTGTGAAAAAGTTGAAGTTGACACATAATGGATGGCAGATGGACGCGAAAAGTACTGGAATGGTATCCGAGAAGATGTGAACGTAAACAATGGGCTGAGGAATTGAGAAAAATATGTCAAGTGGATGCAGATTGTTCAAGGCAGACAGGAATGGAATGGAATTGGAGTGGCCTTCATCCAGCAGTGGATGGTGAACGGCTAGAAAATGATGATGATAATGCTGTAATGCGAAGTTCAATGTTCAAGCTTGATCATATCCTATGTCATTGAATCGGTCTCTATCATAATAAAAACCATTATAAATTTAACAATTATATCAGCGGATTGGAATTTTCTGCACAAATATACACGGAAAACGCGTTTATATGAAGGAAATTTTAGCCTGCGGTGCATGACATTGTTTAATGACCCGCCAAAAAATTTTGGTTGAAGTTTTCACCCAACGCAGAAAAATGTTGCGGATTTAGAGCGATATTACACTAAGCAAAAACACCAACAACCAGATTTTTTTTGACGGTGGCGAGCATCTTATTACATTGCACCACTTTTACTACATCTGCTCATCTCATAATCTTCATAAAAAAAAAAAATAGGTCTAGGAAGCTATACGAAAACTAGGTACTCTATGTAGTAGTATGTAGACGTAGACAATATATAAAATTCAACCTCTCATATTTATTTCTGAATTTCATTGTTTTCGAAAAAATTGCGTTGACGTTGCGTTGCGTTGATAATTGAGTACGACGATGCAAAAAAAAGGGTTTTTGGTGAAGGATATTTTCGTCGAACATTGACTTCCAAGAAATTTTTATGCAACTGAGAATCGCACCGTGTAATACGTAGCATCTAAACCTGTATATCTATCTGGTGCTCCGTTTGGTTGCTCAGTGTAATATCACCCTCAGGTACCCGTGAGCATCTGCGCCGATCGGAAGACTTTGTACATACTAATATACATACATACATACAACTATCCACAACACACCCGCATCAGTGGTATTAAATCTGAAAGCGTCAATAAACTATAAAAAAAATCGAAAGAGGCATTGTCATGAAACGGTCTAACGACATCCATTATTTTCTAGACACGACGACATCCAAAAACACACAGATATTAGCGAGCTCGAGAGCAAGCACACGGACACGTGACGGACGGACGGACAAATTTAATACAATATACAATAAGTATAGAGGCAGTCCACAGCGACACAGCAGCAGCGGCAGCAGAAAAGAGGCGCTTGAATCAAGTTGGTGTGTACGTACGTTTGGGCAACTCACCTAGTGTGCCCGGCAGGTATGGGCAGCTGGTGACGTGGTTGAAGTTCTGGGACTGCATCTCCTCCTGGTCTGTCTCCCGGTGGTAGAAGTAGTTGAAATTGCTGACGATGACGGGCACGGGAAGTGCGATCGTCAACACACCGGCAATGGCACACAATGATCCCACGATCTTGCCCCAAACTCCCACCGGCCTGGAATCATCGTTCAAACACGAACAAAATCAATTGCAAATCCGACCACCTTCGACACTTTCGGCTTTCAGAGTTTCGACTAACCTCTCCGACTACTAAATCACTGTGTTCTACTATATTTATATACGTAATATAATAAAAAAAAATTCGATTATCCAGCTCTTCTTTAGCATCGACACAACCAATGGGCTTTCTTTCGCATGCTCCTCTCTTTAAAGTGGCTGGATCTAAACCAGTGATTCTCAACGGCTTCAATGAGATACTAATGCAACGAGAAGGTCATCCGTAAAATAAAATACATATGTATAATACATGGGTATAGTCGGAAATACCAGATCTACCACACAATACGAGAAATTTTTTTTAGATACGTACCCTCATGGTACATAAAAAAAAAACTCCAAATGATTAATTTTTCTCGTTGCATACTATTTAGTTTAAATAAAAGACTAGTGATGTGTGTTGAAAAATTAGCTAAGATGATTTTATTAATAATTTAAATTATTCGCTCGGATTAGTGAGGGCCTTAAATCGGCAAATTCTGAATTTTATTACTTTCTTTTAATTATTTCGCATAAAGATGTCAACCTAATTTTTGAAAGGTTCAAAATAATGTAATTTAAAAGAGCCTATTGGGTTTCGGCTTTTTTTTTTTGTTAAAAGTGGTTATTTATGTTGGGGTTGAGAATCACTGATCTAAACAAACTATGGTTTTCTGCATTCTATAAGTCTAAATTGAACTATGTTTAAGTATTTCGAGCTATCATTTATCTAGTTTTTAATAAATTAATTAATTTCTTAATACAAAAGTGTTGCATCTCCCCTGCTTAAGGCTTCAACGGCTAAATTGAAGGTTCTCCGGTATTAAAAAAAATCTAACTTAACCATTACGCATTCAATTGATTTAATTATTAAATTTAAATAAGTAGGTACTCAATAAGATACTGGACTATTTGGACTAATTTTGAGAAGGCCATATCATACTGTTACATATTCACTGCTGTAATCCCCAAAGTGATCCAAACGCAAGCCAAAGATTACAAGAGTTAACAGTTAATTGAGTCAATTGTTGAAATTCGAATTACGGATATATGCGGCTTATCGCATTGTAGATTGACAACATGCAAGCGTACGTTGTATTGTAATGAAATTAACCAGCGCTTTCCAAACTTTTATTATTACTGAATCCCACAACTAATATATTTACACCACTGGGGGGATATTGGAGTATTTTTTCCGTGGAAAAAATACGACTCTGAGCTACATATTTTACACCAATGAACAATTTAATAATGAAAAAAATGTCGAGGTCGAATTTTTGCATGACAATAATAATTTATCTATACCACCTATATGGATAAAGTAAAAACAACACAAAATTGGTTCCGGAAATAATACTGACAGCCAAAATCCTGATAAACTGAAATTCACCTGTTTTTTCACAAATTTGAATCCTGAATAGGGTTAGAGCTTAGGGCAACTCCCATAAATGCATTTGATTCTGCAATAGGTTAGGTTTTGTTCTAGTTTTAAAAACGTTTTAAATTGTTTAGCAATGAAATATATATATAGGATTATGACTGTTGATATTTCGATCCAAACCCGTCAAAAAACATTAATAACACTGAGCAACAAAAAATATCACGTTTTTGAGTTACCGGAGCGGAGACCCAAAAATTATTACCAATTCTGACCCACTGAATCGGAATATGATAATGTAATTTGTTGGTTAGTTCTCGTTTATGAGATGTGAGCGTTTAAAAAAATGGACAATTTTTACATTTTTTTGAACTTTGCGGTCTGTGACTCAAAATTTAATAGTTTTGTGTTAAAAATGAGTATTAGTCGGATGTTTTTTGCTATTAATAGTAATATTTGAAAATGTTAAAATACTTAGCCAATCTAAGACATACTCGTAATAAAACCGTGAAAAAATCCAAAGGAAAAAAAATATTTTTGACTTTTAAAATTCGCTTGACGATTACTTATAAGTATTTTAAAGCTTTTAAACATTACAACCAATAGAAAAAAACATCTAAATATTGCTTCCAATACTCATTTTGAACACAAAAGCAATAAATTTTGAGTTACAGACCGCAAAAGTCAAAAAAATGGGCTCATATCTCATAAACATGAGCTAATCAACAAATTTTATTACCACATTCAGATTCAGTGGGTCAAACTTACATAGTAAAGATTGACTAGTCTCCGCTCCGGTGGTTTGTTTTTTTTTGTTGCACAGTGTAATTATTTAAACTAATTTTTATCCCCTTTATATTAAACAGTGACGACAGTTTGGAAAACGATGTTACGACAATAAAACACTTGACTATCCATATATACATACAATTGTATCTAAAGTGCTACAACAATATTTAGTATACATAGGTATAGAGATTAACTCAATCGAGTTCATACGACTGATAAAAATGTCAATGTAATTTATTACTCCTCATAGTATTGTGTAGATATTAATATTATTCGAAATATTGAACACATTCACTTCCACTTTTTGATATTGTCATTATTATTAACGAAAACTATTATATTATAACGTACGTCATATCTCCATAGCCCACGGTGGTCATGGTGACCACAGCCCACCAAAATGCATCTGGGATGGATTTGAAGAAAGAATTCTCGCTGCCAGCCTCGGCAAAGTATACAGCTGAAGAGAATAACACCACACCTGAAACACGGGGAAAGAACATTCGTTGAATTACCAATCACATCCAACATAAAATGTAAACAAGAACGAATTAAATTTTCCTAAAGGCTAATACATTATCACCCAGTTGTATGTATGTAAATACATAGTTTCAAGTTTCGTTCAAAAATAAATTATTTTGGTTGATTGTAATATTTTGTACAACTGCGACTAATCGATGTTACAAGTAAAGGCGCTCACACACCTTAGCGAAATCGCTGCGGTATCGCTACGTCAAACTGACGCCCATAACATCGCATTGGTGCGAACCAACGACGATGGAGGGCGTCAGTTTGACGCACATATTAGTGTAAGCCCGTTGAATATCAACGGACGTGTTTGATGCAATTGATTGCGTAACAAGTCGCAAAACTACTAAGGATAAATATTTTCAAATTATAGTAGGTCGCTCATCACCGGTGTTGGGCGAACGCGTTAGCGCTAACTCACCCAACCCGGTGATCACGGGTTTAAATCCCACTCGCGACGTTCGTGTTTATTACAGCCTTTACCGAGGCGAGCGTTATCAGCAGATAGACAGACAGACTTGGGCTATTATACATATACTAGTGTAAGCCCGTTGAATATCAATAAATGTAAAACTAATGTGATGATGAAAAGGTATAATGTTAAAAAACACATATCTAGAAAATCTCACACCGGAATCATTAATTCTAATTTTAATACTGATTTAGCGGAAATGCTAATAAAGTGCAATATTCCATGGGTTAAAGTCGAGCATCCGGTATTTAAATCTTTTATAAATAAATGTTTAAAACAGCAATACGGAAATGTTGTCATTCCTTCTGAAACAACATTGCGAAAAATATTTGTATAGTGAAAAAATGTTGAATATTAAAGAAGATCTCTGTGATAAATATTTATACGTGAGTGTAGACGAAACGACTGACAAATGCGGGAATAATATCCATTTAACACGTTATCTGGAGACATTGGCGACAAAATAAAAAATAATTTTTTTTCTGTTTTAAATAATAATCCCGGTTTTAATACTTTGACTAATATTTCAAAACTTTTTAAATCTGAAGTAATTAATTGTTCGGCAAATGAAAATATACACACGATTAGACATTTCCCATATTTTAACTTTTCACCTGTAACCTCGGTCGATGTTGAACGATCATTTTCCAAGTTGAAATGGATATTTAGTGAACGGCGACAAACTATGACTATAGAACATCTAGAACAATATGTAATAGTGCATTATGAAATTAACTGTAAAATGTAATTTTTTGTTCGTTCGTGAATTAGGCCTCTGGGGGAGACCACGTAAAAATAAAACGCACTGAAATTCTACCTCCTGGGTTGTGTGGAAATGAATTTTAATTTTATACAGAAATATTTAAAAAATTTCCAATACGGCCCTGTAAACCGGATTCTGTAAGCAAAAAAAACCTGCAGCAAAAAAAAACAATACGTTCGCGCTCCATCTTTCCTAGCTCTAATCATCACCGTCTCGTAGGAATGATTTATTTTGATACGATTTTGCAGACTTTCGTTGAAAGAGCCGCATACCGCTGGTTTGCGACCGCTGATTGTGGATAATTGGGTTTGTGTACCGGTCTCGAAAGATCGTCGGTAAACCTAGATTGGTTAGCATTGGCATTGGCACACATGTACACATACTCTTATATACATTACGTGTGTATTTGGAGTGATGTGTCCGGCTATTTATGTACGTGGAACTCTGGTTGGTCTGTCGGTCGAGAGATTTTCAATTGCTGAAACCACCTTGGAACCGATTTACTCTCCCGTTGGATTTCAATCGGCCTCTGGAGCTCTCGCAGTATCTGAACCAGAAGTGTGTTAACATTCCGATACACGGGAATCGTTTAAAATGGCTCTGCGAATAGAACGATGATGAATTGTGGGCCAACGTGTTTGTAATCACGCTTTTCGTCGACTAGATTTATACATACTTAGCCCACGTTTAAATGTATCATTTATTGTATCAACGTATTGAACAGACACACTTCAACAGTTGTCGGTACCCATCAGTGATCACACATAGACGTTCACAATATTTAACTTATTCAATTTATCGACGATACAGTGACTTTTACTACATTTAAGTTAGATAATAATATGTTACCACCATATTTTAGTAAATTTATCGCGAGAGGAATGGATGTATGTGAATATAATTTAATTTTAAAAAAATGTTAGAATAAATGGAAATAGGGGAAGCATCTTGTACAGAGGTGTTTTGGAGTATAATAGACTGCCGGAAACTATCGATAAATTCCTGGCAGTCTTAAAAAAAAAAAACATCTCTGAATATGTCGGTGCTTAGTTAAGGATTATGTAATGAGCTTTTAGCTACTCAATTATATATATATGTACTAGTGTAAGCCCGTTGAATGTCAACGCCCGCTGAATTTTAAATATCGTAAAGCGCTTTTTTAATAGAGATCGACATATCGAATCTTTTTTTTACTTAACTATCCATATATATGTATATAATAATTATAATTTTGTAAATGATTTTGTAAAAATCAAAAAACAAAAAAGAAATAATAGTTTTTATATCGCCATCTTATGTATTATTAGCAGAGTTTTTATGTTATGGGTAAAGCAGAGCCACGATCCCTTTTGTAGGTAATGTTTAAAAAAAAAAAAAGGACTAAATTGACCAAGGGCGATAGCGAATAGCATTAGTGCGAGTTCTCTCGAGCCTGAGATCCTGGGTATTCGATCCCCCACTCGTTCTGGTGTTTTTAATTATTTTTCCTCAGCGAGCGTTATCAGCAGACAGACAGACAGACGGATTTCGGCTATTATACGTATATATACTAGTGTAAGCCCGTTGAATATCAACGCCCGCTGAATTTTAAATATCGTAAAGCTTTTTTTTAATAGAGATCCCTACCAATTGATCGAAAAAACAAAAACAATAAAAAATTGTTTTTATAGCACCATCTATGTATTATAGCAATCCCCACTAATTGAACGCTTTCGATACCCACTCAAAAAAATATTTTTTTTTTACTTTACTATTTATAGTGATTTTGTAAAAATCGAAAAACAAAAAAAAATAATAGTTTCTATAGTTTCTGCCATGTATTATTAGCAGAATCACGATCCCTTTTGTAAATAAAGCCGAGTCACGATATGTTTAAAAAAAAAAGGACTAAACCGACCAAGGGCGATAGAGTATAGCGTCAGCGTGATGACTCTCGAGCCTAAGGTCGTGGGTTCGATCCCCCACTCGTTCTAGTGGTTTTTTAATAATTTTTCCTCAGCGAGTGTTATCAGCAGACAGACAGACAGACAGACAGACGGATTTCGGCTATCATATATATGTATATATATAATATTATGATATCTTACCAATGAATAGGAAGAAAATGAGTAGTCCAAGTTCACGCATGGATGCCTTGAGTGTTCGTCCCAAAATCTGCAAACCCTTGGAGTGACGGGATAACTTGAAGATCCTGAACACTCTGACGAGCCGAATCACCCTAAGTATGGCGAGACTCATAGCCTGGTTGGTGCTCTTGTCCTGAGGACTGACAGGTGCCTTCGGTAGGTTCATCGTGTCCTCCTCTTCGGCAACAACGGTCGCCAAAGTGATGAAGTACGGTATGATGGCGATGATGTCAATGATGTTCATGACGTCCCTGAAGAAGTTCAGCTTGTTGGGGCACGCTAGGAAGCGCACCGTCAGCTCGAACGTGAACCAGATGATGCATATTGTTTCTATGAGGAAGAACGGATCGGTGATGTCCGGCACTTCGTCCTCTTCGATCTTGGTCCCGTTCGTGGTCGTATTGAACACTTTGTAATGCTTGAACTCGGGTAACGTCTCTAGACAGAATATTACTATGGACAACAGAATTACGAACACCGATATGATGGCGACGACGCGGGCCGCCTGGGAACTCTCTGGATATTCGAACAGAAGCCAGACCTTTCGCTGATTTTCATTGCTGGGCAGTGGTTTCTCTTCCTCCTTGATGAATCCCTCGTCCTCCCTGAAAACACACGGAAAAAAAGCAAATTAGAATCATGAATTCACAATCTAAACCAGCGGTCGGGAATCGGGGGGCTCCGGAGCCGCATGCGGCTCTCTGTATGAAAACCTGCGGCTCTCGCTGTCATCCAACACATAACGTTGTCACACAATGTACACAAAATCAGTGGCGGACTGGGACTGAAATCAGTACTTGCCAGGATTCAAAGAGTTAAAAAAATTTGTCTCCCCCCCCATATAACAAAATTTTCTTCTTTTCATCACGCTAAAAATCAAGGGTGAAAAAATAAATAAAATTTACAAAAATTAAAAGTGCAATTTTTTATTATTTATATTAATTAGAATAGAGGTTGGAAATGGGCCCACGCAAATGTTGAAAACTTACATTTCGACCCTTATAAAAAAAAAGTTAACCGATCCTTGGGCTGTAAAAGCAGATATTAATTATTTGTGTATATCGAAATTTGTTCTGTTGAAATACCCAAAGTGCAATATCCTCTAAATTTTTACACACGTAAAATGAAATAGTTAGTTAGGGCCCATATTTTCTAACAGATAGCGGGGGCCCACTTGCCATCAGGCAATGGCGCTTGTATGGCCAGTCCGCCACTGCATAAAATCAAAATGAATCCTTATTCGGCCGTTCACCATCCACTGCTGGATGAAGGCCTCTCCAATCCTCTTCCACTCATGTCTGTCTTGAGCAATCTGCATCGATTTGACTCCACACATTCTTCTCAATTCAATTCAATTAAACTAAAGAACCGTTAAAAAGTGAAGAAAATTCTTTTTTTATATATATAAAAAAGTTGTTTGACGTAGAGTCACTGTAGTGTATCAATAACAAATTAATTATATTTCGAGACTGTTTATAGGAATCTGAAACTTTTTAAATAAACTCTGTATAATTTGCTTTTAGCGTTTGATTTCCGTTTCCGAAAATTCTCGACATTTTATTTTCGCAGAGTTTCTATGTACATCGAAAAAAATTCACTCTTTTTTACATTTTAGATGATTGTTTTGTTTTTCGTTCTAAATTCCAGTAAAATGTCATTTAAATTAAAAAAAATATATACCAATTAGCGTTCTTCGCATATATGAAAACCACTATAAAAGTGTGTCTGAATAATCACTCGTTATAAAAGTTCACGTATCAGTTTTCAAGTACGCCGTGTCAGCTTTTTAATGAACTATCAAGTCTTTGCTGCGCATATATCATAATTTTTAATGAACAAGAATATTTACGACCTACATTCCACTTGAACCATATCGCGATCGTTTACCTAACGTTGAAAACCACTGATTTATGTATCTAGAATTTCCGACAGTTTGAAAACAAAACAAACGCTGTCCGGTTGTTGACGTCGAATGATTTCGAAGTCGGAGAAACATTTTCATATAAATACAATATATTATTGTGCCAAGTTAGAAATTCATATTTATTGTTTAAACGTTAGGATTTTGTATACAGTTGAGTTTATTCGTTAAATAAATACAGTTTAGTAAAATTCTGAATCAGCTCTCGTTGATTCAGATCCCGCTTCTGACACCAATATTTTATTATGTTTATACATATAATTTTGTTATAAAGAATGATAATAAATTCGTCATTTGTTATACATATTTCACATTTTAACCACACCGATGCAAATATATTAGGCAAGCTTTTTTGAATTTTCCGAATTCTCTAAATTAATTTGTTACAATATCGCTTGGAAGCTTTTGAGATGTGGTATTGGCACAGAATGTTGAAGGTATTCTAAATTACAATTTTACCAGAATTTTTAACCGAACCGTAGACTCACCCGCACAGGTTCCCAACATTTTTCAAGTGGCGACCCTTTTTTTATAAAAGTCAAGTGACCCGCGACCCCGATCGGATATTAAAAAAAGGCAAAAATTATATTTAAAAAATGAAAATTACATTATAGTCAATATTCTTTTTGGTTTACTGTTTCAGTTGGCGACCCCACGGAAAACCCTTCGCAACCCCATTTGGGGTCGCGACCCATAGGTTGGAAACCCGCGCACGGTAAAGGTAAAGGGGAAGAGTGGAATAGGAAAAATAGAAAGGCAACTGACCTAAATATTTAGAAACAGGCTTACAGACAAGGTCCTAGTCCATAAAACTCACTTGTTCGCAAACGCGGTTTTTCTGCTACATACTTATTTGCTTGGTGGCGTTTAAACTCATTTAAACTTAATTTTGTTGATATTAAACAAAATATTGAGATTAGAAACATGGACTTATCGTTGTTTGTTTCTAAATATGGCTTTTATCGGCTTTTATCATAGTGCAATTGTCGGTTTTTGGAACTAACACTGATTTTCAATTTTTTTTTACGGCGCACTTGGCGGTATTTGGAATAATTCAAGTATAAGGCATCGTTTGAAAACATTCTTAGAACCAGAAAATATTTTATCATCGTTTTTATTTTTTATATATTGTGGACTTATCGGGATTTGGAACTATGTGACTCACATATCAATTCATTTTCCTTTCAATGCGCTAGAAGGGGCAATGTGAAACCACTGCACCGGGGCAAATAATTCCCTAGATATGAAATCGAGTACGCATTTGTGTAAAAATTAGAGACTCAGAATTATTGAAAGTTTTCGATAAGGGCACCTGAACGTGCGCGTGCAACAAATTTTGTAAATGTGTACGCGTTCGCATACACTCGGTGGGATTTGGCGCGAACAGTGTGCGTCCACATTAGCGTGCATCACATTACACGCGCATGTTCGCCAATGAGTACGCGGCATTACACGTTGACCGGGTCAAAAATATTGACCCGGATGTTTGGAAATTAGAATACCAACAATATGCTACCACCTTACACGGTCAATATTATTGAGGTATTTGTCAATAATATTGACCGTGTAAGGGTGCATTTGTTTGACCTGTGAGAGCTCGTTGTTTGGTGCGGTGTGAGATGATGCGGATTATCCACGTTCCGCTAGAGGGGGTTGTGAGCACCCCACGACCCAGGGGTTGGGGCCAAATTCTCCTCAAACCACCCCTGTGGGATATAGGTGAAATTGGGGTAAGTTTTGCGCGCGCAGCCCTGGATACCGATACCTCCAGTTGGCCACAGCTGCATGAATGAAACGCCTGACCTACATCCCCCGCACTGCGGCTGGACACCCTGCATCCTATATACCCACACAATCATATACCAGGCTGGTCAATAAGTTCCCGGAGTGTGGATGAAAAAAGAGGCCGCAGCGTAGCCACGATGGAGAACAAAGCGCATAAATGACCAAAGAGAGGCTATGTGCGCTTGGAATACGGGCTTAAGCTTAAACAGAGGTACTACAACAAAAGGGAACGAGAATTATTTTTTATTTTAAGTTAAGAAAAAAAAAACTATTGGCTTCTCATGCCGGCACTTCATATTGGACGAGCGCTGACGGGTATGTCGCTCGACCATTTTCGCGTCAACGCCAACGTACTTTATAACATTCGCGCAAAAGTTGAGCTAACCGCGAAAAAAGCAAAATGGCGGACCCTTCCCCGCACCCCGGACCCCTGCAGTGTTGCCTGTGCCTTTAGTGCGTAATCATGTGTACCAATTCAGTGACTCTGTACTTTCTCGAAATTCTCCACCAAGAACCCGCGATATGGGATCCAAAACACCGATGCCGTTCGCTGCCGCTTGCTAGTTGACACTAGAGTGGCGCCACTGGCGATACGAAAGCAGCGCTCTGGACGGGCGAGCAAGCGGCAGCTGACCACAGCGCTAAGGCCAACATTTCACGAACATTCGCACGATAGTGAAGTGGCGGCATCATAGTCAGCGAATGTGATTTCAAAAACAACTTAAAAGTGGATTAATAATAGAATTTTAATGATTTTGCTCACGAGCTTTGTATTTTGAGGTTTTGATATTGCGAAAGCAACGTGGTGCTCGCGAGCACAAGGTTAAGTGTATCAGTATCAGACGAACTAGAACTCACAATGGCTGAAAATTTTCTCGAACTTTCAGCCGTTCACCATCCACTGCTGGATAAAGGCCTCTCCAATCCTCTTCCATTCCTGTCTGTCTTGAGGAATCTGCATCCGCGTGACCCCACACATTCTTCTCAATTCATCAGCCCATCTTCCACTCGGTCTACCTTGCTTTCTTTCACATCCTCTCGTATACCATTCCAGTATTTCTCGCGTCCATCTGCCATCCATTCTTCTCGCTATGTGTCCACTTTTTTTCACACGTTCTGCTATATCTGCCACTTTAGTCATACTTCTTACCCATGTATTCCTCGTACTATCTCTTCTTGTTATACCAAGAATACATCGTTCAATGCTTCTCTGTGTGCACTGGATCTTACGTAGCATTCTCGAATTTAGCATCCAAGTTTCACATCCATACGTCATAACTGGCAATTTTCATGATGAATAATGAATATATCGTTTATTTATTATGATTTTTCTATCATTATAAGGTGATTTCCAACTTTTTGCAAATAATTACCATTTCATATTTAGTTTGTCATTTTTATGGAAAAAAATCATGGTAATGGTCCCCGGATTTCTATATTTTGAGTTTAGTGGTCTGAAAGGTTGACGACTGCTGATTTAAATGACCATACGTCATACTTTGAAATATCAAACTAAAGCAAAGCCATGCATATAAATATGGATATTACGCAATATCTCGTTCAATCTCCACCTTGACCTTTCCTCACAATCCTTTCAGATGTATGTACATATGTACATATGTACTACACCCGACAACTTTCCAACTAAAGAAATATTTTTCTGAAGATATAAGGCTACTTCGTAGAATTTTCCAGCGGGCGAATTTGCCAAATGAAAGTTTACACTCGAATTTATATTCAGACGACATCATAATATCAAAGCTTACAAATTCACATGACATTATATTTTATACATACAAATGTTCCTGGTAGAAAAATACTCGCATGTTACAAATAGTGAATGTATTTTTTATTTTTCATACTATTATGCTATATAAGTTTGACAATTAAATCCAGCGT
The DNA here is from genome assembly GCA_022651745.1 of Parapsyche elsis. NCBI lineage: Eukaryota > Metazoa > Arthropoda > Insecta > Trichoptera > Hydropsychidae > Parapsyche > Parapsyche elsis. Next base: position 533,369 of record JAGVSN010000058.1, read on the forward strand.
GAAATGCCCTATTATTAATAGTAGGAAAAAATACATACATTTTAATTTAAATGAACGGAGTTAAATGTGAGAAATAAAGTACAGCATATTACTGCTAGGTCCCACACTTTACACTCTACAGGTAGGTTGAGTTGTTTTAACAATTTTTTTCCGATTTAATTTAAAGCTGTTTCAGAAGACACTGCAAGAGAGGAGGACTTTCTCTCACACACACTAATTGCGTTTGATGTATCATCATTAAATTCGAGTACTGGAGGTAGTGAAACTAGCACTCACCTTTTAGTAACTAGATTATATGCTAGTGTTCAGGAGTCAATCACGGGGCCTTGTCGTCGTTTGTAAATTATTATTTTTTTTGCATTACGCACGTACAGCTTCTTTGCGTGTTACATACATAAATAAGTTTTCGAGTAAAGCCTTGTGCATACGTTGCGAGGCAACGGTAGCGAGGCAACCTAGCACGACGTGCCTCGCCATCTGTGTACCATCTTGCTTAAAACCATTGTCATGAGCCGAAATACTGCGAAAAAAGTGAATTTGAACACTAATTGGATTTGATTTCAAGACTGATGGTAGTAAAACTAACGTTCAGTTGTTAGTAGCGATATACATATGTAAGGTGCACCTGCTAGCGCTGGGGAGTAGAAGCATTATTATTAACGTTATAAGCTAGGCCCTACGGGCATAGACATAGAATACATAGATATGTCCCTTCATACTTTTGGGTCGACAAAAATCGTCGCAAAAGTAGGGATAAATGGACAGAACCCGAGATTCGAATAACAAAGAAGTGACCTTTTTTTTTCTTCAAAACTTTGACTCCCACACTAAGATTTTTATACCCGAGTGTCTCAGTTAGAGTGGGAACATTTTTAGAGCGTGAGGGCACATCTATTCTACATATGTATATACTAGTGTAAGTCCGTTGAATATCAACGGAGCGGTTTCTCATCACCCGCACTGTGAGTGTTTGTGTGGGTGAGTATAGTTTTTGTATAGATGGCGCGTTATAATACAATTCAGCAAGGTCGCGAACCTTTTGAGGATTAATATTGTCAAATTGTAGCAGGCCCGTCATTACCTAGTTTGGATGAATGCGTTAGCGCACCCTCTTCCGAACTGATGTGGAAGGTTCGTGTCTTTTAATTATTTACCACAACGAGCGTTATCAGCCGACAGCCGCATAGACGGAATAGGGCTATTATATATAGTGACTAGTGTGAGCCCGTTGAATATCAAAGGAGTGATTTTATATGTGTATTTAATAGTTTTTATCGCGAGCCTATTAATATTATATACATATGTATAGTCAAGTTGAAGCCGGCCCGTTATTACCTAGTTTGGTTGAATGCGTTAGCGCACCCTCGATTGAACTGCGTGATACCGGGTTCAAATCCCACTCGCGCTACGTTCTAGTTTTTTTTTTTTTTTTATTATTTACATGGGTGAGCGTTATCAGCAGACAGACAGACATACGGATTTCGGCTATTATATACATAATAAGCGGTTTCGCATTGAATTCCAACCATTCCGTCTCATCTCACGGTGCGTTTCCTTTGTTGAAAGACGCATTTTGGGGGGGGGCCACGTCCTTTGACGTCACGGGGTCCTCGATTGGGGGACCGTTGTCGAGTGAGGACCGGGGCAGGAGCTCGGGGACCCCTCGGCGTGGCGGAGATCGATGAGGAGCTTCGACCCCTCCTCACTCCTCTCCTTTGCTGTGGGGCCCCGTAGGGTGGCGCAGGCGCAGTGGGGCCCCAGAGCCTTCGCCTCCCCCCCCTCCCTCACCACCGCCATTAGTCTAGGACACGCGCATCCTTCGAGTATGATTGATTTCTGTCCGCGTGCCAGGAGAAGTGCACGGGCACAAGTTCAATGTCGCATTGATTTGTGCCATATCAAGTGTCACCACGTGTAGGTATGCCACGCGCCACATACTACGCAACCTTATGCTCGTCTCCATTTCCCGCTAAGCCACCTATATAAAGGATGTTAACTTTAAAATGAAATAAAATGCATAAAAGCCGTGGTAATGGCCCTGAGGGTATTGGCTGTATTGAAAGATAATTTTATGCCATTTATGTTTAAATATAATTTCGGGCATATGGGCGCCGCGGATGGTTCGAACGAAGTCCAATTTTCGAGCAGCTGGGAACTTTTTGTGGATTTTCTTCGCTACAAATGTGGCAATTTTGCTTGTTGACGTAGGTAGCCATTCAACCAAAAATGTGCCTCATTGCTGAACAAAATTTTGTGGTGAAGCGGCTTCAATTTTTACACGAGCTGGATCTTGTAAGCTCGTAAACCAAGATCTTTCCGCAAAATCTTCCATAAAGAAGATTATTAAAGTGCACGGTAAGTTTTGTGAACTGAACCACGATTTTCAAAATAAATTTGCACAATTTGCAAGCGTTCTTTTAGCATAAATCTATTTACGGTGAAATGGCAAACCAAACTGAGCACAAATCAGCTGTCAAATTGACTGTCGCTGGAAAAAAGTGTTGCCAATTCGAAAAAAAAAAAAAAAAAAACCACCCGTTATTATTACTTTTTTTTTTTTAATTACGCGATTAAAGTTGAAACGTACGAACTTTCGCACTGGTCGAATTACGTGGATGATTTATCTAGTTGGAAAGGGGATTTGGTTTTGTAGTGTACACGGTAGACCGTAAAGGAAGCAAAGTCGAGTTTCGCGTTCTAATTAATGCTCAAAATGAAAATTGATTATATACAAATAATCCAATTAACAACGCTTTCACTTACTCGGTATTAAATGTGGCTCGGTAGCGATCGTATTGAATTAAATACGATAATAAATAAATAACGATAGATAATAAATTGTATTGAATTAAATAACACGAAAAATGCTTCCGAGACGAGATATGAGACTTTTATTATAGATCTATGCCCAGTGAACACGAATCTGGTAATAAAAAATGTCGATTGGCTCGAGATTCGGAGATATATGTATGTGTTTTTTAAATCACGCGATTTTTCTAGTTCTTGTTTTTCTATCGTTGTTTGTTTCTAAATATGGCTTTTATCAACTTTTATCATAGTGCAATTGTCGGTTTTTGGAACTAACACTGATTTTCAATATTTTTTTACGGTGCACTTGGTGGTATTTGGAATAATTCAAGTATAAGGCATCGTTTGAAAACATTCTTAGTACCAGAAAATATTTTATCCTCGTTTTTTTAATATATATATATTGTGGACTTATCGGGATTTGGAACTAGGCGACTCACATATTCGTCGAGGTGTGCGGGCGCCTTTATGTAAAGTTGCGATCCCGAAATCGGCTGTTGCAGACTTGCTTAATATACTCAAATAAGACTTGTACAATCATAAGGAGTAGGTACATCTGCACAGTGGGCTCGTGTTAACTATGTATAAAAATGAAATTGGTCAAGTTTGAACAAAAAAAAAAAAAGAGAGAAAAATCCACTGTCGACACAAAGCTCGAAACGCATTCGTCGGTACGTACGAATTGCTTTGTCGCAAAATAAAGTGCAATTGAAATGTGTTAGCAAGTACCTACACTTGTGCATCGTTTGAAAATTTTCCCGGCAAAATAACAATTCAGAGCGATAGTAGTGGAGTGGAAAATCACCAGCTCTAGCGAGTCGGAAAAGTCGAATTTTCACTTTGAGAACGACGTCGACACTAACTTTTCAATTATTCATCGCCGTTTCGGCGAAAATTCAATTATTCACGACGAGCACAAATCAACCGATTCACTTTGCTAAACTTAACGAAAGACGAAACGAAAAAATCTATGCATAATAAATCTACAAACTTTGACTTTGACATCGCTCCACTTATATACCTACATATGTATGTATGTATAATCTAGTGAATTTCACACCTTGATATAAACTTTTGTACATAGAAAGTTACCGTGTTCAGAAATCGTTTCCACCCCCATTTGACGAAAATTACTCTCCAGTGGTTTTCCATTGCCCATTATGGCCTTCTGCATAGAAGGGATAGGTACAAAAGATGGAATTTTTGGGTGGTGACAACTTTGTAGAACCGTCCCACAACTAATTGACCAATTCCAACAGATTATGACCGATATATGTCGATTAGTGGTCGGGAACCGGCGGCTCCGGAGCCTCGTGCGGCTCTTTGCATGAAAATTTGCGGCTCTCGCTGTGATCCAACGTTTACGCACAATTTACACACAATCAAAATGAATCCCATTCCTACTAAACTTTAAATCGTTTAAATCGTTTTTCAATAATACTTTTTAGTAATAAACTAGCTGACCCGGCATGAGTTGCAATGCCCGATACCGTTCCTGTTCCAGATCCCGATCCCGATCCCGATCCGTTGCCGATCCGTTCCTGTTCCCGTTTTTTCCCGTTTTTTTTTCACAGGAACCATCTCCGGCATGATCACAATAAGTCCCGAAAGTTTCATCGCGATCGGTTGAGTGGTTTAGGAGCCTATAAATGACAGACAGACAGACAGACAGACAGACAGACATTCGTTTTTTTTATATATGTGCTAGCTGACCCGGCATGCGTTGCAATGATCGATACCGTTCCCGTTCCAGATCCCGATCCCGTTGCCGATCCCGTTCCCGTTCCTAGTATGTTATCTGACGCGTGAGCAGGCCCGTTCCCGTTCCCGTTTTTTCGCGATTTTTTTTCACAGGAACCATCCTAGGCATGATCACAATAAGTCCCGAAAGTTTCATCGCGATCGGTTGAGTGGTTTAGGAGCCTATAAGAGACAGACAGACAGACAAACAGACAGACATTGATTTTTATATACATATATATAGACTATCGAACATTAAGAAATATCACAGCTTATTTAATTTAAGATAATATGTTGCGGCTCCCAAGCTGCTTACCAATTTTGCAAGGTTTTCCCGAATATGGCTCTTAGCTCGAAAAAGGTTCCCGACCACTGATTATTGTTGATTGAGTAATATCGATATTTCGCCAATTTAAGGTAGGTAAACTTTTCGACCTACGGGAACCTTAGCTCAATCTGGCTTGAAGAACGTTATATGTATGCTGCCAATATTCCACAGAACTGTCACAACAACTAAGTTAGATTAATTGGCAAATTCCAACATCTAACTTCTAACAAGAATATATGGAAAAGTTTGAAAAATGCTTGAAACTTTTTACACGAGCTTTCATTCATTAAGCTAATGGTTCGCTACTGTAAAAAAAATACATACATATATGTATGTACCATTGATTGGATCGATGTTGGCCGACGAGCCGAACGGAGCATTTATCTCGTTGAATCTGTAGAGTAATAGTACCTGTGAACCTTATCCCTCTGTTTTGATATTGGAGTTCACAGCCAGGTGTGTGAGAGGACCCTTGTCCAAGTGGTAAAGACCACTTCTTAGCCACGTTGCTATTTACAGACATGACCCAAATTGCAAGCAACCCCTCATCCACCGCAGGACAATATTTATAGATGTATGTAAATGTATGTAGTACGTGGTGTAGCTCGTCTACAGCTCAAAGTCATTAATAAACGACAAAAATGCACCAAAGAGTCGAAGACAGTGTATGAAGTGAGTTTACATGACGAAAGTGCATCGTATGTTAGAGTAAGCACTTTAATATGCAATAGGTCTTGTTTGCTTTGACGTATGTTTTAAGTTACACGGTCAATTTTTAATAAAAAAATTCGGGTTTGGCCAACCAATGACTTTATCCATATATTTGAGGAATACAAAGAGTAACGAAATTAATTTTTTAAGTACGTAAGTAAATAAAACGCATGCACACCACCACACCAACCAACATACATACATACATATCATGAAATCACTGTGTTGAGTGCGAAATCATGAAAACGTGATCGGGGGATGATACTTGATCCAAATCAGTCAAAATCTCGAGGTCGAATTTTCGCACGATCACAATACTTTATCCGATTAGGATAAAGTTTAATAAAAAAAAGTAGGAATATTATGTCGGCTAAGAAAATTATTATCAAAAGAAACTAAAATAATAATATATAATGTAATTGTCGGACCTCATTTTATGTATTGTGGTTCATTGTTAAATATTTTAGATAATTCGACTGGAGATACATTACAAATATTACAAAATAGAGGTATGAGATGTATTTTAAATGCGGACAGGTATGCTAGTATAAAAAAAGATGATGATTGAATTAGATTGGTTGAATGTGAATGATACTTTGAGTATTTACATATATTTAAGTAAGTATGCTATGATACTATCATATTTTAGTAAATTTATTGTGAGAGAAACAGCTGGTGGTGTTTTTCACGGGGGTGTATTAATGTATAATGCCCTAGCGGAGTGAGTCAAGTCTTCTAAGACAATAGATGCATTCTTGAAAAGTGTGAGGAGACACCTCTGTGAGAGATAGTAGTTATGTATATGTATAGTGTATAATGTGTAATTGATTTATGTAGTTGTTATAAATATGTAATAGATGTAAGTTAAATTAGCTAATTAGCTAATCTATATATGTATATAAAAATCAATGTCTGTCTGTCTGTTTGGTTGTCTGTCTGTCTCTTATACCGGGATCTGGAATCGGGAAAAAACGGGAACGGGAACAGGAACGGGCCTACTCACGCGTCAGATAACGTACTAGGAACGGGAACGGGATCGGGAACGGGATCGGGACCAGGATCGGGATCGGGAACGGGCCTGCTCACGCGTCAGATAACGTACTAGGAACGGGAACGGGATCGGGATCTGGAACGGGAACGGGAACGGGAACGGTATCGGGCATTGCAACGCATGCCAGGTCAGCTAGTATTATTATATATATAATAGCCGAAATCCGTCTGTCTGTCTGTCTGTATGCTGATAACGCTCGCCGAGCTAAATGATTAAAAGACACGAACCGTCACGCGCGAGTGGGATTTCTACCCGTGATCACCAGGTTGGTATGAATCGTGCCAACACTATCATTCAACGTAGGCGATGACGGGCCTGCTACGGTTTGGCAATATAATATCTCAATAGGCTCGCGACTTTGCTAAATTGTACGGGTGTGGAGAAACCACTCCGTTGATATTCAACGGGCTTACACTAGTTATATATATAATAGCCGAAATCCGTCTGTCTGCTGATAACGCTATGACGTCACCCTCACAAGTGTTCGCGACTTTGCTAAATTATATGAATATATAATAGTTTTTATAGTTGTTGTATAGATGGCGCTTTATAATAACAATTATATATACATATAATTAAATAATTAATTATAAAGCGCCATCTATACAACAACTATAAAAACTATTAAATACACATGTACAATACTCAACCACCCAAAAACACTCGGGTAAAGTACGGGTGATGAGAAACCACTCCGTTGATATTCAACGGGATTACACTAGTATAAAATAAATACAGTACAGTACCATATTCATCACAATAAACGAGATAATAGAGATTTTAGTTAGCTTAGATTTAATAATAGAGATTTTGTAACCAATAAATGGGTATTTTAACATTGAGCGTTGTAGAACCTAGGCACAGATATGCGGATGAATACCTAGCGTACCTTTTAATATTGATTCAATACAATTTTTTGAGTAATTGGCGTAACGCCAGCACAACCACTTGAAACGGAATTTATGTACATTGATTGAGGCATTGTTAGTTACAATCTCGTTTGGCGAAATTCTCCTCAAAGCACTCGATATAACTTCACGGGCGAAATATTGATACGTGGGCGGTAATTCCGTTCATGAATATTAATAATACAAAATAATAAAAAAAAAAAGTGTGTTTCTCGCCAGCCGAATTGCCATAAAGAATGCATAATCAGAGCATCAGTCACTCTCCCTGTTATGTCGCGAAATTCGTCGGCTCATTTTTAACGTCGCTAGGGGCGTAAAAATTGCAATGTTTCTGTGGCAATTTCCGCTCACATAAACCTTGAAATTATTTCAAAATGTACATTGGCTCTCTACGGTACTTTTAACCCCAGCTTTTTTTGCAATTTTCCGCGCGTGGCGCCACTGTGTAAAGTACACTATGGCGAAATGAAAATGTAGTTTACGAAATCGTTCGTTTGCAAGCGTAAAATATATAGTTTTTAAATTTAATATATGTACACAGTGTACACGGCCAGGTGATAGCTCAGTGGTTAGAGCGCAGTGACCCACGACCCCAAAATATTCGAAAAAGGCAAAACTGATTAAAAAATCATCATTTTTAGCCGTTCACCATCCACTGCTGGATAAAGGCCTCTCCAATCCTCTCATATTCCCGCCTGTCTTGAACAATCTGCATCCACTTGACTCCACACGTTCTCCTCAATTCATAAGCCCATCTTCCACTCGGTCTACCTTGCTTTTTTTTCACATCCTCTCGGATACCATTCCAGTATTTCTCTCGTCCATCTGCCATCCATTCTTCTCGCTACGAGTATGTGTACACATTGGTCATACTTCTTACCCGTGTATTTCTCTTACAATCTCTACTTGTTATACCAAGCATATATCTTTACATGCTTCTCCGTGTGCACTGGATCTTACGTAGCATTCTTAACTATTTGTATTATAATGTCCTAAGCTTTGTAATTTGAAAGATATTTGTGATTGCTTTCAAAATAATGATTCAATCTATTAAAAGTGTTTTTGATTATATTATAGTACAAATTATCGAGTAGGCTGTGTTGTGTTCTGTGTTCACCATCCACTGCTGGATGAAGGCCTCTCCAATCCTCTCATATTCCCGTCTGTCTTGAGCAATCTGCATCCACTTGACTCCACACGTTCTTCTCAATTCGTCAGCCCATCGTCCAATCGGTCTACCTTGCTTTCTTTCACATTCCAGTATGTCTCCACTTAAACTCTTTCACAGGCTACATCTGCCACTTTGGTCATACTTTTTACCCATGTATCCCTCTTACGATCTCTTCTTTTTATACCAAGCATACATCTTTCCACGCTTCTCTGTGTGCACTGAATCTTACGTAGCATGCTTGAATTTATTACACACATTTCACATTCATACGTCATAACTGACAGAGAATTGCATTATAGTCATGTTTTTTAGTTTACTGTTTCAGTTGGCAGAATGTATGTCGAAATGTTTGTTCGACGGTATTCAACTTAAATATCGTCTTTGGCAAGATAGGGTTATTACCAAATACTTTTCTCGTTACAATTTGGCTATTTATCTAACTTGGTTACGGATACGAGACGGTACCACGATAATTGACACCATTAAGAATTCCTTCCTACCAACCTAATTATAGTCCGTTCCTTTCTATCAGAGTATCTTTCACTATGACGGACGATAAAATGTTTGTCAAATAGTGAATATGATGTACGGTACAAGATTTTAAATCATCATTGTATATATAATAACCGAAATCCGTCTGCCTGTCTGCTGATAACGCTCGCTGAGGAAAAATAATTAAAAAACCAGAAAGAGTGGGGGATCGAACCCAGGACCCCAGGCTCGAGAGAACTCGCACTAATGCTATTCGCTATCGCCCTTGGTCAATTTAGTCCTTTTTTTTTTAAACATTACCTATACAAGGGATCGTGACTCTGCTTCACCTATAAAATAAAAACTCTGCTACATATGTACATACATATGTAGATACGGGCGTTGATGTTCAACGGGCTTACACTAGTATATATGTAATAGCCCTATTCCGTATATCTGTGTGTGTTGTCTGCCGATAACGCTCGCTGAGGTAAATAATTAAACGACACGAACCGTCCGCGCGTGAGTGGGATTTAAACGCGAGATAGTGAGCGCTTACGCTGTGATCCAAACTAGAATATGACTAGCGTCTGCTTCAATTTGACAATATAAAATTTTAATAGACTCACGACTTTGCTAAATTGTTACGTGTTGTATTATAACGCGCCACACTATGGCAACAACTGAGTCGCCTAGTTCCAAATCCCGATAAGTCCATAACACTCACTTGTTCGCAAACGCCGTTTTTCTGCTACAGACTTATTTGCTTGATGGCGCTTAAACTCATTTAAACTTAATTTTGTTGATATTAAACAACATATTGAGATTAAGAAACGTGGACTTATCGTTGTTTGTTTCTAAATATGGCTTTTATCATAGTGCAATTATCGGTTTTTGGAACTAACACTGGATTTTCAATATTTTTTTACGGCACACTTGACGATATTTGGAATAATTCAAATATAAGGCATCGTTTGAAAACATTCTTAGAACCAGAAAATATTTTATCCTCGTTTTTTATATACATATATTGTAGACTTATCGGGATTTGGAACTAGGCGACTCAACTATAAAATCTATTTAATACACATATACTTACACTAGTATGAAATATAAGCTTCTAAACTTGTAAAGGCGCTTTCTATGTAAACCACATTGAATTTATCAAAGGTTTTATCTCGTAAAATGCGGTGGATGGTATCACAGAATTGTTGACAGTTTAAGAAACTGTGGATTAGATGACCTCATAATGATAGCGATCAATTAATTTATTGCAAACGGCAGCGTGTGCTATATATATATATATATCGATTTTGGACTAAAACTGTTTAGTGCGTCAAAAACGCAATTGAGGGAACAATGGGTGGGTACCTAATTATTTATTATTGTAATCACACGCTGCTGCAATAACAATACAGACGAACTCTGAAGAAACATTAAAGACACACTCGTGCGTGTCTATTTTTCTTAATTGGTAGAATTAATTCTATACAGCTAGAGATAGTCAGAACTCGGCAGGCAACAATCTTAAACGTGGAGTAAATATACTCTCTTGATCGAATTTATTTATTTTATATACGATCTGAATTTAGTAACATACAAATCTTGCCAAGAGATGCGTTTACAAAAATTGTATCAAAATTAAGTAAGTTTTTTGGTTAATTACGGATGTAGTAAATTGATCGAAAAATGGGATATATTTCAAGCTATCAATAAATGAGTAGTAAGTATTTTTAAAGCAATACTAAACAGTATGTAGAAATAAATCAACAGTTTAAAAGGACAAACTCATGGCCGGACGATAGAGTGAGCGTTAGCGTGACACCTCTTGAGCCTAAGGTCGTGGGTTCGATCCCCCACTCGTTCTAGTGGTTTTTTAATAATTTTTCCTGAGCGAGCGTTATCAGCAGACAGACAGACAGACAGACGGATTTCGGCTATTATATATATAATTACTGCACTTCATCACTAACAAACACATTTCTAGCAACATTTTTTTAAGTTGTCTGAATTATAATTACTGGACGTGACTAACTAAATAGTGATATTAGCAATTATTCAAATTTAAAAAAAATTAACCGTGTAAATTGTGCATGTATGCATGTAATACAGTTTCTATAATAATAATACTAATAACCTAATATATATAATCATAAATTCATTTATATTGGTGTACATATGTTACGTAAGTGTTTTGGTGTTATAATATATGTATGTTGTGTTACTTGAAGATAACATTTAGAATTCGAGGTTTTTTATGCGCAAAAAGTTTTATTGCTTTATGGTCGGCACTGTCCGTCACACTATGGTCGAACTGCAACGGGTCCCTCTCGGGGCATCGGTCACTTCGATAATTTACGATATCTTTCATTGAATTGTCGGCTTTCTTATTTTAACAAAATTTCTAAAGCAGCTGTACCGCTACCATTATACTAAAGGAACCAAAATTTCAAAATACTTCAGTCTTGCCCGTCCCTCTGATGAGAGAACTTAAATTTACCGAACGTATTTGCAATTTCTATCTATCATCGGGAATCGCTTGATTATTTTTTTTATTTATATTTTATTACTGCACTTCATCACTAACAAACACTTTTCTATCAACATTGTTTAAGTTGCCTGAATTATAATTACTGGACGTGACTAACTAAATAGTGATAAATTCACTTATATTGGTGTACATATGTTACGTAAGTGTTTTGGTGTTATAATATATGTATGTACATATATAAATGTACGTACATTTTCTATACATGTAGTTAAAAAAAAAAGGTCGTTTGATATTTTTTGAAAATTATCGAGCGCTCCCATTCGTGAAAATTTCCATTTCGAGCATTGCTTGAAGCGCGTGTCAATCAGCTGTACGCGCTGTTTTGATCAAGCGGCTTGATAGTGTAGGGTCAGCTTTAGTGACATTGTTTAGAGACATATCAATCAATTATTGTTCTCCCTCTTTGGTGGAGTTCTCCACGGAGATTCCTTCGATAATTTGGTTGACTGGACGATTAGGAGAGCGATTTTTGCGGCAATGCGGTCACAAAAGGGACCATTGGTGTTTAAAGGGGCAACGCTATCGTTTGTAGAGAGAGAGAGCGCCTGGGGCGGAGAACCCCACGATCAATAAGTGCCGCGCGCCACTGGCGCTCAGGTGATTTCGACCGGACGCGCGCATCCCACTCATATTGCGCCAAAAAACAAACAATCAAACACCAAAACTTCCAACCATCCCTATCCTTATTGGAAAAAATACTTCCACTTGGATGTCCATCTCCAATTATAGCCACTGTGCGGGTGATTCGCGGCTTCTGAAGCCATTTATGTACATACTAGTGTAAGCCCGTTAAATACCAACGGAGTGGTTTCTCATCACCCGTACTTTACCCGAGTGTTTTTGGGTGGTTGAGTATTGTACATGTGTATTTAATAGTTTTTATAGTTGTTGTATAGATGGCGCTTTATAATTAATTATTTAATTATACATATGTATATATAATTGTTATTATAAAGCGCCATCTATACAACAACTATAAAAACTATTATATATTCATATAATTTAGCAAAGTCGCGAACACTTGCGAGGGTGACGTCATAGCGTTATCAGCAGACAGACGGATTTCGGCTATTATATATATAATAATGTTTCAAGACAGTGTATCCTTTTATTCTCCTTTTATCAAATACTCGTCCTTTTTTTTTATGAACCCACAGTTTGTACAATCAAAGTGTTTTGACGTGGATACGTATGGGGTACCAGTACCAGCCACACTTTCGGCCCTAAGCCCACTTAACGCAACTGACAAAACAACAATATCCAGATAAATGAACTTGAAAGTTTTACTCTAATTTTGTGTTTTTTCTTCATATATTACTGATTTATTTAAACTTTTTTTATTGTGTTTTGATAATTTTAAGGAAAAGTATAAAAAAAAAAAATTAATACTTTAATAGTTACATCATATTAATGTAATCATTTGACTATTCCAAACTACAACCACTCTATTTGAAAAGAATGAATGTCTAACAATCTTATTTGATTTTTCTTTTCGGTGTCTAAGAGTGTGACCTTTTAGATGAGGGTTCTCTTTTGAATACTTCAATTTAAAAATCACCTCGTAATCTCCCCGTCTCCAATGTGGGGAGATTCAGCCTTTTCAATCTTTCGTGATAAGGTAGTGACCGAAGTAAGTATTGGTGATACTATTTCTCTGCGCATGCAGGATGCGTTAGATTTAATAGCTAAAAAAAAGTCACTTTTGGATGAAGATACATTGATTTTGATATGAAAAATTGCAAGAATACACTCCCATAACCCTTAAAACACATCTTACCCATTTTCGTAATTTTTGTCAGTTACGTTAAGTGGGCTTAGGACGGCAGAATATGTGTGGCTGAATGATTGCCGGCAAGTAGTTGCTGTTTTATTATTGCCCAGATTCGCCAAAGGTCAACACTCGGCGACAGAGAGGCGTATGTGAGAGAGCAGGAAATAAACATATTTTCGTTTACCGAGCGATATCATCGACAATATGTCAACAATACTCGCCATGCAACAATAATGTCGGAAAACACGACTATATATTTCCGGTTCACATCAGCAAATTGCAGTAATATTACCGGTAATACATTGCCGTGAATTTGTTAATCGTTTACAGGCACCTTTACTAATAACACGATTGACATGAATGTTGTTTTATTCGCTCGGGTATACGTCTACGATGCACTTGTGATCTTGAGTTGGTACTTGATCTTGAGTATGTTTTTGGAAATTTCCAAGCAGTATATCTCACGACTCTCACGTGCTAGCGCGATGATTTTGCTACTAAATAAAACATCTCTTTAAGATCTGTTGATTTAAGCGATAAAAAGTGAACGGTGTAAATTATTTGTTGGTGAAAAATAAAAAACAAGTCGAAAAAAAATCTAAAATTTCACTATGTCGGTCCATACTCACAAAAAAGTCAATGGAAAATTCAAAAAAAACGTATATCATCAGAAAGAAGGTCTAATCATCTATCGATCAGTATCAGAATGTCTGTGACAGAACGAGTGAGACGGCATCGGGAACATCAGAAAGTCGACGCACCGCGCGGGGCGAGCAACTCGACGGCCACTGTTTTACCACAGGCCAATCTATATATGTATGTACATACATATATAAAAATCAATGTCTGTCTGTCTGTTTGTGTCTCTTATAGGCTCCTAAACCACTCAACCGATCGCGATGAAACTTTCAGGACTTATTGTGATCATGCCGGGGATGGTTCCTGTGAAAAAAAATCGGGATAGAACGGGAACGGGCCTGCTCACGCGTCAGATAACGTACTAGGAACGGGAACGGGATCGGGAACGGGACCGGGATCTGGAATCGGAAAAAAACGGGAACGGGAACAGGAACGGGCCTGCTCACGTGTCAGATAACGTACTAGGAACGGAATCGGGACCGGAACCGGGAACGGATTGGCATCGGCAACGGATCGGGAACGGAACGGCAACGGATCGGGATCCGGAACGCATGCCGGGTCAGCTAGTGATAAATAAAATTGTAATCGATCACCAGTTGAGACTTTATTCGTTATGCTAAATATAAAAATATATTAATGTATCCATTTCGATGCTGTCATTTCATTTTCATATTTCAAATAAAATATTAACCGCTAACGCATACGTATTCGCGGAAAACCTACGGCCGTGCTCGACACAGCCACACCCCGAATTTTTTATTATTATTTTCTGGGTCTTCCTCTTTCCCTCTTCCATTCTACCATTACCTCTATAGTCCAGGCGTTGGAAACCCGTGACCCACGGGTCACCGAGTGACCCATTTGATAATTTCAAGTGACCCACTTGAGTTCCGCAATACATGGGTAAGAAGTATGACTCAAACTCAACACAATTAAGCAACGAAAGTAGCAAGTACATAGTAGTAGAGATATGTAGTTGATAGTTAATTATACCTAGGACAATTGGTGAATATGACTGGTTGTAAAGATGAAGAAATTAAACTAGGACGTAATGCTTTTGGAAGAATGAACATAGTTTTTAAATCCAATATTCCGTCATGCTTAAAAATAATGCATACGACCAATGCGTACTGCCAGTTATGGACGCAAGGATGTGTAACGTGGATGCTTAATTCGAGAATGTTACGCAATGTATGCTCGGTGATGTGCAGATGGATGCGGGAAATACCGGAATGGTATCCGAGAGGATGTGAAAGAAAGCGAGGTAGACTGAGAGTAAGTTTCAGTTTAATAGGATAGACGGTTTTAGAGCTATTGGCGATTTTACACAAAAGTAAAAAAAAAAAAATCGTGAAAACGTGATCAGCTGATGATACCTTATACAAATCAGTCAAAATCACAAGGTCGAATTTTCGCACGATCACGATACTTTATCCGATTAGGATATAAAGTAAATGTTGACTATACATACATACAAAGTGCAATTTTCTGTCAGTTATGACGTATGGATGTGAAACGTGGATGCTAAATTCAAGAATGCTTCGTATGATCCAGTGCATACAGATAAGCATGGAAATGTGTATGTATTTTTGGTATAACAAGAAGAGATCGTAAGAGGAATACACGGGTGAGAAGTGGCAGATGAAGCAGAACGTGTGAAAAAGTTGAAGTGGATACATAGCGCGGAGAATGGATGTAATATTGGAATACTGGAATGGTATACGAGAGGATGTGAAAGAAAGCAAGGCAGATCGAGTGGACGATGCGCTGATGAATTGAGAAGAATGTGTGGAGTCAAGTGGATGCAGATTGCTCAAGACAGACAGGAATGGAAGAGGATTGGAGTGGCATTCGTCCAGCAGTGGATGGCCAACGGCTGAAAATGATGATGAATGTAATTTTCATTTTTAATCAGTTGATGTTTCAAACATCAATCATCTTGATGTTTGAATTATATTTAACAGAAAAAGAGCCGACCGAACAAATTTCAACGTAATATTCGTGCTCAGTAGACCATAATCGCTTAAAAAAAACAACCTCTGATACGATTTTATTCGTATTTTACCATACAGTCGCTCGTTTTCAAGCACTCGAAGCACTTATTGACGGTAAAGGTTCGCTTCAAAATGTTTCCCCTTCGAACTTTTTCCGGTAGAGAGTTTTCAATCCCACTTGAACGATACCGCATATATACATACATATATGTATTTATTTATTTTCACATCTCTCATCGAGAATCCTTCAGATATTGAAAATGTTTGACCGAATTTGATTGACGGCAAACCCGCTTCAGCTGAAAATTCAGGGGTATACCTTGCAACATTAAACAGTCTAAAGCCGCGTACTCATTAGCGAACGTGCACGTGTAATGCAACAAATGTTGTTAATGTGTACGCGTTGCAACGTTCGTGGCGATCCGCTCGGTGTCGGTATTCGACGCGAACACAAAGGGGCGCTCGCAGTGTGTACACGGCGTCCACACTAGCGTGCATTATGCCGCCTCTTCACTGGTCGCGCGAATGTTCGTGGAATATTCGTGGAATGTTCGTGAAATATTGGCCGTAGTGTTCGTAGTGCTCGTGCGTCGCGAGTGCGCAACGATCGTATCGCTAGTGGCGCCACTCTGGTGTCAAATAGCAAGCGGCAGCGAACGAAGTGTCGAGTCTCTGCCTACAAAAATGCCAAGCTTCCAAGACACTAATTTCTAAACTTTGTTGAACTTCTTGAACAAGAACCTGCTATGTGGGACCTATTATTGCTGCTATTGACCTATATGGGACCTGCTATTGACATTTTTGTAGGCAGTGATGCGACACTTCTTTCGCTGCCGTTTCCTAGTTGACACCAGAGTGGCGCCACTAGCAACAAGATCGTTGCGCTCGCGACGTACGAGCACGGCGAATGCTCCATTTTTGCGGATACACTCGGAATGTTTACGAGAACGTTGGCCATCGCGCGAACCTAGGCGCTCGGCACCGCTCGTCAGCGCTCGTACTATATGAAGAGCCGGCATTACAATTACGCGCGAATGTTCGCCAACGAGTACGCGTCGGAAATACACGTACATACGTATAACAGGTACACACTACATATACACGGATGGATCGTAAAGTTGCGTTTCGCCTGTGCGAAAATCTATTGTTGTCGATAGCTGGGGCCGGCTTGGCTCGCAGAAACCACGTGCTATTTATATTAAAATAAGGTCACTGACAGGTTGGCCTTGTTCCGCGTGTAACTGCGCTCGATTCGACACTAAATCATTATTAAATTCGTCCAAGTATATATGTGTATGTACACATGTGTACACAATCTTCGTGTATTTCACCGTTTATCGGCAATTTTGAAGATTCGCCAGTGGCAGATGGACAGATGCGACCGTTAAATTTTTCCAATCAAAGCGGATCATCGACATTAAAACGGACCGCATCTACCGACAAAAATAATATACAGAGAGTGTCTGAGATCTTAAGCTTAAATCAATATGCTCGATACATGTCTACATAGACAGTCATAGACATAGACGTCATAGACGTCAAAACATGAGTTCATATGAGCCGTTTGAATTATTTAAATTGGTACGAATCCGTCATTTACTTTATTCATATACATATATGTGTAGTATAAAGCTAATGCGTACTGCCAGTTATGACGTATGGATGTGAAACGTGGATGCTAAATTCAAGAATGTTACGCATGATCCAGTGCACACAGAGAAGCGTGAAAAGATGTATGCTTGGTCATAACAAGCGGAGATCGTAAGAGGAATACATGGGTAAGAAGTATGATCAAAGTGGCAGATGTAGCGAAACTTTTGAAAAAGTTTAAGTGGACACATAGCGAGACATACTGGAATGGTATCCGAAAGGATGTGAAAGAAAGCAAGGTAGGCTGATGAATTGAGAAGAATGTGTGTGGAGTCAAGTGGATGCAAGACTTCATCCAACAGTGGATGGTGAACGAAGTACGTATTGGTTTTTTTAAAAATTGTTTTGCGATATTACAAGTTTTGTATTTCTCTTTAAAAAGTACAATTTTAAAACGTGATACAAATGTATGGGACTCGATCCGCCCAATTTCACTTTCGATAAATGACATTTTTTAGTTCAGACGCGAAATATAGAAATAAATCCCCGAGCGAATTCGCTGCGTCAAGTTGACGTCCTCTATCGCGCATACATTTTTTGCATTTTTTGATATTGGGACATACATACATACATATGTATGTTGGTGGGTTTTAAATCGCGCAATTTTTCTATTTCTTTGTGTTGTGCGGTCAATTTCTCAAAGTATTTCAGTTTTCTTTTTTAAATAAATACTATAATATAAAGTCAGATATTTTATGTGTGTATCATTTCTATGTACATACATAGTTATTTTTAGCTTTAAAACCTCTCTAAGCAGTCGAAATTATGTGTTTTAAAATGGGATTTTTTTTTCTACCGTTAATATTATTGTATAGTGTGTTTTCTATTGAACCACGTTCGTTGAAATTATTGTATCCTGGCTACATTATTACTTAATTACATTATTACTCGAGATTTTGACTGATTTGGATCAAGTACATATCACGTTTTCACGATTTCTGGAAAATGTCTGTATGTCTGTATACTTGTATGTGTGTGTGTCTGTATGTATGTTTTCTCTAAAACTATCAAGTTTATCATACTGAAATTTCATATCTATTATTTTCACGTAAGGTGTAAAAGCCATAAGGAATTTGGTCAACATCGGTCAACCGGAAGTAGGGTTTTTTCTTGTTGAAAATTCTAAAATTCTTTGCGATTTTGTCGAAATTTCATATCTATAGTTTTCACGTTAGCCGTAAGAGGTACTGTGATTTTGATCAAAATACCTCTTGTTTATTCGTTTCCGTGTTAAAGTGTTGATACAATGTGTATGTCAGATACGTTTTGATTACGTAATAGTGTTATACATATATGTATATATGTATATGTTGATCATAATTCGTGAGTTGGTTTACAGTTTTAACCCTTTAATCTTTTCATATGTGGACAATATTATGCATTTTCATTTCAAACAACTCACACATACATTGGTATTTATAACAATGAAATCAACATACCTAAATTTATTGGTGGCCTGCTCTCCGAGTTCATAGAACTTGATCTCCTCGGAGAAGACATCCAGGGGTACATTGACAGGCCTTCTCAATCTTCCTCCACTTTGGTAATAGTACAGGATCGCGTCAAACGATGGCCGGTTACGATCGAAAAAGTATTCGTTTCTGAAATTCATCAATGAAATTAATTGCAACATATGAAAAATTCGTGCTCAAATATGTATAGCGGAATTTGAAAGCCAACAAATATTAGAATTTGTTTCTCATCATAAAAATATACGCATCAATTAGCAAATAAGTCTCGTAAAGTCTGGACGTGTAACTGAATCGATTAAAAAACTAACTGTACTAACGATAGTTAGTACAGGACCGGTCATTCGAGATGCATCAGTTTGCTTTTTTAACAATTCTACATATGAGTCGCCCAGTTCCAAATCCCGATAAGTCCACAATATACATATATAAAAAACGAGGATAAAATATTTTCTGGTTCTAAGAATGTTTTCAAACGATGCCTTATACTTTGAATTATTCCAAATACCGCCAAGTGCGCCGTAAAAAAATATTGAAAATCAGTGTTAGTTCCAAAAACTGACAATTGCACTATGATAAAAACCATATTTAGAAACAAACAACGATAAGTACATGTTTCTAATCTCAATATTTTGTTTAATATCAACAAAATTAAGTTTAAATGAGTTTAAACGCCATCAAGCAAATACGTCTGTTGCAGAAAAACCGCGTTTGCGAACAAGTGAGTTTTATGGACTTATCGGGATTTGGAACTAGGCGACTCACATTTTAAGAATATTTACAGTCTTGTCGTTACTTTTCAAATCTTCATTTTCATGTAAATAACATATTCAGTTACAGGTCCTGACATTTAAAACATCAACGTCACAAATGCACGATCAAAGCACTGCATACAAAATTAAACGATATACGGTAAAAATAATAATAAAACATTGTCATGAAAAACAGTAACGCATACATTCGCTGCTTCACAATAAAAATGTATATGAAAAATACAAAAAAAAGGTAAATAACACTAGATGTAATCGTATAAAATAAAAAATAAAAAAATACGTGACTATTGTATGTAAAAAATACGTGTTTATTGAATATGAAAAAATAAATAACAGAAACTTTTCGAAATGTATTGTTTTAAATAATGAGCATGTCTTACCTTAACGGATCAAAGTATCGAATCCGTCTAGAAGGGTCTCCTAATAAAGTATCGGGGAATTGGTTGAGCGTTCTTAACTGAGTTTCAAACTTTAGGCCGCTCACCTGCGATTTAAACGAAAATTATAATTAGAAAAATTTAAGCAGATGCGACATTCCTTCGTTTGGAATTCGGACAAATTAATAAAAATAATCGTACTGTTCATTCAGCGTCAATACCAGTCATTGCTAATGTTTTAGTTAAATTGATTCATTATATAAATAATTATCCTCGGCTGTATTACACAATATTAAATGTATTCAAGTTGTTATTCAAAAAAAAAAAAACTTTTGCCATGGAAGATTTTACAAGGATTTCGCTTACAGTAACGTAATATTTTCAGAGAGGATGTAATTTTTAATAATTCATTCTTCAACATGCAATGGATGATTGAACTCGATCTGAACTTTACACATCAAATCGGACTTGACTTTTATTCGCAAGGATTTAAAGTGTTATTTCCTTACCAAATAAATGGTATTTAACCGAAAGGAAACAATTTTTTTTTTATTATAAAAGAACAAAGTCCATTTGCATTCTTAAATTCACTTGTTGTTCACTTTTTACAAACGTTTTATTTATAATTTCGAGCTACATATGTACATACATATATTGAGTTTTGTATTTCAACATGCTTCTCCACTACGCCAAAACTTCTATAAGCTTTTTTAAAAACGTATTATTAAATTTATATGGAACATGGAAATTAATGGCACATAGTACACTGTCGAATGACAAAAATTACTCGATTGCGTTCAGTGCCAAAATTGCATTTGCCGTATTCTTAAGGTTGGATTAAAGATACTGGCGAGTGAGCGGCGCTAGCTGTCGGTGCGAGCGAGACTCTCCGCTTCGTTGGTCAAAGCTCCAGCTGTCAAATTGGCAATTAAGCCATATTATGGCCATACATCATACTTTTCGGTCGACAAAAATCGTCGCAAGAGTGTGGATGAATGGTCAGAGCCCAAGACTCGAATAACAAAGAAGTGACCAACACTTTGACTCCCACAACTAGAATTTTTATACCCGAGTGTCTTAGTTAAGCGGGTATTACACGGGGATCGCTAGTTTAATAACCGGCACGTAAAGCTATGTACATACATAGTAGCGAGTAGCTAGTAAACCTATTACACGTGTTGAGTTCACTCGCTAGTTGCGCTGTCATCAACTTGTGACTTTTCATCGTGACAACACGTGTTTTGCAATATCGTAAATGTATCATGTCTTTTGAAGTGTACTGTGTGTGTGTGTGTGTTGGGAGCTGAAAATGAAACGCTTAACCTTGAACTGTCAATGAAGCGACGTCACACGAGCCAGCTAGTGCGAGTCAAGTTCAAACATTCGAACTTCACTCGCGCGGCCGAGATAGCCAGCTAGTTACTGGCGGCCAGCAAACCAGCGAAATTGTAGCGAGTAAACTATCCCTGTGTAATACATTGTGTTGTTCAACGACGGGCACTTAGATAGTCATATCATAAAATAAGTTTAAATTTAATAATTTTACCCATTACCCTTACCCTTTCCCCCTCAAGTACATACATACTCATGAACAGTCGTACATTGGTCAATGTTGGAAAGGGTAGAAAAAAAAAATTGCCCGTTAAATACATATATAAAAGGATGTACGGCTACTACCCTTTTCTCTTCCCAACAAAATTCGTTAGGGGTATGACTGGCATGAGGTCTTTGGAGTGGAGGAGGAAAGTATCCCTGTTGAAACATGTGTTCGTGATTATAAATGGACATATGTTCAATGGGGAAATACTAGAGCGTCTCCAACTTTACACTCCGGATTTTTATTGTCGCGCACGGGGTCACGAGCTATTTGTGGTGCCGGAGAACAATGCTTATAGGGTCCAGCCCGGTGATTCCTGCTCTTAAATTATTTAATTCATTGTCGACTGATGTTGACATTTTCAACATCAGCCTGGCGCAGTTTGTAATCAAACTAAAAATTTGTAAATTCTAGTATTATTTTGTTATTATTTTTTTTTTTTGTTTGATTTTCTTATGTTTACTATTATATATACTATATTTTTGATATTCTTATTCTTTTTGTTTTTATATATGTATGTATGAATATGTAATCTATATTTTGGGCTAAAACCTGTTAATAAATAAATAAATAAATATTATTAAACTAAAATTTTATATGGTTATGCTTATGATTCAATGAAGAGGGGGCAGGGCGATTCACAGTTCAGATCGAATTCGAGCTTTTTCGTACGGTATGAGCGAAAGTTACAAAATATAAAAATACACATATGAATATATATATATATATATATATATTATATATGATAATATAATTTTATAGGAATGTGCATATCTATGCGAGTTACTCACGTTAATAACGACCCGTTCGCAGAAGTCGTGGTCGTGCGGGATGGGCTCAAAATGAGTGATGTTATTGAGCTGCGTATGAGCGCCACCACCATCCTCGTCCTGGCTGCTCAGCTTGGGCAGCGACCTAAAATCAAAGAAACACATCAGAAAGGCTCCACATGAGTTGGGGAACAATCGCTCGTTCGATCGAGTCGTGTGAAGCGGGAGTTTACGTGAACGCGCGCGAACGAACACGAAAATACAGTGTGGACGGGTCGCACGCGCGCACAAACGCACGCACGCGAACATCTCGAGCGAGGTTCCACCGCTTGTCGTCGACACTTCGATGGAAAGCGTTCGTCGATGTTCGTTCGCCACACACCGCGGTGGAGACGGTGTTCGTGAAGCCGCGTACACAACACAACAGTGACACAGTTGATTGGAACATCGACGAACATATGTATGCGAATTCAACCTCGGTTGTGCGTCTGTGCACGTTGTGTTCGTACTCGTTCGTGCGCGTTCATGTTCGTTCGTACGCGCTCGCGCAAGTTCGTTAGGTGGGGACCCGTGACTTGTGAGAAATTTGAATGTATGTATCTATCGACGGCTAGAATTTTCCACAACGAGCCAATCAAAAAAAACGGTCAAAACTAATGCCGGCTCTTCATATAGTACGAGCGCTGACGAGCGGTGCCGAGCGCCTAGGTGTAGGTAAACATTCGCGCGAAGGCCAACGTTTTTTATAAACATTCGCGCGATGGCCAACGTTCTCGTAAACATTCCGAGCGTATCCGCAAAAATGGAGCATTCGCCGTGATCATCTGTTGCGAGCGCAACGATCGTGTTGCTAGTGGCGCCACTCTGGTGTCAACTAGGAAACGGCAGCGAAAGAAGTGTCGCCTCACTGCCTACAAAAATGTCGCT
Organism: Parapsyche elsis; assembly: GCA_022651745.1. Lineage (NCBI taxonomy): Eukaryota > Metazoa > Arthropoda > Insecta > Trichoptera > Hydropsychidae > Parapsyche > Parapsyche elsis. The sequence continues at coordinate 557,075 of JAGVSN010000058.1, forward strand.
GCTCGAAACACTACGGCCAATATTTCACGAACATTCCACGAATATTCCACGAACATTCGCGTGACCAGTGAAGAGGCGGCATAAGAATAAGATAGATTCGATGTCAAATGTCAATCTGTCACACGAATTAGACACAAAATCGAATAAAAGTAAGCGTATCGACGAATAGACGCGCCAAGTGTTTCGTCAATTGAATTACATTGGTTAAATTCAATTTACATTTGTTTAAAGTTTATTCGATCAATTGATTTTAAATGTACTCACGTCAACGTACATTGTTCAATTTAATTACAGTTGACGCCCACCTATAGTGTTATTACATCGCATGTAATAAATAATCAACAATATTAACAACTACTAGTGTAAGCCCGTTGAATATCAACGGACGTGTTTGACATAATAGATTACTTAACAATTTATGGTGATCACGGGTTCAAATCCCACTCGTTAGGCGAGCGTTATCAGCAGACAGACAGACAGACAGACGGATTTAGACTATTATATATACAATAATAATTTTCAATGCAAATAAAGTACTCGTAAAAGTGTAATTTTTCCCTACTGGACATTATAATAATAATGATTTTGAGTCATTGAAAATATTATTATATTCCAAAATACGTGTAATTCAATTCCACAAACTATAGGTACATATGTATTGAAGAATTGTACAATGATTCAATGTTCCACAACGAGAATGTAGAATTTTTTTCTTTACTATTTGTGAATTTGTACAGACTGTCACAAAATCTGTAAATTATATGTACATATGTATGTATGTATGTTCAAAATGAATTTTGCAATCAATCAAGCGTTTTCGCTTTCAAATCTTTCTAAATAATCGTTTGGTTCAAATCAAAAGTAAACTAACTAAGTAAAAAACTAAACGATTGTTTCAAAAAATTTAAGGCCCCCCACTAACCCTTGCGAATAATTTGACGCTCGGCGTCTGCGACTGACGCCTCTATTGTCGTCCCATTCGCACTGATATACATAATTCGCATCGGTGCGAATCAATGACGATACAGGGCTTTAGTCGCAGACGCCACGCGTCAAATCATTCGCTCGGGTTAGTGGGGGCCTTTACACTCGGGAAAACTTTCAAACGCGCCTAGGACTCGACACAGTGACGTTGATAACTAAACGATTAATACACAAATTTAAGGCCCCCACTAACGCGAGCGAATAATTTGACGCTTGGCGTCTGCGACTGACGCCTCTATGTATTGTCGTCCCATATGCACCGATATAATTCGCATCGGTGCGAATCAACGACGATACAGGGCGTCAGTCGCAGACGCCACGCGTCAAATTATTCGCTTGGGTTAGTGAGGGCCTTTACACTCGGGAAAACTTTCAAACGCGTCTAGGACTCGACACAGTGACGTTGATAACTTAACGATTATTTCACAAATTTAAGGCCCCCACTAACGCGAGCGAATAGTTTGACGCTTGGCGTCTGCGACTGACGCCTCTATTGTCGTCCCATTCGCACCGATATACATAATTCGCATCGGTGCGAATCAATGACGATACAGGGCTTTAGTCGCAGACGCCACGCGTCAAATCATTCGCTCGGGTTAGTGGGGCCTTTACACTCGGGAAAACTTTCAAACGCGCCTAGGACTCGACACGGTGACGTTGATAACTAAACGATTAATTCAAAAATTTAAGGCCCCCACTAACGCGAGCGAATAATTTGACGCTTGGCGTCTGCGACTGACGCCTCTATGTATTGTCGTCCCATATGCACCGATATAATTCGCATCGGTGCGAATCAACGACGATAGAGGGCGTCAGTCGCAGACGCCACGCGTCAAATTATTCGCTCGGATTAGTGGGGGCCTTTACACTCTCAAACGCATCTACGACTCGACACACTGACGTTCCCGATGAAGTGACAAAAGAGAAAAGAAAAATGCAACGATGCACCGTTGCAATAAGAAGCTTTTAAAGCACGCCAACTAGCGATTCATCTTTTGATTGCAATCAAATCCATCGGAAAACTAACGTAAGACTAACTTCACTTTAAAGTTGAAGCACAAGTTCAAAAGGTCACACATGATCCGATAGATATATGTATGTACATAGATGGTTGCTCGTTCGACAGTGTTACAAGTAAAACTGAATATCGAAATTTGCCTATTCGACTTGACAAGTGAGGTGATATTTCGTTACATGTTGTCGTTATGGGAAATGTCATGTCGTTTATTGCTTCAACTGGGCTTTTTCAATTGACGCCGTTTAAAAAAAATTAAGGTCACTAAATTGTGACAGTTGTGTATGTATGTACGTTTTTTTTAATTATTATTTTGGGTGCCGACAATGATTATGTGCAACGAGATAAGAAAAAAAACAATCAATCACAATGGTTAAAAATACTCTATAGAAAAGATAAAACATTTACGCTCAATGTCAATGTTAAATGTCACACGGACGCACTACAAATAAACGCAATTGTAACATTTGAATTACATTGTCGATAGAAAATTGGCTGTAGTCCACAAACAGCATAAATAGATTATGTTAATATTTTCAACTATCTAAATACATACGTACGTTGTAAACTTTCATAAACATATGTACAAAATGTACAAAGAGTTAATAACTTACATATGTTATTTTCAGAATATCATTTATAATAGCCCTATTCCGTCTGTCTGTCTGTGTGTGTGTCTGTCTGCTGATAACGCTCGCCGATGTTAATAGGTCGCGCGAGTGGGAGCGCTTACGCGGTGAGCCAAGCCAGATAGTAACGGACTGGCTTCAATTTACATAATAAATACGCTGGCGACTGTGCTAAATTGTTACGTGTTGAATTATAACGCGCCATCTACGGAGCGGCTATAAAAACTAATGAATTTAATATTTTTCATTACGGGTGATGATAGAAACCGCTCCGTTGATATTCAACGGGCTTACACTAGTTACATACATAACTTTTATTCAGTTTAAAATGATAAGCAGACTTACAAAACGCTTCAATTATTTTTATTTGATCCAAATGCATATACAGTACATATATTCATTCTTCAAAATTACACGATCAATCAGTTTTGGTAGCATATACATATGTATGAAGATGTGACACACTGTATTTGTATATTGTTATATATATAATAGCCCAAATCCGTCTGTCTGTCTGCTGATAACGCTCGCCGAGGTAAATGATTAAAATAAAAAAACAGAACGTCGCGCGAGTGGGATTTGAACCCGTGATCACCAGGTTGGAATGAGTCACGGTAAAGCTATCATCCAATGGAGGCGATGACGAACCTGACAATGTAAATTCTTAATAGGTTCGCGACTTTGCTGAATTGTTACGTGTTGTATTATAACGCGCCATCTATGCAACAGCTGTAAAAACTATTTAATATTATTTTTCAGCACGGGTGATGAGAACGCTCCGTTGATATTCAACGGGCTTACGCTAGTATTTTATATAAATGTAATATACATATGAGTCGCCTAGTTCCAAATCCCGATAAGTCCAACAAACTCACTTGTTCGCAAACGCGGTTTTTCTGCTACAGACTTATTTGCTTGGTGGCGTTTAAACTCATTTAAACTTAATTTTGTTGATGTTAAACAAAATATTGTGATTAGAAACATGGACTTATCGTTGTGTGTATCTAAATATGGCTTTTATCAGCTTTTATCATTGTGCAATTGTCGGTTTTTGGAACTAGCACTGATTTTCAATATTTTTTTACCGCGCACTTGGCGGTATTTGGAATAATTTAAGTATAAGGCATCGTTTGAAAACATTCTTAGAACCAGAAAATATTTTATCCTCGTTTTTTATATATTGTGGACTTATCGGGATTTGGAACTAAGCGACTCAATTATGTATGCACATTGATATAATGTGTATCAGTTGTAAATAAATAGACATTTGCGAATAAAGGCGGGGCCAATCAAATGTTTATGATTCAATTAAAAAATTTAATACTCTCATTTACACAGTAGGCACATTTGTTTATATGAAATGGGTTCGTAAAATATTTTACGATTAACAGAAAGCCGCATCTATTGCGTTTGTCTATTAAATTTTTGGCAGGGTTCTGAGGCGTGATGAATCATACATACGTTTGCTGTTTGCTCGTTCGAGAGCCAATATTTCATCTATAATGAACAAATTAAATTAATATCTCGTGTCAGTCGATATGTGTAATGGTTTGTTTACACGAAAACCAAACCTACATATTTAGCTTGAACTGATTCAAAATATAAACGGGCTTATTTTAAACGGAAATTTATTTACGCATAGTATTCCCAAAATAAACCCGTTTGATGTTTTGTAATCCTATGTATATAAACGAAAATTAGCTGTAATTGTAACTGTAGTAATAATTACTGTAGTATGATTATTAAATATACAGATTAGCCAGATGAGAGGTTTGTCAGTAAGTGATTAGAGCACAGGTTCCCAATCTTTATCGAGTGGCGACCCCTTTATATAAAAGCCAAGTGACGCGCGATCCCGATATATGTATTTTCTTCTCAATTCATCAGCCCATCGTCCACTCGTTCTGCCTTGCTTTCTTTCACATCCTCTCAGATACCATTACAGTATATCTCTCGTCCATCTGCCATCATTTTTTCACACGTTCCGGTATATCTGCCACTTTGATCATACTTCTTACCCATGTACTCCTGTTACGATCTCTTCTTATTATAACAAGCATACACCTTTCCATGCCTCTCAGTGTGCACTGGATCTTGCGTAGAATTCTTGAATTCAGCATCCATATGGTATAATTGGCCTCTCCAATCCTCTTCCATTCCTGTCTGTCTTGAGCAATCTGCATCCACTTGACTCCACACATTCTTCTCAATTCATCAGCGCATCGTCCACTCGGTCTGCCTTGCTTTCTTTCACATCCTCTCGGATACCATTCCAGTATTCCAATATTACATCCATTCTCCTCGCTATGCATCCACTCCAACTTTTTCACACGTTCTGCTTCATCTGACACTTCTCACCCGTGTATTCCTCTTACGATCTCTTCTTGTTATACCATGCTTATCTGTATGCACTGGATCATACGAGGCATTCTTGAATTTAGCATCCACGTTTCACATCCATACGTCATAACTGACAGAAAATTGCACTTTGTATGTATGTATAGTCAACATTTACTTTATATCCTAATCGGATAAAGTATTGTGATCGTGCGAAAATTCGACCTTGAGATTTTGACCGATTTGTATAAGGTATCATCAGCTGATCACGTTTTCATGACTTCTGGAAAATGTCTGTGTACTTTTGTGTAAAATCGTCAATAACTCAAAAACCGTTTATCCTATTAAACTGAAACTTCATATTTTTGACTGTTTTTGTTGGCGACTCCACAGAAAACCCATCGCGACCCCATTTGGGGTCGCAACCCACAGGTTGAGAACCCGTGGATTACAGCGTTCTGGTCTGAAGGTCTGGGCATAGGTCTTCGTACACATTGAGTCGCCTAGTTCCAAATCCCGATAAGTCCAACAAACTCATTTGTTTGCAAACGCGGTTTTTCTGCTACAGACTTATTTGCTTGATGGCGTTTAAACTCATTTAAACTTAATTTTGTTGATATTAAACAATATATTGAGATAAGAAACATGGACTTATCGTTGTTTGTTTCTAAATATGGCTTTTATCATAGTGCAATTATCGGTTTTTGGAACTAACACTGGATTATCAACATTTTTTTACGGCGCACTTGGCGGTATTTGGAATAATTCAAGTATAAGGCATCGTTTGAAAACATTCTTAGAACCAGAAAATATTTTATTTGTTGTATAAACATATGTTCAATGGTTTTCTCGACGGTTTTCGAGCTTAAATATAGTCATTAGCACGATCTGGATATTACTAAATAATTCAGATTGGCTGTTTCCTGTTGGATTTTTCCCAATTTGTCTAACTTACTTATGGATTCCATCACTGGTGATTATTTTTCCCAACTTATGTATGTACTTCACTATGACAGACATTAAATTTTTTAACAAATATTGAAGAGGCATCGGTTGCTTTCAGTATGAAATATAATATGTACTGAAATTTAGTTAGCTATTAATTATTAAGTCGTTAAGAAAAAACGGAAACTAACGTAATGCAAGTTTAGTGGTTTACCATATATCTATGTACATATGTGTTTATAATTTACGATGCACGTGAGCGGAAAATGCATTTACTTGAATAATGCAAGTTCGCATTTGGAAAATGAAACCTGTCTATTTTCACCCGTGGTTAAACAATCACTCGATTAATTAACTTTTGACATTTAACAAGTCAAAGTGACGTCTTTGAAAGGTGCACATTTCAATGTCTGTTAACGGTCCACTTAAACGCGATTGACTTTACACAATGTCGAAGTTACACGACATACAGGTCACATAAACACACCTTTCTTACATAAATAAACGATCTTTTTTTTTTGTTAAATGAACCCTGGAAGGTAAGTGATTGCACCTAATTTTATGACGTAAAAAATATTAATTTGTACTATTTTGAATAACTTTATACCAAACTCCAAACAAAACTGATTAAAAATAATATTATATTCAATAATTAAAAGTCAAACTTTACTTACATACATATAATAACGGGCCTGCTTCAATTTGACAATATAATTTCTAAATAGGCTCGCGACTTTGTTAAATTGTTACGTTGTTGTATTATAACGCGCCATCTATGCAACAACTATAAAAACTATTAAATTTAATATTATTTTTTAGTACGGGCGATGGGAAACCGCTCCGTTGATATTCAACGGGCTCACACTAGTATACCTATAAATATCAATCAAATACTATGTATTTAGTCTACTTTAACTTCAATACGCTTTCATAGGGGTATGACTGGCATGAGGTCTTTGGAGTGGAGGAGGAAAGTATCTCTGTTGAAACATGTGTTCATGATTATAAATGGACATATGTTCAATGGGGAAATACTAGAGCGTCTCCAACTTTACACCCGGATGTTTATTGTCGTGCACGGGGTCACGAGCTATTTGTGGTGCCGGGGTACAAAACAATGCTTATGGGGTCCAGCCCGGTGATTACTGCTCTTAAATTATTCAATTCATTGTCGACTGATGTTGACATTTTCAACATCAGCCTGGCGCAGTTTGTAATCAAACTAAAAATTTGTAAATTCTAGTATTATTTTGTTATTATTTCTTTTTTTTTTTTTTTTTTTGTTTGATTTTCTTATGTTTTCTATTATATTATATTATATTCTGTGTAACTTCTATGTATCTTTTTTGATATTCTTATTCTTTTGTTTTTATATATGTATGTATGTATGTATATTAATCTATATTTTGGGCTAAAAAACCTGTTAATAAATAAATAAAATAAATAAATAACTGAAATTACCATTTCGTCATTTCCTCGAAGAAAACTTTTTTTACGAGTAAATTGGAAACTTAGTAATAATATTCATACATAATTAATTACTGAAAGTAGAAATATTACAGCCAAGTATTCTTATAATTTTTTTTTCTCTATAAAACTACTGGCTTTATTACCCGGCTTTGCCCGGGGTGTAATTAATATAATGTAATATAGTGCTTGTTTAGTAAATTATTTCGGGAGCCCAAAAAAGGGGCCGCCGGGGCAGGAGAGGGGTCTGGGGGGTGGTAAGGGGCCGGCATAGATTTTAGGGAGTATAGTAACGCTATGACGTCTCTGTAGGATTTTTCGAGTTTTTTGGATTTTTTTCAACTTTTTTTTGGACTTTTTTTGAACTTATGAACTTTTTTTTTTTTTTTTTTTTTTGATTTTTTCAACTTTTGATACCCCCTAAAGCCATTCCTGACTTTTTTGGACTCCCGAAAAGCAATTCCGGCCCCTTACCACCCCGCAGACCCCCCTCCTGCCCCGGCGGCCCCTTTTTGGGCTCCCGAAACACTATCTGCTTAAATCTACCGAAAACATCTACTATCTTGTGTACTTCGTCGTTTCTATTAATCGTACCCGAGCAACGCCTGGTAATTGACGAATGACCCATACGTACATACATACAAACTAAAGTGTTTTATATATTAGATTAAGCATATCTTTTTGAGTGCTTAAAATGTATTTTTATAAACATATATTCGAAAGTTTTTATGTGGTAATTTTCAGTGATCGGAAATGAAGGTAGACTTGAATGTTTACTTTTAACTTAACGATGTAAGTTAATAGGACCTAAGGACCTATAATACACACTCAAAATTGATTACAATTTTGAGTTATGTACCTATTTATATTGTAATTATTCAACGAGTGCTCGATTTACAGGGAAACGAGCGGCGTTTGCAAATTTCCCAACAAAGTTGCAAAATTGATTTACGCAAACTTTGAAAATTTGACCATTAAAAAACGGGTAAGTTTCCGTGACGTGTACCGGCTGGCGCAAAAACTGCTACACGGAAACGATGCATTTCGAAATAATTTATTTAAATGTAAACGTTTCACACGAAAGACTTTTACGATGTTCGATTTTTATGCCACTTGTATGTAAATACAATCGAGCAAATCGCACGAAATGTGTTTCGCATTAGTGCGCGCATATTGGCGGGAAATCGTTAAAATACTTTACGTTTAAAAACGTTTACGTTATTAATCGGCACACTTTGATGAACAGCTGAAACGAAATGGCACCGCAGTGTATTAATTTTTTGAAATTTATAGACAAACCATACGATAATGCACGGCGAAACTTCAATCGATTTTTTATTCGTTGTTTATTATTTAATATTCTACTGGTGATCGCGTAATTGATTTCGATTATCAGTTCGCCTACTGCTTGCCTCTCATATCTTTCTCGTAATTTATCGATATAAAAATATACTCAATCTACTGAAAGGCTATATGCTATGTACATACATATATGAGTCGCCTAGTTCCAAATCCCGATAAGTCCGCAATATATAAAAAACGAGGATAAAATATTTTCTAGTTCTAAGAATGTTTTCAAACGATGCCTTATACTTGAATTAATCCAAATACCGCCAAGTGCGCCGTAAAAAATATTGAAAATCAGTGTTAGTTCCAAAAACCGATAATTGCACTATGATAAAAGCCATATTTAGAAACGAACAACGATAAGTCCACGTTTCTTATCTCAATATTTTGTTTAATATCAACAAAATTAAGTTTAAATGAGTTTAAACGCCATCGAGCAAATAAGTCTGTAGCAGAAAAACCGCGTTTGGCCAACAAGTGAGTTTTATGGACTTATCGGGATTTGGAACTAGGCGACTCATATGTACGTATGTCATTTACCAAACAAACTTTTACGTTGTGCCATAAAAGTATACAGAAAAATTCAATTAGACAACAACGTTGTTGGATACAAAAATTAGTATTAAAGTAATCTTCACGAGTTGAACTAAAATGTGAATTTGACTACGTTGATTTTCATTTAGTGGTTTAAGTGTAATAAACTAGGCGATAGCTCAATGCTGAGAGCAAATTATCGAGCTTAAATGCCCTCAAACTAGCACGAGCATAGATGTACAATACCATAGATATGCCATTCCAAACAAATTTGCCTGGACAAAGCGTCAGAAGCAACTGAGGGGTGCGCGGGGTCTAAAGTGCGGGGAATTCTCACAAAAAAAAAGTCAAACAAAATGCATGCGAGGCATGCATTTTTGCATGCCCTTTTTGTATGTCATTTTTCGGGCGCTAAGGCCAATCTATGTATGTTATTCTACATCGATGAGCACGAGCGAATATTTTGACGCTTAACGTCTGCGACTGACGCCCCCATTGTCGTCCCATTCGCGCCGATATAATTCGCATTGGTGCGAATCAACAACGGTAGCGGGCGTCGCTCGCAGAAGCCAAGCCTCAAAGTATTCGGAACACACCTTAGCGGAATCGCTGCGTCAAACTGACGCCCTTTATCGTCGTTGATTCGCATTGATTTCGCTAAGGTGTGTGAGCACCTTAAATGTTTTCATCGACAAAATCTGGTTATTACCAGGTCCAGGTGAACTGTCACCTGTTAGAATTTACAATCCAAAATGATTTCTTCCTCCCTACCAAACCACAGTCTTTTCTTTTCTCCGGAAGACAATGGTTTCAATTCGCTATGACAGATGGTAATATGTTGACAAATCATATATATGTATATAATAGCCCAATTCCGTCTGTCTATCTGTCTGCTGATAACGCTCGCCTCGGTAAATGATTAAAATACCCGAACCGTCCGCGCGCGAGTGGGATTTGAACCCGTGATCACCAGGTTAGAATGAATCGTGCCAACACTATCATCCAACGGGCCTGCTGCAATTTGACAATATAAATTCTTTATAGGTTCGCGACTTTGCTAAATTGTTACGTGTTGTATTATAACACACCATCTATGCAACAAATATAAAAACTATTAAATACACATATACTCACCCACACAAAAATACATAAATACAAAAGTACATAAAAAGGCATCGCTTGATATCAAGTCCGCTACATTCGGAAGAAAATGGTTTAAAAGATAACCATCAGTTACACAGTGAACGTAATAACGAATTGACATATGTACATACAGATATTATTACAAATGCATGAATTGATTTGACAAGTTAGTAATAATTATATTGTAGTTGGTTTGGTGCCTCAGTGTCTGGAGCGACCACCCACTTTCACCACCATTCCACCTATTTCCACCACCATTCCACCCATTTCCACCACCATTCCACTCATTTCCACCCCCATTAGGCGACAGGCAGTCTGTACTAGCATCACCCCCTAACTGTGGGGTGAATAAGACAAGGTATTTTATACATTGCGGGGATTTTACACTTTGCCTATAGCATAATATTTGAATATCAACCGTTGAATATCAACGGAGCGCTTTCTCATCACCCGTACTGAAAAATAATGTTAAATTTAACTCTTCGAACTCGTATGTCGAGCATAGCTCGACATTTACTTACTATTAATTTTTGAGATTAAAACTGACTGAAACCACTATTTTTTTTTTGCCAATCCAATTAACATATCTTAGAGAGCAGCTGGTCCAGTTTTGGAATTTTTGTTTCACGTCAATGATTCTCAAACATTAGCTTTCCAAAAGCGTAATTTATTTTTAAGTAAAAATGGTTACTTGACAGAGGTTAAAAAAATTGATTTTTGTATTATAGATTCTCAAACATTCTCTTTATTTTATAAAGCCTCTAAAATATCCCTGATGCAATTTTTCATCTGCAAATTTCATCAAAAGTGAAAATATATTATTTGAAAAAAATTTGGAACCACTGGAAAAAAATTTTTGAGAACAGTGTCGGGAAGATTTTTCATCATCAAATCATTATTTATTGTGAAAATAATATTTTGTCGAACGTTTTAAAATTTTATGAAGAATTTTCAAATCATGTTAAACGGACGGTCCAAATCCTCAAATAATTTATTCAAGAAACAAATTTAAAAAAAAATCAAAATCCCAGAAATTATAGTATTTTCAAGTTGGTAAAGATGAAATGGATATGTTTCTGTAGTAAAATTTGAGAAGCACCGGTTCGAAAGATTCATCTAATATGTGTTTCACGGATTAATAGTTATTTTTTGTCCCAAGAGGTTAAAAATATTTTATTTTTGTAATTGACTTTCATCCTTTGAAAATTGAAAATTTTCAAAATTAATTCCGAGTTCAAAGAGTTTATAGTTTTTGCATAGATGGCGCATTATAATACAACAACGTAACAATTTAACAAAGTCGCGAGCCTATTGACAATAATTAATATTGTCAAATCGTAGCAGGTTCGTCATCGCCTCCGTTGGATGATAATGTTAGCACGATTCATTCCAACGCGGTGATCACGGTTTAAAATCCCACTCGCGCGCGGACTTATTTTAATTGAGATGTTCTCTAAATAATTACTGTTTTGTATCTTGCCTTATTTTTGCTTGGAGCCCTATTAAAAAAAATCAGTTAACCAAGTTCAAATTCAGCAATTGAGAGGTCAAATAATTTTCTATACGCGTTGTACTGTAAAATATAAATAATACATAATAAATATGTTTCGAGTGCGATTGAAACTGTATTATTCAATGTACGCTTCCGCAAATGGAAATCAATTAAACGAGACGAAGATTGCTTTTCGAATAGAATTCACATGCTATTTTGGTACTGTGTGGTTGACAACCTAACGCGAAACTGGGTCAGTTAGCACTATCGTCTGGTAATAAATAATTGATTTTGAATTTTAATAACAACTAAATATAGAAAAGGGGGAGGGTATTTCCAAATGTGCAATTTTTTTCTAGGAAATAGTTTACCTTTTTCATATAATAAATTCAAGAAAGAAATACACTGTAAATCTACGAGTATAGGTATATGTATGTATGTATGTAATAAAGATTAGAACACGTCAATTCAAGGAAATCTTCATTTGATTGTATTTGAAATCAATTTAATATTTCAAATAAAGATACACGTACCTGAATTTAAATATACATAAATCATAAATACTATTCAATATGATTGAATAAGAGATCGTCAGAGGAATACATGCATACAAAGTATAACCAAAGTGGCAGATATAGCAGAACGTGTGAAAAAGTTGGAGTTGGAAATACTGGAATGATATCCGAGAGGATGTGAAAGAAAACAAGGTAGACCGAGTGGGCGATGGACTGATGAATTGAGAAGAATGTGTGGAGTCAAGTGGATGCAGATTGCTCAAGACAGAGTATGGCAGATATAGCAGAACGTGTGAAAAAGTTGGGAGTGGAAGCATAGCGAGAAATACTGGAATGATATCCGAGAGGATGTGAAAGAAAGCAAGGTAGACCGAGTGGGCGACAGGCTGATGAATTGAGAAGAATGTGAGGATCGGAGAGGGTCGCGGGTCACTTGGCTTTTATAGAAAAAAAAAAGGCTTCGCCGCTCGATAAAGTTTGGGAACCTGTGGACTATAGCAGGTATACATATGTAGATAGCGAGGAAATGGATATCGGTTTTGAAACGTCATCCGATATACATACATATTACATGACATACACTTTCTTTCGACGTCGGGCATTGAAAGGGTTGAATGTACTTCCGGTATAAGTGGGCTACGTACGTACCACTTGAGAATGGTGGAGCACAACGACAGGATTTTACTTCCGGTGGAAGACATCATCTCGCACATTTACTCCATGGCTATATACGAGATTTCAGAAATTAGATACATATATGTATGTATGTACATACAGGATAGATATGCAAACGCGTCTTGCTTAGTACCGGTCCGTAAAATATACTGATTTTGGCGTTCGAACGTTGGCTGGAATACGTTTATGAATATGCATATGTTACGCGCTTGAATACCAATGACTGACGGGGCCAATGAAGACGTCACACCCAATATGCCTCTGGAGAAGAAAAGACGAGACGAAACAGACTCGACGAAGGTGATAAATCGCCATTTATCTTCCTTAGGCATGGCGGTCTTCAATAGCCATTTTTAAAACGGTCGAGCTAAAAAAAGGTGGCCCAACACGAAACTATCCCAATGGACTATAATACCTCGTCTCTCTCATAAAGAAACAAGTGACAGGATGAAACAGATCAACTCCTTGGGCTGATATTACACTGAGCAACCACACCAACAACCAGATTTTTTTTGAACCTCGACAACCAGATAGATGGTACGTATTAGGCCCGTAACGCACTTGGCAGCCTGGCTGCGCGGCCGTGGCCGCGGCGGCCACAACGATGTTAGGAAATGTATGTGGCTGCCTGTTTGACAACGCACTGAGGCAGCCAGGAATCTCTGGCTGCGCGGCCACAGGTACCGGCTCCGATACGCAGCAGCCAGACAGGCAGCCACTGGCCGCCGCGGCCAACACGAGATGTATTTAACAAAGCAAATGTATGTGGCTGCCTGTGCGATGCACGCACTAGCAGCCTGGCTGCTCGGCAGCCAGTCAATTCACGTTTGCCATTTCTGATTTTCAGCCGCTTCGGCTGAAAATCTGAATAAACAATTCCAATTCCATTATAAATTTTACACTAAATTCAACGAATAAGATAAAAATATAAAAAAAAAATCTCGCTAATATTGCGCGCTGGAAATAATGTATATAAACCTATTTTCAACGAATTATTTGCATCTACATATGTACATATAGTACAAAAGGATCCGAGATCCGAGATTACGAACCAAATATTGCATTGAAAATAATATGTTGAATCGCTGTCCATTTGTGAGCATCTTTTGTTTGAGAACTTGCCGCTAAATTTCTGAGAACTGAGCTCTGGCTGCCGCTTTGGCTGCTTGAACTGGGTGCACGTTTTTCTGGCCGCGCAGCCAGGCTGCCAAGTGCGTTACGGGCCTTAGATTGTGCGATTCTCTGTTGCATAAAAAGTTCTTGTAAGTCAATGGTTCGATGAAAAAAAACACCTTCACCAAAACCCTTTTCTGACCTTTTTTTTGCATCGTCGAACTCAATTGTCAACGCAACGCAATTGTTTCGAAAACAATGAAATTCAGAAAGAAATATGAGAGGTTGAATTTTATATATTGTCTACGTCTACATACAACTACATAGAGTACCTAGTTTTCGTATAGCTTCCAAGACCTATTTTTTTTTGTATGAAGATTATGAGATGAGCAGGTGAAGTAAAAGTGGTGCAATGTAATAAGATGCTGGCCACCGTGAAAAAAAAATCTCGTTGTTGGTAAGTGGCCAAGTGTAATATCGCTCTTAGTCTCTTGTTAAAAAAAGGCAGACTTTAGTGCTCAAAAATGATGGTGATTAAAATTCTAGTGCGAACATACATAGATGTAGAATAACATAGATTGGCCTTAGCGCCCGAAAAATGACATACAAAAAGGGCGTGCAAAATGCACTCCTTGCACTTTAGACCCCCCGCACACCTCCGTTGCTTCTGACGCTTTCTCCAGGCAAATTTGTTTGGAATGGCATATCTATGGTATTTTATATCTATGAGTGTCGCTCCGACATTTTCGCGTTAAGGCCAACGTACTTTATGATGCCGCCACTTCACCATCGCGCGAATGTTCGTGAAATGTTGGCCTTGGCGCTGTGGTCAGCTGCCGCTTGCTCACCCGTCCAGAGCGCTGCTATCGTATCGCCAGTGGCGCCACTCTAGTGTCACCTAGCAAACGGCAGCAAACGAAGTGTGATTGCGCACATGATTACGCACTAAAGACACAGACAACACTGGAGGGGTCCGCGGCGTGGGGAAGGGTCCGCCATCTAGCTTTTTTTGCGGTTCGCTCAACTTTTGCGGATGTCGCGCAAATGTTATCAAGTATGTTGGCGTTGACGCGAAAATGGTCGAGCGACATACCCACACCTTGGGTATAATAAGTCATTTAAAAATAAATTTCTATTTATGTAAATTTCCCATTGAAATTTTTGAGGCGGCAAAAGAAAAAAGTTCGTAACAAATTCAGTATAAGATTATAACCCCAGAATAGATCGAATTTGTTATTTTGAAATTCACATTTCGATTTTTCCGACTTTTCCCGGCACGGACTTGGTTCAGTATTGCGCCGAAAAAAGACACGACATTGTCTTCCGCTGAATATATGTACATATTTATATGTATGAGCGAGTTTAAGTGAACAAAACTAATGATACCAATTAGCATCATTAAAATTTAACAATCGAAACGTTAAATTTCCAACCAGACGACTTCTCACTTTTAAGAGGGCTTTGAAAAACGAGTAAATACTTTTTTTTATTTTTACGGTACGCGATATTATATTTTTTCTATGTACAAAAGTGTATGTTTTCGTTTTATTTTATTTAATCTTAAACGAAAATGTATAAATATAATAACAAATATTTGGGCCGACACATTTCCACTAGAGAAACACGCTTTGTTTACAAATATTTGCTCAAGTGGACGATAATAAATTCAAACGAAAATACTCCAGTTAAGTTTAATTTAATATCGAAATACGCTGTGCTAAAAATTCACCGAAATGGAATACATGATCAAAGAAGTTTCATTGAGTGGAAATAAAGCGATGTATAAAGTGTTAATTATTAAAAACGGTTGTAACATACAGGAACGAACTATTGATAAATGTATAAATAAAGGGTGTATCTACATGTACTTTTTGAACAAATAAAAAAGTTATAACTTTGATATGGTTCAATAGAAAGTATAATATTATTGTATGCTTACGAAAAATCAAAATATTCAACTAATACATAAATTTATAAAAAATATACAAACATACATTATCAAAATATATGTATGTACATATAAATATACTATACACTTGTAGACATATGTTTACGTACAACTGTTAAAATCAAACACAAGATTGATTTAGTATGAATGTGAGCTATTGTTTGGCACATCCCTGATTATACAGTTGAATGTGCACTAGTATGTACATTGTACATGTGCTTATTCGATTTAAAACTGTACGTTATTGTGACATCTATTGAAAATTTAACGTACGAAAAGTAAACAAATGTTAATATGTTAGAGTTAATACTTTTTTTTTTTTTAATTTGTCATTATCTATTGATGAAAAGTATAACATAATACAATGTATAAAAGAAACATACATTTGTTTAAACATCTAAATTATTACTCAAATAAGGTATTGAACAAAAGGAAACCTCATTTTTTTTTACCATAAATGGAATCATTCAATGGACAATTCATTTACTTCGGTAGGAAAGATTTTTTTGGATGCTGCCAATTTTGTAGAACCATCTCACAACTAAGTTAGATAAATTGATAAATTCTAACAGGAGACGACTGATCTGGATTTAGATCCAGATCCAGCCAACACCGATATTTTAGGTTGAAAATCGTTGAATTTATACGTAGGGCAATTGGTGAATATGACAGGATGTAAAGAAGAAGAAATAAAACGAAGAATGAAACTAGAATGGAGTGCTTTTGGAAGAATGAACATTGTTTTTAAATCCGACATTCCGCTATGCTGAAAACGGAAGGCACACGACCGATGCGTACTGCCAGTTATGACGTATGAATGTGAAACGTGGATGCTTAATTCAAGAATGTTACGCAAGTTTCAGTGCACACAGATGTATGCTCGGTATAACGAGAAGAGATCGTAAGAGGAATACATGGGTAAGAAGTATGACCAAAGTGGCAGATATAGCCGAACGTGTGAAAAAGTTGGAGTGGACGCATAGCGAGAAGAATGAATGGAATACTGGAATGGTATCCGAGAGGATGCGTACTACCAGTTATTACTTATGGTTGTGATACGTGGATGCTGAATTCAAGCATGTTACGTTAGATCCAGTGCACACAGAGAAGCACGGAAAGATGTATGCTTGGTATGACATAAAGAAGTAGTATGACCAAAGTGGCGGATGTGTGAAAAAGTTGAAGTGGACACATAGCGAGAAGAATGAATGGAATACTGGAATGGAATCCGATAGGATGTAAAAGAAAGCAAGGTAGACGGATTGGAAGATGTGCTGATTAATTGAGGACATATACCTAGGACAATTGGTGAATATGACTGGTTGTAAAGAGGAAGAAATAAAACTAGGATGGAGTGCTTTTGGAAGAATGAACATTGTTTTTAAATCCCACATTTCGCACTATGCTCAAAAAAGAAGGCATACGACCAAAGCGTACTACCAGCTATGAACGTATGGATGCTACGCAAGATCCAGTGCACACAGAAAGATGTATGCTCGGTATAACGAGAAGAGATCGTAAGAGGAATACATGGCTCAAGGCAGACAAGAATGGAATTGGAGGATTAGAGAGGTCAGCTGAAAATGATGATGACGATACATAACATATTAGTCGACCGACAAACCGATTATACGCTTTGGGATCGTATGGGTCATGTGTGTGACTCGAATCGAAAATGTCAAATGTCAAAGTTTCTACGTGGACGTGTGAATAATACGCCTAGGGAGATTTTTAGAAGAGCTTTTCTGAGACTTGGGGATGAAAGGGGAGTGGTTGTGGAGATGAGAAGGGTATACAAGTGTAGGGATTTCGTGGAGAGGGCTTGAGTGGCAGTAACGAGGGGGGTAGATGCGCCACTGAACGTAGACAATTGCGAGCCTGCACGAGAGCTTTCGATTACAACAATTTGAAAAACTTAGAGGGTGCCTTTTTGTGCTCAGTCTATTGAGCAGTTCTTGCCCCAGCCCCTTTGTATCCGTTTTACCTTGGAAAAATAAAAATAAAAAATCCCTACAATTCGATTCGCTTTAGCAACAAAAATCAAAAATTGAGTACTGATACATTGAGTGGTACATATGTACATAGGTGGGTCGTAATTAGTTGAAGATTTTATTTCGACTCATCATCATTGAGAAATATGCATCCACTTGACTCCACACGTTCTTCTAAATTCATCAGCCCATCTTCCAATCGGTCTACCTTGCATTATTTTATATCCTATCGGATACCATTCCAGTATTCCATTAATTCTTCTAACTATGTGTCAACTTCAACTTTTTCACACGTTCTGCTATATCTGCCACTTTGCTCATACTACTTCTTCATGTCGTACCAAGCATACATCTTTCCATACTTCTCTGTGTGCACTGGATCTACCGTAACATTATTGAATTCAGAATCCACGTATCACAACCATAAGTAATAACTGGCAGTACGCACTTGACTTTACACATTCTTCTCAATTAATCAGCACATCTTCCAATCGGTCTACCTTGCATTCTTTTACATCCCATCGGATTCCATCCATTCTTCTCGCAATGCGTCAACTTCAACTTTTTCACACGTTCTGCTATATCTGCCACTTTGCTCATACTACTTCTTCATGTCATACCAAGCATACATCTTTCCATGCTTCTCTGTGTGCACTGGATCTAACGTAACATTATTGAATTCAGCTATCCACGTATCACAACCATAAGTAATAACTGGCAGTACGCACTTGACTTCACACATTCTTCTCAATTCGTCAGCCCATCTACCACACGGTCTACCTTGCTTTCTTTCACATCCTCTCGGATACCATTCCAGTATTTACCGCTGTGTGATTACTTCAATTTTTTCACACATTCTGCTATATCTACCACTTCGATCATACATCTTTCCGTGCTTCTCCGTGTAGCATTTTAGAACTTAGCATCCAAGTTTACATCATAACTGGCAGTTTATTTATTAATTATAATTTTTCTATCATTATAAGGCGATATCCAACTTTTTGCAAATTAATTAGAGTGCAAATACAAGTGTCATTACCATTTCGTATTTAGAATGTTATTTTTATGGAAAAAAATCATGGTAATAAGTTCGCGGGATTCGAGATTTTGAGCTTAGTGGTCCGTGAGATCCGAAAGGTTGGCGACCGCCGCATTAGAGCTACCGGAGCGGAGACAAGTCAATCTTTATTGAGTTTGACCCGCTGAATTTGAATATGATAATTAAATTCGTCGGCTCGCTGTTGTTTACATCACGGTCGAACGAATTGTGTTGCGAACACACATTTTTCGTTGTTGCCATGGAAAGAAGCAATTCTTGGCCTTTACAGCGGGGCCGGCATTAAAGGGCTTTTGTGTGCTAGTTGGTGATTTATGTGAGCTTTAATACACACCCTTTCGAGGACGAGGAACAGGTCTTAAAGGGGATGAGGGATAATAGATGGGGTTGACCACTCGTTTGGTTCCTCAGTGTTTGTTGTACGTCACGATAGACCATTGATAACATCCGAGGCAGACAACTTACAGCCGCTCGTCACGAAACCGCAACCATAGCAAATATAAACACGTAAATATACATATATGCCGGATAGTAAAAATAAGTAGAAACCTTCTATATGATTGAAAATTCAATCGCCGAGGTGAGCATTAACATTTGCGGAATATAAATAATTTCATCAATTGGAGTTTTTTTGACTGTCGAACAGTTGAACGATTTAATTTAAAAAAGCCTTTTGAAGATAATTTATATTGATTTATATGATAAAAATAATCTCATGATCTTTTTCAGTTTTCTATAATTATATATAATAGCTCAACGGGTATTATTCAACGGGTTTACACTAGTAAAATATAATATACAAGACGGAGCACGTTTATTGTAGCGTAATTCATGTCAACTTCAATAAGATTTAATTCAATTTTCACACGCTTCAACGCGTCTTTGTGTGTACGTATGTTAGTTAGTTATAATTAATTTGATTTCATAAGTGTAAATTAACACAATATACAAATAAATAAACGAAGAATTAAACTAGGATAGAGTGATTTTAGAAGAATGAACATAGTTTTTAAATCCAACATTGCGCTAAGCTTAAAAAAGAAGGCGTACTACCAATGCTAAATTTTAAGAATGTTACGCAATATCCGGTGCACACAGAGTAGCACGGAAGTGTGTATGCTCGGTATAACGAGAAGAGATCGTAAGAGGAATACGTGGGTAAGAAGTATAACCAAAGTGGCAGATATAGCTGAACGTGTGAAAAAGTTAAAGTGCACACATATGGATGGCAGATGGACGCGAGAAATACTGTAATGGTATCCGGGAGGATGTGAAAGAAAGCAAGGTCGACCGAGTGAACGATGGGCTGATGAACTGAGAAGAATGTGTGGACTGGTCAACTGGATGCAGATTGTTTAAGACAGACAAGAATGGAAGAGGATTGGAGATGCCAATTATGACATATTGATGCTAAATTCAAGAATGCTACACAAGATCCAGTGCACACAGAGTAGCACGGAAGTATGTATGCTCGGTATAACGAGAAGAGATCGTAAGAGGAATACGTGGGTAAGAAGTATGACCAAAGTGGCAGATATGGCCGAACGTGTGAAAAAGTTGGAGTGGACGCATGAATGGAATTCTGGAATGGTATCCGAGAGGATGTGAAAGAAAGCAAGGTAGACCGAGTGGAAGACGGGCTGATGAATTGATAAGAATGTGTGCAGTCAAGTGCGTACTGCCAGTTATGACCTATGGTTGTGATACGTGGATGCTGAATTCAAGAATGTTACGTAAGATCCAGTGCACACAGAGAAGCATGGAAAGGTGTATGCTTGGTATAAGAACAATACATGGGTAAGAAGTATGTATGACCAAAGTGGCAGATATAACAGAACGTGTGAAAAAGTTGAAGTGGACACATAGCGAGAAGAATGAATGGTATCCGAAGGGATGTGAAAGAAAGCAAGGTCGACCGAGTGAACGATGGGCTGATGAATTGAGAAGAATGTGTAGAATCAAGTGGATGCAGATTACTCAAGATACATAAATATCCAAATATACTATGTATGTAGATCGCTTTATGTGAGTCTGATACGTATTTTAACAAAACAAAAAATTGTATTTACTATGCGATCTACATATGTACATATCTCTACTTGCAGTTTGGCAGTAGGTGTACTGTGCACATTTTTACGCTGATACCAATTCCAACCGGTTCATTTTTTTTTTCCTATCTCACTCAATTTGAATTTCTAATCCGATGGGAATCGTACCAGCTTTTTCTTACGCAAAAAGCTCGCGAAAGCTCCGAATCGCGTTGGCGTGCTCCGAAATGCAACTTTTGTGACGTTTCCCGCGGGATTGTTCCAAAAATACTGACTTGTATTATATTTATGTACATATTCATGTATGTACATACATATATGGCCGGTTTATCCCGAAGAGGCATTCATGACCGGTTCAGAAATACTCCCCGCACGTCACGGGAACACGTCCGGTTTTAATCCTGGCTGCGAAAACAAAAGCGAACCGTTTGACCGGTTGATGATGAGCTGTCCACGAACGATATCCACCCACTTGATCAATCAGAATCAAAAATCGATCCTTGGAATTCAAAATATGTAAATGTGAGTTGAATACCTCAAGAGGGACTGCAACTATGTATGTACACATGTGTCGCTACATATCAAACGCGGTTATCTCCACTTTTCAAAAATTTTGTAGCATGACCTGACACAACTGTTTTTACATATGTGTTTTCTCAAAATTCTTCCAGCTCCTCGATAAACCTATAAAAAATTCGATTTTAGTAAACACTTTCTAAAACTAAAATTTGTTATATCAAAACTGGGCAACTCCTTTCTGACCAATCCCGTTGCGTGATTTTTCAAGATGGCCGTTTTGGTAGTTTTTGTCTTATTGTTCTTCGAATTAAACAAAAATATGGTTGAAATTGTATTGTCTACTAAAGCACGCAATAGTTTCAACAAAAAAACTCCAGCAAACGTGCTTTAAATACTGCAAAAACGTAAGTTAAGATATCAGTATTGACAGTATTCACATATCGTTATAGTTCAGGGCTCCAATAAAATAATGCCAACCACGCTTATCTCACATTTTTATTGCGAATTTGTTTAAATTTTATTAATAATCAATTGTTTTTGCACTACTTTACGTAATATATCAATTATAACAGCTAACAAATATATATAATAAATAATAAAATATAACTTACATATGTCAAGTAAAAAGATTGTTTTATTTAAAATAATTTTTAATAACTTGTCAATGAAGTGACGTCACACCAGCCAGCTAGTGTGGCGCGGCCGAAAAGGCAAGCTAGTTTACTATCTTCGCCTATTACACGAGCTACATAGTTTACCAGCGGCCAGCGAGATCGTAGCGAGTAAACTATCCCTGCGTCATACCCGCTGTAGTCCGCGCATATTCAAGTCGATATAATTTTTTAAGTCATCCAAATTCTAATATTAACGTTTGGAACCCAACGATTGCATTCGAAATGCGTTCAGTATATTTACACTCGAAAATAGAATTGCGCGTTGTAAAAATAAACGAGAGCTACTAAATGTGCAACGTCATGAAATATTATATGGTCGACCTGATTATTATTATTTATTGAACTGATAACGAAAGACTGACAATGGACTCTTTCAAGTTATTTATTATGCGTATGTATCTAAATATATTTTATTTTTTCACTCTTGGCATCCGTTGAAATTTATTCCCGTTTGTTTGTGTGTGTGTGTGTGTGTGTGGTGCTGAAAATACGTTGAATCCGAATTTGCATGAAAATAAAGTGAAATTTATGTACATATATTAATGTCCTGTGAAGCCACGTATATGATATAATTGATGTATTTTATTTATTTTCATTAAACACACAACAACACCTAATAAAAAGTGTCGTAATTTCGTTATCGCACAACCCGTAAGAACCGTGAAAGGATTTTATAATTACAAGAAGCCGGTCTTGTACAAATATGGCTTCAATCGCATTCACTATTCGCCAACACGCAACAATTGCGATTGCATATTGTAAACGCAAAGCAAAAAAAAAAAAAATCCAATCCATTCAATACAATCGTGTACTTTCTACATTCATTGTGCATAAATTATAACCCAATTCAACATAAAAATGTATAATTAATATAAATCGTATACATAATGGCCTTATTTCGTATGTGTGTCTGTCTGTTGATAACGCACGCTGAAGTAAATGATTAAAAGACACGAAACTTCCGCGCGCGAGTGGGGACAGTGTGCGCTTACGCTGTGATCCAAACTAAACAACAACGGGCTTGCTTCAATTTGACAAAATTTCACACGTGTGCATACATACGTGTGAAGAGCGTGTTATAAGAAAATTACAGAGCTTACGCTAAATTAAAAGATAAATAAATAATTGATAGGCTCTGGAGTCTCGATGTTAAAAGGACAATGTCAAATTTTAATTGTCAATGTCAAAATAACAAGTAAGTACGTCAAAATGTATTTTTGCGCATTATTAATCGATATATTACAGAAATGTATCAAATGTTGTTTAATTTTTTATCATAATAGCCCTATTCCGTCTGCCTGTCTGTGTATCTGTGTGTCTGTCTGCTGATAACGCTCGCCGCGGTAAATCATTAAAAAAAACCAGAACGTCGCGCGCGAGTGGGATTTGAACCTGGGATCACCGGTTGGGGACAGTGAGCGTTTACGCTGTGATCCAAACTAGATAACAACGCTCGCGACTTTGCTAAATTGTTACGTTGTTGTATTATAACGCGCCATCTATGCAACAACTATAAAAATTTAATATTATTTTTCAGTGCGGGCGAGACGAGGAACCGCTGAAATAATAATGACCAAAACCTATGTATGTACATTCAATACTAAACTATAAATAGTTTCAATTAATTTACTATAGCGACAACGACAAACTGAAAGCTATGACGTGTACGAAAGCTCGACTAAAAAAAAAAAAAAAAAAAAAAAAAAACAATTATATTCCACGACACTTTTTCCGTCATTTTTCTTTTGAGCAAACGTTGACAGCGTGTAACTTAAGATCTATTTTTTTTTTGTCATCTTTGATATATATGTACATACATACGAATGGCGATCTTCCAATTTGTCAGTTTCCATTACGAAATTGATACAAGCGTGTAAATTTTCATTCGTTTCAAACAATCGAGTTCGAAAGATCGAAAAAGGATCACATTTCACTCGAGCGTTATTATTAACACGTATCCCTATATATATTTATATCATAAAAATTATACCCAACTCGAAGGATTGATATACGAAATGAAGTATGCCTTTGATTTATCCGAATTTACAGTGTTTCATTGTTTCGATTCAAAGCTGATTTTCACGTGTGATTCTATCTTGTACAAAGTTTTGATGATATTGAATTAAATTTTCGTATTAAAGAGATCGTTGCGGACAATTTGAAGAAAATTTCCAGTGTAAATAACTTATCTATATATGTATCTATATATATAAAAATCAATGTCTGTCTGTATGTCTGTTTGTCTGTCTCTTATAGGCTCCTAAACCACTCAACCGATCGCGATGAAACTTTCAGGACTTATTGTGATCATGCCGGGGATGGTTCCCGTGAAAAAAAATCGGGATAAAACGGGAACGGGAACGGGCCTGCTCACGCGTTAGATAACGTACTAGGAACGGGAACGGGATCGGGATCGGGAACAGGAACAGGAACGGGCCTGCTCAGGCGTCAGATATCGTACTAGGAACGGGAACGGGAACGGGAACAGGAACAGGAACAGGAACGGGAACAGGAACGGTATCGGGCATTACAACGCATGCCGGGTCCGCTAGTAATATATAAAAATCAATGTCTGTCTGTTTGTTTGTCTGTCTCTTATAGGCTCCTAAACCACTCAACCGATCGCGATGAAACTTTCAGGACTTATTGTGATCACGCCGGGGATGGTTCCTGTGAAAAAAAAACGGAAAAAAACGGGAACGGGAACGGGAACGGGAACGGTATCGGGCATTGCAACGCATGCCGGGTCAGCTAGTAATTAATGAAAACAAGCAGCTGGGATAAACCTCGTACATCCGTGTACTCGTCCAGTTGCAATGACAAAAATGTTTCAAACTCACTAACTCTAAAAATGTCTCACTAACTCTTTGGAATCAGCTCATCTTCTGCCGACTGGGGTCTTTTCGTCGATTCTGCGTACAATCGCATTATATCGTTTCGACTTATCATCAAACATAATTCCAACCGTGTCTTTTATTGGTGGTAGCACTTAAGTCTTGCCAATTGTGTGCGGCTTACCAGCTTGCGCGCTTTGCAAACTAATCAGGTTAGAGAGGCGTGGAGACATTTTTCATTGATGCTGTTCCAGCTTGTTTTTAAAATCCGGATGCTTCGTCACAAAATGCCGACGCAATTTGTTCGGTCGCATGCTCACGTTCGCGAGTGGGTACATCGCCAAAAATAACACACAACGGCCGTGGATCATCCTCATTTCGAAAAACTGATTTTTAAATGGTTGGATTGATTCTATTTGATTGATCGCGCAAATTTCACAATAGATCGGACATTGCACTCAGCCGCCTGGCTCTTAGCCAGTGCCTCTGCACTTGCACCAGACAAGGTGCCAAGGTGCAATTTGAAACAATTAAACATTAATTTCACTTCTGCTCGTTTTACGACCTCGTTTCGGCCAAAGTTACAACCTAATGGAGCCAAAATGGGACGTTTACATTGGTGCAACAAGAACGTGAACATTATCAACCAATTAACAAACACTATCTGTTGCTTGTTGTATGTATATGTAAACGAAAACCGAAATAAGATACTGTGCAGTTTTAATTTAGGCATATATGTAGATAAAACTTTTTCAATCATAATAAAGTTGGTAGAGCGTAGTCACAGCAGATAATCATATTGTATAGTTGATAGTTATTTATACGTAGGGCAATTGGTGAATATGACTGGATGTAAAGAAGAATAAATAAAACTATGACGGAGTGCTTTTGGGATGAATGAACATAGTTTTGAAATCCAACATTCGGCTATGCTTAAAAAATAAGGCATACGACCAATACGCACTGCCAGTTATGACGTATGGATGTGAAACGTGGATGCTACTAAATTTAAGACGTGTTACGTTATGACAAGAAGAGATCGCATGAGGAATACATGGGTAAGAAGTATGACCAAAGTGGCAGATCTATATAGCGGAACGTATGAAAAAGTTGGATGGCAGATGGACGCGAGAAATACTGTAATGGTATCCGAGAGGATGTGAAAGAAACGATGGGCTGATGAACTGAGAAGAATAAGTCTGGACTGGTCAACTGGATGCAGATTGTTTAAGACAGACAAGAATGGAAGAGGATTTGAAAGGTCTTCATCCAGCAGTGGATGTCAAACTTGGATGCTAAATTCAAGAATGTTAGGCAAGATACAGTGTACACAGAGAAACACGGACAGATGTATGCTCGGTATAACGAGAAGAGATCGGAAGAGGAATACGTGGGTAAGAAGTATGACCAAAGTGGCAGATATAGCGGAACGTATGAAAAAGTTGGATGGCAGATGGACGCGAGAAATACTGTAATGGTATCCGAGAGGATGTGAAAGAAACGATGGGCTGATGAACTGAGAAGAATGAGTGTGGACTGGTCAACTGGATGCAGATTGTTTAAGACAGACAAGAATGGAAGAGGATTTAAAAGGTCTTCATCCAGCAGTGGATGTCAAACTTGGATGATAAATTCAAGAATTTTACGATTCAAGATACAGTGTACACAAAGAAGCATGGACAGATGTATGTTCGGTATAACGAGAAGAGATCGCAAGAGGAATACGTGGGTAAGAAGTATGACCAGATATAGCTGAACGTATGAAATGGTTAAAGTGGACACATATGGATGGCAGATGGACGCGAGAAATACTGTAATGATATCCGAGAGGATGTGAAAGAAAGCAAGGTAGACTGAGTGGAAGATGGGCTGATGAATTGAGAAGAATCGGTGGAGTCAAGTGGATGCATATTGCATCCACTTGACAGTGAATGGTGAACGGCCGAAAATGATGATGATGAATAGAGTTGCTAAACAAGGTTCAAGTTAAAATCACAAGATTTATTTATCACAAACCATGCCAATATATTATTTATGGTAAATATCATCAATAAGTTACATTACAGCACAATCTAATTTTCTCTGGGGAATGTAAATTTGAACATTTTATGTATGTATGCTCGTACATACATACATACATAGTACACAGACAAAGTTTAATTGGACGTACTAAATTTCAACTTCTACCCTTCAATTTGTGAATTATCAAACACGATGACGATAAATTTCCACGAATAAATTATTTCGCTAATTCAAACAATTATTTGTAATAGAATAGAGCTTTGTCGTATGCATCATTATACGACCGATTGATTGGTCTTTGGGTGTTTCGCAATGACAAGAACGATTGTCGTTAATATTAAATCGCCATTAACGTGTACAGATTACCAACAACTAGCTGTAATTCAAGTGCATGTCGTCGACGAACTACAGCATGTCAATAAATTTATTGACACGGACACATACATATGTACGTGTATGTATGAAAAGGATGGGCGTGTAATAAGAAAATTACAGAGGTTACGCTAAATTAAAAGATAAATAATTAATTGATAGGCTCTGGGTCTCGCTGTTAAAAGGACAATGTCAAATTTTAATTGTCAATGTCAAAATAACGAGTAAGTACGTCAAAATGTATTTTTGCGCATTATTAATTGATATATTACAGAAATGTTTCAAATGTTGTTTAATTATTTATCATAATAGCCCTATTCCGTCTGCCTGTCTATGTATCTGTCTGCTGATAACGCTCGCCGAGGTAAATAATTAAAAAAAAAAACCAGAACGTCGCGCGCGAGTGGGATTTAACCCCGAGATCACCGGTTGGGGACAGTGAGCGTTTACGCTGTGATCCAATTTGACAATATAATTTCTCAATAGGTTCGTAAATTGTTACGTTGTTGTATTATAACGCGCCATCTATGCAACAACTATAAAAACTATTAAATTTAATATTATTTTTCAGTACGGGCGATGAGAACGCTCCGTTGATATTCAACGGGCTTACACTAGTTGAGTTGCGAACCTTCAATTTCTCGCAATTGAACGTTTTGACGTTGGCCTTTTTGAAAACCTAGCCACACATACATTCTCACTTGTTTACTGTAATTGTAATTTGCATTGTTGTAAGCGCTAAATATATAATTGATTAGCATTGAACTCGATTCATTCAATTGACGTGCGATTGGCACAAACTTTACGTGCCACAATTTGATTTTCCACAGCGAGCTTACATACATATATGTAAACATACGCGAAATGTTAATCCAAGCAGACAGACAAACTAGTACGTATTCGCTGTATGTCGGATTACTGCAATTTCAATGAATAAGCGATAAATGTAAAATTAATACTATTGCACTATTGGAACAAAGTAAGGTCTCCCACTATTTATTTGTATTCCCCACATCGTTTCTATAATTCATCTAATATAGACTCTGGAGTGGGT
Organism: Parapsyche elsis; assembly: GCA_022651745.1. Lineage (NCBI taxonomy): Eukaryota > Metazoa > Arthropoda > Insecta > Trichoptera > Hydropsychidae > Parapsyche > Parapsyche elsis. The sequence continues at coordinate 585,790 of JAGVSN010000058.1, forward strand.
TTTTTTTTTTATGAGATACCATATCCCACTTCTGACACCAATTTTTTTTTTTTTTTGCCTTGAATGGATTTAATTTAGGGCGATATATCGAAGATGTAACGTCAAAGTTTGGAGAGTGTACAGAGACGTGCAGGGGCTCAAGCCGGTTGGTGTAATAGACGTGTGTGGCATCCTGTGCGATTGCGACGAGGAAATCGTTACGCGCTCGGCAACCGACCGGGCGCCACCATGGGGGTGCTCCGCAACTTAACATGAGACCACCCCCCTACCCCTCCATAGCCCTTCCCCTCACCCACTCTCCTACCCCTAATTGAGCCGATAGCATTAGCATTTATCGGCGATATCCTAGGAGCGCGGTGCTCGCGGCCGATTGTTATCGCGTGCCCCCAGGAAGCGATTTGTCTGCTCGGAACGAGAGCAAGAGGCAAAGGGGTTAGGGTGGGGGGGGTGGGGGGGGAGAAGACGAGATAGGGGAAGGACGAGAGGAGGAATGAAAAGGTGGGAAGGAGGAGGAGGAGGAGGAGGTGGTGCTTTTGTGGGTTCCCCTAGCGCTTTGGTACCCAACCCTGAGCCAGCGAACGCCAAAGCATTTACGTGTGCGCTCATCAGACGATGAGGCATAAAAAAATTGATCCAATTGGAAAAGTGTCACTTTTTTTTTTAATCTCAACGAGAATATTGAAAAATTTTCCAGTAAAACGATTTAAATTTTCTATATCTAATTGATTTCTTAGTAGTTGGTATTTTATCAAGATCATAAAGAAAAAAAAATACATAAATTAGTCAAATTAAAGAATTAGTCAAAAGATTTTTAAATACCAAAGAAGAAGTTAACTATTTTTGTTGTCCAACGAGTGAGTTTATTGGAAAATGGAAAACATGCATTTTTCGGTACAAAGTGATAATACATCGAAAATTGTATGATGGTCAAATGTAATAGTTAGCTCAAAGTAGAATAATGATTCATAAATTTTTTAATTTTCTATCTTTTTATATGGAAACATCCAGTATTTCCACGAGGGTCTGCAAAATAAATTTCACACTTGAGTTGGGAATCAATGAGATAAGCAACCTCACCTAACCTATCTGCTCTGTATATTAATTAAGCCCAGCATAATTCTAAAAGCTGCACTCTTGATCGTAAAAAGGTTGGGGACCACAGCCAGCCTCGTTACCAGGATGTCGTGGTCGATACCTGACTGCGCCCCCTACGTGTCTCTCCCGTTTTATAAGGGTATATATATAAGGGGGTGTGTGTATGTTTGTGTGATGAACGGTTTTCGGAAGATGTAAAATATTGGGTTATGGGCCAGGAAGCAGCTCGTTGGCTCGGCGCACTCCCCATACCCCAGAACTTTCCGAATTCGAGATGCGACCAAAATGTCAACTTTAGCGTGCCACCTAACCATTTCAACTTATAGTTCCAAATTACAAACTCCGACATAAGTCTACACAGCATGATATATATGTATACTTTCAAGTGGTTTCCCGTTGCCTTCTGGAGAGGACAGAAGGGAAATTTAACAAGGGAGAACCATAAAGGGTACCAAGCCGTCTCAACAACTGAGTAAGATAAATTTAAAAAAATCTAGTCATCATCATTATCATTTTCAGCCGTTCACCATACACTGTTGGATGAAGGCCTCTCCAATCCTCTTCCATTCCTGTCTGTCTTGAGCAATCTGTTCCAGCTGTGTCCACTGTATCTAGTTTGACATCCACCGCTGGATGAAGGCCTTTCAAATCCTCTTCCATTCTTGTCTGTCTTAAACAATCTGCATCCAGTTGACCAGTCCACACATTCTTTTCAGTTCATCAGTTCACTCGGTCTACCTTGCTTTCTTTCACATCCTCTCGGATACCATTACAGTATTTCTCGCGTCCATCTGCCATCCATATGTGTCCAATTTAACCTTTTCACACGTTCTGCTATATCTACCACTTTGGTCATACTTCTTACCCATGTATTCCTCTTGCGATCTCTTCTCGTTATACCGAGCATACACTGAAGCTTGCGTAACATTATTGAGTTTCACATCCATACGTCATAACTGGCAGTGCGCATTGGTCGTATGCCTTATTTTTTTAAGCATGGCGCAATGTTGGATTTAAAAACTATGTTCATTCTTCCAAAAGTACTCAATTCTAGTTTTATTTCTTCTTATTTACATCCGATCATATTCGGTCATAGCATCTTAATCTTGCTAGTAGTTTCATAATATAGGTATATAACAACACAAGAAAATCTTTACACCAAATCGGGAATCGAACCACTTACTTTCGTCCATATCTACGATACTCTACCGCTAAGCTATCCCGGCGATTTAAGTCACATTTTGTAAGTTGAAACAAATAGTTTTCATCACAATTTCCAATTTTGTGCCAATTAGTCAAATAGAAACTCAAATAAGTCGACGTAAGAGTTTTTTTTTTTACATTTAGGAATAGGATCGTAATGGTATAAAAGTGAACCGTTATCTTAAGTATAGGTACATAATAGCTTTCTCTCGTTTCACAATAAATACTATTACAAAATGAAAAAATTCAATCAGCTAAAATCTGAGCTTAATTAAATTTCGTTCGCAACAACGTCTATCGATCGAATAACCTATAATCAGTTTTGCTGCGATTCGAACTCTGACCTTTTTATTATAACTTCCTAGCTTGGGTATTGCAAGGCTTTTAAATTTTCAATTTTAAGTAATTGAATACAGTTGAAAAGTTGAACGATATATTGATTGAAAAGGATTTGTTTTAAATTGCATATGTACATATAAGTCGCCTAGTTCCAAATCCCGATAAGTCCACAATATACATATATAAAAAACGAGGATAAAATATTTTTTGGTTCTAAGAATGTTTTCAAACGATGCCTTATACTTGAATTATTCCAAATACCGCCAAGTGCACGGTAAAAAAATATTGAAAATCAGTGTTAGTTCCAAAAACCGATAATTGCACTATGATAAAAGCCATATTTAGAAACAAACAACGATAAGTCCATGTTTCTAATCTCAATATTTTGTTTAACATCAACAAAATTAAGTTTAAATGAGTTTAAACGCCACCGAGCAAATAAGTATGTAGCAGAAAAACCGCGTTTGCGAACAAGTGAGTTTTATGGACTTATCGGGATTTGGAACTAGGCGACTCATATGTACATATATTAAAAAAAAAAATTGATTGATTTTGAAAATAAACCGAGCTTTCTCCGGTGCATATCCGTTTATAAATTATCTGAACAACTTCGCACGGTAGATTTCACAGATACGATCGTAACTGTCTGTGCCAGTTAACCATTATGCAAACCGTAACTGTATTCAACATCAAAGCCAGATATTGCAAACTAGATAAATCAATCGGCGGCCATTCTGCAATATAGCAAGTTTAAGCGAGGAGTGAGTATAATTCGATTTTATAAACATTCGGAGTTTATATCAATAGCGCGATGTGCGATAATTTTTTTCCCCAAATATTTTCCAGAGAAAACGTAAAAGAATCAATGCCAAAAATAGCCAGTTTACATTTGCGCGTAAACCCAACAATGTGTTTTACTATCAAACTTTAAAAGTAAACTCATCGTAGATCTTTTATTTATTATATTACATATATGTACATACATATGTATAATACCCTATTCCGTCTGTGTGTGTGTGTGTCTGTCTGTCTGTCTGCTGATAACGCTCGCAAGTGTTCGCGACTTTGCTAAATTGTTATTATAAAGCGCCATCTATACAACAACTATAAAAAATATTAAAAAAACATATACTCAACCACACAAACACTCAGGTACAGTACGGGTGATGAGAAACCACTCCGTTGATATTCAATGTATATATACATTATATATATAATAGCCGAAATCCGTCTGTCTGCTGATAACGCTATGACGTCACCCTCGCAAGTATTCGCGACTTTGCTAAATTATATGAATATATAATAGTTTTTATAGTTGTTGTATAGATGGCGCTTTATAATAACAATTATATATACATATAATTAAATAATTAATTATAAAGCGCCATGTATACAACAACTATAAAAACTATTAAATACACATGTACAATACTCAACCACCCAAAAACACTCGGGTAAAGTACGGGTGATGAGAAACCACTCCGTTGATATTCAACGGGCTTACACTAGTATATGTATAATAGCCGAAATCCGTATGTCTGTCTGCTGATAACGCTCGCCTCGGTAAGTGATTATTAAAATACACGAACCGTCCACGGCGCGAGTGGGATTTATACCCGTGATCACCAGGGTTGGAAATGAATCGTGCCAACACTATCATTCAACGGAGGCGATGACGGGCCGGCTACGATTTGACAATATAATATCTTAATTAATAGGCTCGCGACTTTGCTAAATTGTTACGTTGTTGTATTATAACGCGCCATCTATGCAACAACTATAAAAACTATTAAATACACATACATACATATACTCACCCACAGAAACATTCGTCGATATTCAACGGGCTTACACTAGTAGGTATACTTTTATTTGGTAATAAATATTTTTATCTATAAATGGTCAAGTCTAGTAAGTGATATTATTGTCGTATATAAAATGCGCGGAATAGTTCCGGATGAAAATTTGAATCAAATTTATATTACATACATACATAAATATATATGTATAGTCAAGTGCTCTGTAAATTACGTTTAATATTAATTAAGTGCGCTGTGAAAAATTAAAATTAAAATCTACAAGTAAATTATAGCAGTACAGGGGCTATTTTTCTCTTTTGACTTAACACCGTTAGTACTCGAGAGTCCAAAGCAAAAATCTTGAAAGTCAACGAGAGAAAGCTCTCGTCCAATTTAATTCAAAGCGAAGCTAGAGAGGCCTCGAGGAAAATAATTATAAATAGCATAATTATGAGGAAAATTTTAATAAACCCACTAGTACAAATGCACCAATGAATGTTGCATAAAAAAAAAACAACAATAGAAAAATAAAATATTACACACAAATGAATGATAGAAAAGTGGTTTAAAAAATGGTATGTATGTATGTACAATGTACATATTCGTGTAGGTCACATACACACACTCATAGTGTGACATGTTTGTATATTCAGCTTTTATGACTGAATTGGTTACACGTAAGCCAGCAACAGGTGCTATTCAAACTCCTAAATCACATTAACATACTTCTTAATAATGTATAATCTCTTTAATGCCCGCGTGGGCGATATACAAATACATACATATGTATATTCAAATGTACATACATATTGAGATTGGGATGCGAAAACGCGTTTCATTTTCATTTTACATATATTTCTATATGTACATACATACATATGTATGTTGTAAAAAGTATTAAAATCTTGCCCGCAGCTATAAAAATGCTTGAAAACCTTTCGACCGTATCAAAAATTAAACAACAATCACTCGTTCGTGAATCCAACCCCTCATGTCAGATATCGCCAACTAAAGTGATTTTCAAATTTTCAACCATTGCTATAGCTCCCGGTAAGATTCGTGTGACTAAACTGCTCGGATTTAGTTAAGTGACTTGATTGATTTTTTTCAACACTTTGACTCCCACAACTAGGATTTTTAAAGCATGAAAGTGCCTGTAAAAAAATTTCACGGCAATGTATTGCCGGCATGTATGGCCGTGTGTTCGCGAGTATTGTTGCCACATTGCCGATGATATCGCGGCAATATACGTTTCTTTCCCGCTCTCTCACATACGCGGGTCTCTGTCGCTGAGGTGCGGACACGATACGACACGAGTGTTGTTGTTGACCTTCGGCGAATATGAACAATAATAAAACAGCAACTACATATGTATGTATGTACTTGCTGGCACACATTGCTGAAAAATGTTGCTCGTTTACAGGCCCCTTAATATAGACAATTCTACATTTATGGCCGTGAGTGTATCTGTGTGTGTGTGTGTGTGTGTGTGTGTATGGGCCGTGAAGTGCACGCTAGCGTTCCACGGCTCCCCAGAGAGTCGGGCAGACCCTTGCGCTACCATATGTGTACATATATGTAGTAGTCTTAAGTGGGTATTACGATCTCGTTAGTTTACTGTGACCGGCACGTAGAGCTGGCAGCGAGTAGCAAGTAAACCTATTACACGTGTTACAAGTGCCGCCGCCAAAGGCGCCGTCATCAACTTGTGACTTGTCAACGTGACGTCAAAATGCCCGCTGAATTTTCCATATCGTAAATGTATCATGTTCATCGAAGTGTAATGTGTGTGTGTGTTGGGGGCTGAAAATGAAACGCTTAACCTCAAACCGGCAATGGAGTGACGTCACACGAGCCGGCTAGTCTAGTCGAGTAAAGTTCAAACATTCGAACTTCACTCGCGCGGCCGACAAAGCCAGCTATTGTAGCGAGTAAACTATCCCTGTGCAATACCCCCATTAATGTCGGAATATTTTTAGAGCGTGAGGGCGTATCTAGACAATTCTATGTATGTACATCTATGCCATGTACCCTAATACGTTATGTTTGTTCAACAACGGGCACTTAGATAGTCATATCATAAAATAAGTTTAAATTTAATGATTTTACCCACCACCCCCCTTTATTACCCTCAATTACATATTATTAAACTAAAATTTCATGTTCATTGATGTGTACTGTGTGTGTGTGTCTGAAAATGAAACGCTTAACCTCAAACCGGCAATGGAGTGACGTCACACGAGCCGGTTAGTCTAGCCGGTTTCACAGGGCACGGTTGTACGGCGCGGTTGACAAAGGAGCCGCGACAAACCGTGTCGTAAAACCGTGCCATGTGAAACCGGCCTTAAGTTCAAACATTCGAACATCACTCGCGCGCGGCCGAAAAAGCAAGCTAGTTTACCAGCGACCGGCAAACTATCGTCCCCCCCCCCATTACAAATGACGATATTTAAGGTAGGAAAACTCCGGGAAAACCTTCGGACATACGGGGACTTTTGACGCGAGAGGTCAACGCTTGGACTAAGGGTCCCCTGGAAGTGTCACCCGAGGGACGGGACACTAAAGACAATAAATAGATAGGATCAAGGCATCCTTCGCCGATCGAAGTTACACGGCGTTACCTGGGGTCTGCTTCGTCGGCGTCCGGGGCGGTCCTGCCTCGGCCGGAGGACAGGGGTGAGCCCCCATCGCTCCACGAACTCGATGCGGGCAATGGTGGCTTGTGCTCAGCGTCTGTTGGCCGCGGGCCCCCGCGGGCCCCGCGCGCCCCGCGGCCCCCCCCCCCCCCCCCCCCCACCCCCCTCGCCGCCCTCCACGTGCGCTGCCTCACCAGCAGCGCCTCAGCCGCGTCACCATCGCACCACACTGCAGCCTCCCTTTCTATGCTCCCGATGCACCGCCACTACTCTACTCCCAAGAGCGCATACCCCCCCCACCACCGCCGCCACCACCGCCACCACTTCCGCCACACACTATCGCATCGTCGCGCACTGTACACTTGTAACGTTCAACAATATGTTAAAATATAATTTATATATCAATTAGACACTGTCACTTTTTTTTTTTTATTATTTATATTCGTGTAAAAAATATCTTCAACTAGCACTTTTCATTTATTTTATTCACTGCGACGGCTCGCGCCAAATTATTATCTTGAAATTAAACATACTATACAATCACAGAGTGCGGGAACCTTTTTCCAGCTAAGAGCCAAATTAGGGAAAGCCTAGCAAAATTGGTTAAGTTTGGGAGAGTTTGATAAAAGCCATATTTAGAAACAAAAAACGTCCACGTTTCTAATCTCAATATTTTGTTTAATATCAACAAAATTAAGTTTAAGTGAGTTTAAACGCCATCAAGCAAATGAGTCTGTAGCAGAAAAACCGCGTTTGCGAACAAGTGAGTTTTATTGACATATCGGGATTTGGAACTAGGCGACTCATATGTACATACATATGTATGTAACTAGAGAACGACGTTAAACTCTCCGATGATTTTCCGTTGCCTTCTGGTGGGGAAATACACAAGGGACAATGAACAGGCAGGTAAGAAAAATGTTAAATTGTGCCAATTTTATATGGAATCATCCCTCAATTGAGACAGCCAATTTATATTTAGTCCTATATCAAAGAAAAATGGTCTGGTCATACAGCATGGCAGTGGAATTCCACTCTAACCGAGGAGACTACCGATTCAAAGCTCGAACGAGCAATTCAAAAGGATTCTGTTCTCGCGGAGAAGTATATTGTATCTCGACAAAGGAAGGGTGAGTAAATTAGTGGGGTTTGCAGTAAAATTCAGTTGATTTTTTTTTTAAAGGATAGCAATATTTGGTAGAAAAAATATCACTAAAATACATAGACAACGTTCCAATGGCCGACTAATTAATCTGCAACGGGGTAATGAAATTATAATGGACAATTCGGATCGGGAAAACAATTTAACTTGTAACACAAGACTAGTGAGCGAATTGTTATTTTTAGTGCTGTTTGTTTGCACAGGCATTTCACAGGCTGTGACATTTTATTATGTAACACGATCTGAAGTGTCATTGATTTGACAGTGTTCTCATAAACGATGGGGACAATCTAAAGTTTCCCGTACATAACCATATTGTGGTATCAGAGACACGAATTGAAACAAAAAAACAAGTCTCTGGATAGTATGTTTAAGTTCACACGTATATAAAAAGTATAAAACACGTTAAAATCAAATAAATTCACTTTAAAACGAAAAAAAAAGTATTATTATATTTTATTATTAGAAATATGTTATTCACCTATAAAAATATCTTCTCGTAAGCTTGTAAACAGCTTCACCATATTAAACTTATGAACATCTGATATGTATAAGTGATCACTTTATCGCCGAACAAGCATTTTGTTGTTTTTTTTCTCGGTTAGCTGTAAAGTGTGTGCTTAAAATAAATATTTGCGAGAGGAAAATTCGGAAAAGGATGAACGAGCCCACGCATCGATTCTGCTACAGCATCGTAAAAAGCCATTATACATACATATGTATATACATATATTGAACAAACTTATCAATCGGGATATGTACATACATATGTCAGTTAGATATGTGCCCAATTTTAGACTGTTATAACTCAAACTCTTATCTAAGCTAAACTTGCGACGTATTCGCTAATGAGATCGCGCACTCGCTCGTATCTTTGCGTATATGTATGTACATATAAATATGTCTAAACTTAATACGCTCGAGTGTCAGGTGGAAAAGTGAACCAAACCTAATGTGAATATAAATCGTTCGGGGTAAAATTGTGTGCGAGATAAAACTGCGTACCCGTATCAAATGTAATACAAATAGACTTTTGTATAAAAATTAATACAAAAATAGTATTGCGAACCTGTCACATTAGATTCTCTTTAATGGACATTTAATAGTGCCACGAAAAAATGCGACACTTTGACAGTTGCATAGCTATTTTCATTCAAACGTTGATTCAGTTTATTGATTCACACAAAATATATATGTATTTGTAGCTAAAAGTTATTTAAAGTGTCTATTTTTACGAAAGCTCGGATCGAAAATTAACGCTCACTTGCGAGCGTGCAGTTTGGTGCATTTTTTCTGGCGGGTTTGCGGCCTCATACGAGAGCTACGATCTCGCCAAAATCTCAACGTGAATTCGATACACGTTTTCGTATCAAATTGGGCGTGCGACCCATTAAGAAAATTGCCGATAGATCAAACTGACCCAATTTTGCTAAAGGTTAAATGTATTTTTCTCACTAATTTAACAATTGATAATACGACTCGACACATATGCGAATAATAATATTTAATTCTTGTCCGTTTGTTCCTCATACGTTGCCAAACTAAACCAAACTTTCTAGAGGTACTTTGTATCATCCTGTAATGGGACATTTTTATTACGTCACACAAAGTCTACAGATTTATTTCAAAAAAGGCAATATATGTACATACATACATATACCTGCTGGGGAAAATGATTAAGTATTTGAATCGAAAAAATGCTGTGGATACTACAGCTACATATGTAGTACGTACTGAATAAAGGTAACGCGGAATTTTTGGAATGTCAAGTGGAGCTTTCAAAAGCTTCTGCGCTTGACTTGTATAGAGCACTTGATTTCCGCGAAATTGGTCAGGAACATTTTCTCGTTAAACGAATGAATATTTTATATTTATCATCACCGCACAACAACAACGGGTGTATAATTAATTATACATTGAAACAATATTTGCGAATGCGTTTTTCATTCAACGTTGCGTAATATTAAAATATATGTACAACTTCATCGGATGTAAATATAATATAATAAAGCCGGGTAATCGATAATATACGAAAACGTTTGTTAGCCGTTGTAAAAGTTCGAAACACGCACTCAGTGTTTCCTACATATATTTAGTATAATATACATACATACTACGTGCAGATACCTACTGCGAACTCGCTATAAGCGTGACGTTCGCATAGTACGAAATTAACGGGAGCACGCCGCGCATCCCACGCGTACAACGAGGACATTCCGATAAATCGTCTTATAATTAGAAAACGATTGTGTTCTAATATTACGACACGCGCTGTATATATTCACAGGCATACGTGCGTGTATATAATGCGTACAAAAACGCGAGTCGATGCTCGTTTTAAAAAAATATATATACGCAAGTTCACGATCTCAACGAATCCAAAGTGAAAACTAGCCGTAAGTACTTAATCATCGTTATCGCACTTAAATACTCGCAAGATCACAGAAATTGCATATTATATATATATAATAGCCGAAATCCGTCTGTCTGTCTGTCTGCTGATAACGCTCGCTGGGGAAAAAGAGTGGGTGATCGAACCCAGGACCCCAGGCTCGAGAGAACTCGCACTAATGCTATTCGCTATCGCCCTTGGTCAATTTAGTCCTTTTTTTTTTTTTTAAACATTACCTATACAAGAGATCGTGACTACATAGATGACGCTATAAAAACTATTATTTTTTTTTTCACTCACAACCGTGCGTTCAATTAGTGGGGGATCTCTATTAAAAAAGCGCTTTACGTAATTTAAAATTCAGCGGGCGTTGATATTCAACGGGCTTACACTAGTACATACTATAATATGTATATAAATATTTTTTGACATGGGATATACATATGTACATACATAGATAATACCATAGATATGCTATTCCAAACAAATTTGCCTGGAGAAAGCGTCAGAAGCAACGGGGGGGGGGGGGGGGGTGCGGGGGGTCTAAAGTGCGGGGCATTCCCACAAAAAAAAAGTCAAGCAAAATGCATGCGAGGCATGCATTTTTGCATGCCCTTTTTGTATGTCATTTTTCGGGCGCTAAGGCCAATCTATGCATCCATACATTTATATGAAATACTCGTACATACTGTTTGATTGTGTGGAAAATTACATATGGAAACTATAGGACTTACGATCCGTGGAATTGTGACGTTCCTTCAGATTTTTTTACAAAGCTACTGGATACTGGTCTAAAAAATAACTACAGTTATATTTTATAATTTTCCGGAACGATGTCGCAAGCCGTGTGTTGTGTAGAAAATTAAATTTTATAAATCTCGCTTTACAACACTTTCGGCACAATTAAATTATGCCACTCGAGCCCTACATATATCAATGCAGATTTTTTTTTCTTTATCTACATATTAATTGATTACAGATTTAATATTTCTGGTACGTGTTTTCCGGATTTTTATTCGCTTTCGTGAAGTGTCGGCCAATACAATTTATAATAGATCTATATATGAGTCGCCTAGTTCCAAATCCCGATAAGTCCACAATATATAAAAAACGAGGATAAAATATTTTCTGTTTCTAAGAATGTTTTCAAACGATGCCTTATACTTGAATTATTCCAAATACCGCCAAGTGCATAAAAAAAAAATATTGAAAATCAGTGTTAGTTCCAAAAACTGACAATTGCACTATGATAAAAGCTGATAAAAGCCATATTTAGAAACAAACAACGGTAAGTCCATGTTTCTAATCTCAATATTTTGTTTAATATCAACAAAATTAAGTTTAAATGAGTTTTAAACGCCATCAAGCAAATAAGTCTGTAGCAGAAAAACCGCGTTTGCGAACAAGTGAGTTTTATGGACTTATCGGGATTTGGAACTAGGCGACTCATATGTACTTAAGGCTTGGCATGTCTGAAAAGGCTTAGACAGTCACAAAACTAAATTAAAAGTGATGAAAGTTCAATTGTGGCAAATTCAATATGCGTAAATGATCCCATTTTAATTAACAATGCTAATGATGGAAAAATCGTCAAAGGAAATGCTTTTTCTCTTTAGATTGATTTTCAAAAGGTTGTGCAATTCTATCAGCCTCCTTTTCACATTACAAACCATATAGATTATCTAGCGGGACCTATGTAGTCACAAAGATTTGCGACTTTACGTATTTACTCATACAAAAAATTAAATTCAAGAAGTCGACGACTGCCGCAATGATGAAAAGTCATTAAATGTTATTAAAAAGTTTCATCGATGATTTCTTTATGCATAAATTTATATTGCAGGCAAAGTTTGAAATTCCGCATTGCCCGATACCGAACCAGTCTGACCCAATTTAAATTCGTTGGGTTACGCCTAAAATTAAATTCAAAAAATACAATGACATAGAAAAAGTCAATTCATCAAAGGGAAAGTTATTCCAGGTACCGCAGTGCAAATTTCAAAATGATCGAAATGAAATTTTGATAAAACTATCGAACTCAACGTCTAACATTTACTTTTAATCAAAATCCTCTCTAGTGTACAGTCAGTACGTTACGGCTAAAATTAACTCTTTAAGCATAGCTCGACATTAACTTCATTTTTGAGATGAAAACTGACTGAAACCACTATTTTTTTTTTGCCAATCCAATTAGCATATCTTGTAGAATAGTTGGTCCAATTTTGGAATTTTTTGTTTCACGTCAGTCATTCTCAAACATTAGCTTTCCAAAAGCGTAATTTATTTTTAAGTAAAAATGCTTACTCGACACAGGTTAAATAATTGATTTTTGTATTATAGATTCTCAAACATTCTCTTTATTTTATAAAGCCTCTAAAATATCCCCGATGCAATTTTTTCATCTCGAAATTTTATCAAAAGTGAAAATATATTATTTGAAAAAATTTTTGGCAACAGTGTGATTGAAGATTTTTCATCATCGATGATAGATAATATGTAAAATCATTATTTATTGAGAAAATAATTTTTAAACTGATTTTCAAATCAAGTTTAACCCATGTTTAAATTTTGTCTCGTAAAGTTGCTCACCCTGGTCGGGCGAATTATAAAAAAAAAAAACCAAAATCCCCGAAATTATGGTATTTTCAAGTTGGTTTCAAATGTTTCTGTAGAAAAACTTGAAATTTGCCGTCGCACACTATATTGCCGTCCTAAGCCCACTTAACGTAACTGACAAAAATTACGAAAATGAGTTAGATGTGTTTTAGATGGGGAGTGTATTCTTGCGATTTTTCATATCAAATAGTATCACCAATACTTGGCGAAAATAACGTATCCAACATTTACATAGCAAATTCAACGTATCTGCGTGGAGATACGTTTTTTCGTCCAAGGATAATGCAGTTACGTTAGTTTAGCTAAGTAGCTACCGAAGCTAACTATTAAAATACATATGATTTCCTAAGAAAATTTAACGTAAGTGTAAAAAAATTGACGTAACTACTCAAGTATTAATTTTTCCTTAGAATTGTCAAAACACAATAGAAAATAACATCATGCACTAAAAAAAAAGTTTAAATAAATCAGTAATATATGAAGAAAAACACAAATTTAAAATAAAACTTTCAAGTCCATTTATCTCGATATTGTTGTTTTGTCAGTTACGTTAAGTGGGCTTGGGACGGCAGTGTACACGAGCAACGGTCGTATGTATTATTGTCGGGAAAAGTCATCGTGATGATCGCGCTGACGCTGCAGCCTTCGGATCGATAGCGCCGTGGTCTCTCTCCAATTTTGATAGTGCGCGTGTGATAACGTGCGGGGGTAGGTGGGGTTGGGGGGGGGTTGATGAATTAAAATAGTGATCGAGCACGCGCGTTCCGTTCGGGATTTGAAGGATCTCTCACTGGGCCGCCGATGATGGTGGTTTTGGTATGTATGTATGTTGATTGTGGTATATATATATATATATATATATATGTGTATAGTGTCCGTCTGTCTGTCTGTCTGTCTGGTATATAGTGTTCGGCGGGCGCGCGCGCGACGACTGGGCGACGACTGGCCGGGGGCCGCGGCGCGCGCACA